>JBAMBE010000585.1:1200000-1620000 GCA_037043585.1 Drosophila mimica
CCTGTGGGAAGTAAAGCTATATACTTACCAAAATTATAACAAAAATTGTTTACTGCAAATGTGTTTCACACAATTAATTATTTTTATTAATATGTGGCCGAAATAGGGATGGGGATGCCATCCCTAGGGGCATGCTAGTTGGCCTTAGTATTTAGGTGTCGACAATTTGTTTTTCAGTTTTAGGGGCGAATGCCGGCTGCTAATTGAAATCGTGGGGTCGATGGGGGATGTTAAGGGGAGGGGAGGGATGTGTGTGAAACCGCTAGTTAGTGTTTGTCACAACAAATGCTGTCATCAATCGCCACTCGACGCTCTCTCGGGGGAACTGCGGCACTAAAATACAAAGCAACGGTTTGCCCGAGAGAGTCCTGTTCACAAAAAAAAAAAAAAATAAAAATAAAAAACATAAACGAAAAAACGATCCAACAACTGACGACAGTAAATTTCTACTTTTTATCGCAGCGAAGCATTAAAGGAACTGCTAACCTAAATTCTCTGGAGCCTAAAAGCAGCTGCAGCCAGAAACAGTTGCCCAACTTAATATCCTTGTATGAAAGTAATTGATATATACCCTGAAGCAAGGACTGTAATATTATCTCTACAGAAATATCTCTATAGTCTTTGCTAAAATGTGTCACATTCTTTAGCGATATAAAATCGAATTTGATTATTGCTAAATGTACATATTTAATTATTTTATATTTATTATTAGAATAAATTTAAAATATTTACCAAAAAATATATTTTTTCAAAAATTTATTTAGATACAGGATTTTAATTGGTATTCTTTAAAATGTTATCTTTTTGAATACATATTTATTCATAAAAAATTATATATATATAAATAGTAATACTATATGATATATATAAATTTCATATTTCTTATTCAAGGCAGCCAATTCAAATAACAACTATAATTTCTGTCTCTAAAATTATAATATTAAATTCTGTGCAACTTAAGTATAAAATATACAAATATTTAATAAATCTCTATTTGCTTAAAAACAGATTAAAATAAACTCATTAAAATTGTAAGAAACACATTGAATATATTCTGCAGAAGGCCATGAATTTGCTAGCCACTCTGTTTGCCACTGCCACTGCCAACTGCTGTAACTCGTCGGGTGGTCAATCAATCAATATTGAAAATTCCCACAAGCGTTGCTTGCTTCGCCCTCTCTCTCCCTCTCTCTCTCTCACTCTCACACACACACAGTCTCACCTCCACATGCTTAGGGCGCCATTTTGTTTGCAGAGTTGACCGCTAAGTGTTGATGAAGCGTGAAGAGGAGAGGGGACAAGATCGGGGGCACTATGGATACGATGTGAGGGCAATAATCTGCAAGTAAAAAAGTAAAAAGAGGTTATGTTGAAATACGATATGAGCCAAGTAGGAAGTTACCTTGAGTGCATTTCTATATTGACAGTGACAATGCTGTCCAAGTCAACGTTCGTCGTTGTCGCTGTCGTTCATTCATGGTTTCAGTCAACAGTCAGTGGTGAGCAGCAAACAGGTTCACAGGCTCAACAGAAGCCACACAAGTTTTTCCCACTCCTCCGCCCCCTCCTCCAACTCGTGCTCCTCCTCCTGCCCCCTGCTCCTAACTACTACACTTCTACTTTCTGCTGCCGCTGCTTCTTATGTCTGCGAAATAGCGAAAGCAAAGAACAAATTCAAAGTGCAACTTCGTTTGCTGAGAGTGAGAGACAGAGAAAGAGAGACACAATTTCCCACTCTGAAACAAACTCACAACAGCTGTGTTTGTTGCCTTTGCACTTCCGCTCCCTGCTCCGTCCTTAGTCCTGTCTACTCTCGCCGTGCAAATATCATCAAAGTCAAGTGGTTTGTTTGACTTTTAGTGGCATCCTTTTTAGCAGCTGTGATTGTTTTCGTTCCCATTCATCATATTCATTTTCCCGGCCGCCGCCACTGTCCCCTTCCCGTCTCTATCTCGTTAGCTTGTAAATTATACAGTTAGGTCGCGGCATTTGTCACCTGTGCTGGAAATTCCGGGAAAACCCCGCATGAAAAGCGTGCCTTGGCGGTGGTCGTTGTATTGGTTTTTGGGCACCGCTTGATGCGGGTCTGTGGCGACATCGTTTTAATTAAATTACACCACCAAAACGTGCGACATCACAATAATTTTCATTGTCAAAAATTGGGCATCATAAAAAACAACACGTCTGCATCTTAAACCCAACAGCAACAGCAACACCAACAACAACAGCAACACCAGCAACATCAATCCAAATCGTGGGAGCGAAAGAGCGAGTGGAAGAAAGATAGAGGAAGACTCCCTCACACACACACACACACACACACACACACACACACACACATGCTCACATCGAAAGAATGTAACAATCAATTAACAGGTAAGCGGCATAGAGCTGAAGCATCCAGCTTAAATATTTTATTTAACCCTTATCTGCTTTATTTTTTTCTAATTCGATTGAGTGTTAAACACATTTTTAAAGCTTCTTCTTGAATAAAAATAATAAGCAAGAATGTTAAAGAAGAAATATAGAAATATTCAGCTTTAAAATACTTACTAAATACTAAATAATTAATTGAAATGTTTTTTTCTCGATTGATTACCCTAAGATATAAATATCACTATTACCAAAATTTCATGTAGATTTTTCTTTATATTTATAATAAACTATTAGGTATTACTAGATTTCAAGTCTCACAGAATCATTTAAATATTTTTTTATTAACTATTTGAATTGCGTTGGATTTAAATTTAAAAAAAAATCAATTACTTATTCCATATTCCTCCATCACAAAAAATAAGTTTAAAAAAAAAATACAATAAAATAATAAAAAAAGTATAACTTTTTATAGTATTTTAATAACCACGGACATCCAAAACCCAGCCACGCACACAAGGGTTAACATTAAAGGTAAACATTGATTTAAGTTATGCTTGGCACGCTTCGGTTTCTGTTGTTGTTCAGTTTTAGTTGGCTGTGGGAACTCTGGGAACGCATTATTAAAATAGAAAGCTTGTCTTTTATGCTTTTGTCATTGGTATTAATTTGTCATAAGGCCGCGTTTAACAACACTCTCTAATGATGCATGTAAATGCAAAACAAATGGCAACTCAACCCAAGCCCAACCTCAGAGCTGGCAGCAGCAGAGACTCCAGTTGAAGTTGGAGTCAAGCGACTTGGGTGAAAAATTGAAACGGCGCGTACAATTTAAAATGAAATAAAATCAGACTGTGGCAGCTTTCGAAATTTTATGAGCATGTTGCGCTTATTAGCTGCACTACGAGAAATGGCGACAGGCCACAACAGCAAACAGCAAACAACAACAGCAACAGCAACAAATAAACAAACAACAACAAGCACAACATGCATTTCCACGGCTAATTTTTCACGCACGTTCCACATGCCCCTTTCTCCCCCCCTCCCCTGAATGCCAACAACGACAGCGAGCGACAGCTCCTGGCCAGGCTTCAGCCTTTTATACCCTTCAATTATCCCAAATGGGCTACACAAATATTGTCATATTGTATGCAACTATTTTCAGAAGTGTTTATATCTGGGCCTATAATATATATTATACTCGTATATAAATATTATTGAACAGCAGTCAATTTGGGTATTAAGAAACAATAGATTTATTAATATATTTGTGGGAAAATATTTGTTATAAATTTGTTGATATTTTTCTACTGAAATATTAGCTTTAACGCTAAAGGTTTATGACTTTTTTTATATTTTTACAAATATTTTTCTAAGAATTTTATTAAAATAAAATACAACACATAAACAGTTATAAATAAATATAAATGTATATATTTATTTATGTATTTTATAGTCTTTGTGGAAAAGTCTTGTTTATGTTTTCCATATTCATATCATTCCTTATCCTATCGTTTTTGTTGACATACTATTAATTTTAAAATTATATATTTTGCACTATTAAATTTTTTGCAACCTTTAAATAGAATTTAATCTTAGATAAGAGTATTTTGAAAGTCGTTACTTCCGATTAGATTAGTCGGCACGTTGTTGTTGCTTTTGTTTTTGGCACGGCGACACGCACGAGAAATTCCAAGAGATAAGCATCGTGTACGACAAGGTGTATTATGGACCCGGTCCGATACGCATTCAACGTTGCCGTCGAGTGCCATACTGTTGACTCTGTTAAATTGCCAATATTTATGGTCTTGGCCGTTCAAGTTGACTTGTTAAATGGGTGTTCCAGCCAGCAGTCAGCAGACACAAGGAGGAGGCCCCCTAAAATGGGTAGCTGCGAAACGTTTAAATACAAAACGTGTTGGGGCCCCGATAAGCACGCAAGGAGCAAGCAGCGTGCAGCATGCATCATGCAGCATGCAGCATGCAGCAAGCAGCGAGAAGCATGCAGCGTTGTTGCTTGCTTCTCTCTCTCTCGTCGTCGTGCCATCAATTTTGACATATGCATGTCAAAGCTTTTACAGCCCAAGACGCCATTTTGAAAGGGCCACCATGTTCGGTCTCTTTCGCTCGCCGCATGCCCCATCTCTGTCGCACTGTGCAGCAAAGCATTAAAGCAGAAATGTGCAATGTCGTCAACGCTCGCCGCTGAAGCTATAAAAATGTCAAAACATGCTACAAATAAAGTAGAATTATAAAGAAATCTAGCGAGAGACAACAATACCAAAAAAAAAAAAAAAACAAGACTAATATTAAAATGATATATAAAAAAAAAAAAAAAATTGTAACGCTTTGCGCTTTGAACAAACCAGTCGGCAGCAAAGTCACACTACAAAAGCACTCGGCTTTATCATTTAAATGAGATCTTTGCAACAATTTTGTTAGGTTTACAATTACAGATACCTGCCCCCAGGACAAAATCATGTTAATATTAAAAAATATTTATAATTAAGTTCAAATTGTATTTAATTATTTTTTTTTTTTACTTTTTACAGCATCTTAAATTATTATTTCCCCATTTCTATGCTAATCTTTATACATTCTTTAAGTTTCTTTAAAAAAATATTTGTAATTAAGTTTAAATTATATTTAATTATTTGTTTACCTTTTACAGCATCTTAAAGTATTATTTCCCCATTTCTATGCTAATCCTTATACATTCTTTAAGTTTCCTTAAAAAATATTTGTAATTAAGTTTAAATTGTATTTAACTATTTTTTTTTTACTTTTTACAGCATCTTAAATTATTATTTCCCCATTTCTATGCTAATCTTTATACATTCTTTAAGTTTCTTTAAAAAAAAATACTTATAGTTAAGTTCAAATTGTATTTAATTATTTGTTTACTTTTTACAGCATGTTAAATTATTATTTTCCCTTTCTATGCTACTCTTTATGGAATAAATAAAAGACAGAGTATTTACATAAGCCTCAACCATTTTATCATATTTTCTTAAAAACAAGAAAAAATAGCTAGTTTTTTGCATTAGTTTTGCTGTTCATCTTTGTTGCTGTTGTTGGCCAGGTTGATATGTTGCTGATCTTGCGGCTTTTATGGTTATTGCAGCAGCAAACAAAACACCTCAACAAAAAAAAAAAACAACAAAAAAACTGAAAAAAAAGGAATTGTGAATCTGAGTGCTTTTCGAAACAACCATTGAAATCGTAGATGTGTGAGAGAGAGATGATTTGCTAGTCACAGACTCAAAAAACAAGCCAAGTTTAAATATAAATCTAAGATCTTTGTCGGTCAGTGTTCAAAATGTCATAAGTCACACCTGATCATTTGTCAGTTTACCCAAAACAACAACAACAACAACAAAAACAGAGCAAAGAAAAAACGCCCACAGATTGAATATGTGTCGGTTGCTAGTTGCAGTTGCCATAAATCAATGCCCCACACTCACATGTTGCATTTGACGCTAATAAAAATGCAAATCGTATGCATAAAGTATATAATTTTTATAACTCAATTAAGTCGGCCTGTTGTGTCTGGGGTGCATGCTGCGACTGTGGCTTGTGGCTCATTAAAGTGGCGCCACGTCTCTAAATTGATATTGGCCAGCTGGGCGCGAGATTAACATGACAATGTCCCATTCTTGGCCGGCTGCCAATTGGCCAATGATTTGACTGTGATAAGAGTGCACGCGTCCGCTTATCAAATGACCAGTCAGTTAGTCAGTCCGTTGGGAAGGTAGCTGCTGGAGAGCCTAAAGCATTTCTTGGAAGACACAACCATCAGAGATAGTTGGAGTTGCGCGCGTTCCTCGGACATGACATATAATAAAATAATCTACCTCCTAATTTGGGTGTCGTTTACACGTGCCACACTGATGAGCCAGCCAACCACCTCATCTGGCAGAGTTTCGAGTTTGATCTGGTCCCTCATTAACCAAGTGTAATCGCTGAATCTAAACAAAGACTTGGTATGCAATGGGCTCGGAGCTGGGCATTCTAATTGGGAGTTGGGAGTAACAGCGGCGTTTTTTTTTCTGGTCTTAACGGAATTTGAAAGTCGAAAGGTTATCGCATTTTTTATGGCTCAAAGTTGAAATGATGAGTTTGTACTTTCACTCCTACGCATGTGATATACATATATCACATCCATTTCTTAAAGTTAATTTTTCAAATTTTACTTTCCCTCCCACACACACACACACACACACCCACACACACACAAACATATATATGATATATAACATATAAATTTCATAAAGATCATTTTTGAAAAAAGAGAAAGACAATTTTTAACTTATTTTCAGATATTAGATTTAAGCTACGAATGCTTTTAGAATAATGATTGTAATTCTAGGAATAACTCCGCTTAAGTCGAACTTTCTTCTTATTTCTAGTTAATCCAGTTAACATCTCCACTTTTCTTGATGTCGACTAATATTGTGCAGATGCCCATCAATTAAAATGTTGTCCTCTATTCACTAAATGTCTTGACCCCTCAATTTGTCATTGTATTCTTTTGGTTCTTGACGTTCCAGACATTTATTTATATGCATTTGTGTAATTTGCTATTCTGTTGTATTCGTGTGGTGCTTTTCTACTGCCAGACACTTGACCCTATCAAATAATAATGACTTGTGTACATGACTGGCCAGGCACTGACTTGGTGACTGTCTCGAAATCTGGCGCCGTTTACAATGCCAGCGGCTAAACAGAAGAACAAAAAAAAAAAAAAATAAAATAAAAATAACAAAAACAAACATCAGACAAATACATATACACAAAAGTCAATAAACTTGAATCTGATAGGTTGGCAGGGGCGGTATCGCCAGGGGATCAATATAGGGGGTTTCATTCGCAAGGCGTGTCGCTCAAAGAGTTCAATTGCGGCAGACGAAATGCTTAAGGATACTAAGCAGAATTCTAAATTAAATAAAAAAAATAAATTTAAAAAAATAAAAGTAAATGCTAATTTGTGTAGTACTCCATAATCAGACATTTATAATTATTATTATTGTTTTGCAGATCATTTTTGAAAATAAAAACAGTTAAATTGTCGATTGTGACTGATATTGACAAGATTCTCTATAAAGTTAAAAAATAATTCGCTTTAGAATATTCTTTACTAAAGTCTACAAAAACCAAAACTAATAATATCGTAATAATAAATAGTCAATGTTATTAATTTGTCATCGATGCTTTAAAAAACACTTCCTTATTTGAGTGATGACCATGATGAACCAATATTGAAGAAATTTAGTTAAATTCGATATTGATCTAAATGATTCTTTAATAATTGTATAATATAAATTCTTAGCAAAATAGCATAAGTGATCTAAAATATAATTTTTAAAAATCTCTATTGTCCCTTCACTTTCCCTGTCTCTTTCTCTCCGTCTCTCTCCTACCCGCTTTGTGTCTGTCAGCGGACATAGTTGAGGGGTTGTAAGCATTAATTGATTAACTGGGATTCATCTGCTGCAAACAGACTTGATAAGTGACTCTGTCAGCCTCTTCTTTCCACCCTATTTGATCATATTTAAAAATCGCTGAACCTTTGGTACCTTCTACGCCACTTACACCACTGACTCATTTCAATATTTACTGAGCCAATCGCCAGCTGAGTTTCCTTTGTCTGACTAACTGTCAGCTGGCGCTACACAAAGCCGTTGGCATAAATTATATACATACATACATATACATATATATAAGCGCACGGCGCTCGGCCTATGTAAACGGAGTAGGACCCGTAGCCTGAGCCCGTCTCCAACTCCAATTTTATCTCGGGCTCCAACTGCAACTTCAACTCCAGCGATTTTTAACGCTCACAGCGGGTGCTCATTGTCCGAGGCAGTTAAACAAGACGCTTTTCAGCTCGTAAAACATGGCTCAAAAGGTTTCTCGTGGTGGTGGTTGTTGTTGTTGTTTCTTTTCCCTCTGTTTTTTTTTTTCTTCTTTAGTTTGGTTAATAAAGTTATTGATTTGTGTTTTAAGTGGCGTGGGTGAAACGCTCTGCGCAATGCTGTGGGTCCCTTCTTTCACCCAAAAGCAGCAACAACAACAACAACAGCAACAACAACAATTACAAATTAATGTCCCACATTTGTGGCAATCTCTGGCATTTATCAGTTGATTTGTTTTTATTAAATGCTGAGCTATTAAGGCTTTAAGCTGACGCCTGTCAATTGCGACACGAGCAAGTCACGTACCACATCCAGTTCCCCCAAGTCACCCATCACCTCCATCGCTTATCTAAAGGAGGCGTGGGCGGGCGGCGCGTTTAAGTAGCTTAAACATACGCGGTGGTCCAAAGCATAACTTTGTCTAATGACTCGGAAATCCGTCACTAATAATAAAAGCCAAGGCTATAAAAGGCAACGAGCATTTGAGACGTCAGCGCTGAGTTTCCATTCCATTCCAAGCTCTGGCCACCGATTCTCCACTCTTGACACAACTCTCCCCTCCTTCGCTCCTCTCCTCTCCTCTACCCGTCCAATTGCTCGTTGCAGTTCTGCATTGGAGAATGGGGCCCGACTCTGAGCTCTGACATTGAGCACGTGTGTCTCTCATAATCCTATTACCGCCAGAGAGAGACAGAGAGGGAGAGAGAGAGAGAGAGAGAAGAGTTGTTCAATTGCCGATTCTCGAATTTATGAATGAACTTTTCTGCCAGCGCATTTACAGTTGATGCAATAAGTGTGCGACTTGCAACTGAAGTCAAACTCGATATCTGCTTACAACTAAAATATTGTTTTAAGTACAAAATATATCTAAATGCCACTTTATGTTGTAACAAAAAGCTTAATAATTAAATAAAAATAAATAAATAAATATAAGTAAATACTTACTTTACAAAATATATGTTTATTTTTCGATCAAACAAGTACATTTAAATATCAGATAGAACATAAATCTCAAATTTCCCCCCTTAACACTTAAAAAATACTTCTATTCATATCTTGTTCTCACTTAAAATGCTTTAAAATAACTACAAAAGTAAGAAAATAGTTCTCACTTAAAATGCTTTAAGATAACTACAAAAGTAAGAAAATAGTTTGAAACAAACAAAAATATATATCACTTACTTCAGCTCAAGTAAGCAACAATTTAAATTAAAATCCTTGCAAGCTTTCCCTCTGCATAATTGAAGTTCTTCTCTCAGAACTTAAGCACAACTGTTTCTAATTGTTTTCCGTAATCGCATTAAACTAAACCAAATGACAAGCAAATTTAAAGTGCTATTAATTTCGCTTAAGTTAAATTCACTTGTCGCCTAAGCAGCAAAGGAGTTGGGCACGCCCCCAGGCTCTGCCTCCCCCGCTCCAAGCATTGAGCGCATTTCAACTCAATTTTTGTTGTTGTTGTTGTTGGTTCTTTTGTGTGTGTTTTGGGTGCCCACGCATGCGCCTGGATGCCAGGAGCGACGAGGGTTGCAGGACGGAGTCGGAGTTTTCAAAATGGCTGCGCAAATATTTGATTATCGTCTGGGGACGCTGTTGTTGGCGCTGCTGTTAAGCCTAACTGTTACTGTCGCAATTCATTGAATTTGCAGGGCTAATTAAACACGTTAACAACTGTCGCGATGCGATGAAGCGTGCAGGGATAACTTGCCAAAGTTGCTTGGGATCGTCGCCAGCTTGCCAGTTGCCAGACGCCAGACGCCAGTCCCTCCCCGCCCATGCCCAAGCAAGATATTGCACAGTCTGTTGCCCTGGTTCCGATTCGAATTCGATTTGGGGTTCCTGATTTTTATTTGCTTCTTTTCTTGGTTTTTTGATTTTATGGCTAAAGACCAGCGGCTTGGTAGCTGTCTATATTGTACGACTATCCCTATTATGCTCCGGCATCGCTGCCTAATGCGAGTGGACAGTTTGCCTGGCGCCCAATCAAGTGTTTTCAAATTGGGTTAAGCGCGTACAGTGGTTGCTCGCATAGTGAAAATACACAAATCACTTAGGTTGTGAATAGTCTGTAGTTATATTTAATAATGATTTAAATAACTGTAATAATACATTTTAAATTTTGTTGCAAACAAGTATTGTTGGAGTTTTAATAGCCAGCATTATTCTTACGACAGCTTCAGCTCAGGGTGTAGGGCATTCTAATTTTCGAGAGTTCACTGTACCGCAAGGGACTCACAAAAATAATCAACAAGAAGAAGAACAGACGAAGTGCAAGCCCCGTTCGTGGAAACGAAAGCGCTTCCAGGAAGCATTTAGTGCTGCCCACTTGCTGCACAATTGCAAATGCCGTTAATGCCCAGCAAAGCAGCTGTCCTGGCGCCGCCCTAAAACCAACAATAAATGCACTCAACAATCCACCACAAAACTCAATCACTCAAGCGCTCGGCACTCGGCGCATAAGACAGAGAGAGAGGGAGAGGTCGAACGAGAGAGCGCGCGCAACAGCGGGCAGGCAGAGCGAGACGACAATTGCTTTGAGTGGATTGAAGCTTCACATCGCTGTTGTTGTTGTTGCTGTTGTTGTTGCTCACTTCTCGTTCTTCGGGTTGCCGACGCCAACGCTTTCAAATGGGCAAATGGGCAAATTTAGTTGACACTCAGCTTTATGTGACACTCGTCGGGAGAGCGGACGACAGCTACAACAATTAAACAAAAAGCAAATAAAAAACGGAAAAAAGCTTTGCGCCGTCGGCTCAATAAAACAAATGACAACTAAAAATTTAGAAAACTAAAAATAAAACCACACACAATTCGCATCGTTAAAATTAATTTGGCACAAATTAATTTGCGGAACGGAACTGCTCAATTAGTAAAAGCGTAAATTAAAATGTTAATGTTGAGACCAATTCAAATTTAAACAACGCTCGTGTAGTGCAAAATTATTCAATATAATTTCCAAATATTTTCAACAATTTAACACGCTTTTCTCTGCAGTTTGTTAATGAATTTTGCCCAGTGCATTTTACACATTCTAAATTTGGTTCTTATTGTTAACTGATTGCTGTGATTTCGATTAATCAATTGTGATGCACGTGCAGCCGCTGCCCATTTGATAAGCAATTGCAACTGCAACAGCAGCAACAGCAACAACAACGCCTGGAATATGTTGTATAATGTGCCGTGCTATCAAAACTTTTCAACGCTGGATTACTACAAGGTGAGCTGAGTCCCGATTTTTTTATTCTGGACTTATTTACCATTCAGTGCTTTTCCCTCTCTTTGAGCATCGAGTTTTCATTATCTGAGTTATGTCACAATAACAGTATACTGAAAACCTTAGTTGAGCACAAAACAGTTTCCTGAAAGTTGCTGCTTATATATAAAATATTGTTATTTCTTTCTAAGTTCTACTCGATTTTTTTTTTAATTTGTATGATTGTCTTAAAAGGAGTTTCCCATTCCAAAATAATTATAATGCAATAAAACAAATGATTTTAATAGACAAAATGGATTGAATTCTAATTTCTAATCAGGAATTTAATAATTTGACAAAGCCCAACAACTAAATAGTTTTAGTTGCCATTTTTCTGTAAATTATTATTAATTTTTTGCAGACCTTGTTTTACAATGTGCAGAATCTTACCCGAAGATTACTAAATTCTTCAGTTCTTGACAGCTAAACAAAGCCTACAAAGGCAAATACTTGAGAATACATATTTTATTCACTCCAAGATTTATTTTTCAAAATGTTAACTTTAAGATAAAACTATATTTAGCATTTGTGGCCAATTCAAGTGTTAAGTTGAATTTCTTTCGACCACACACATATTGCATAATGCACACAATCTTAGCCCGAGAAAAGAGATTTGAAAACTCTTCAATTCTTACGAACTCAACTTTTCAACTTCTTCTTGTTTAAATTTAAATCTGCAAAACTGACTTCGACTCACAGGGAAAAATGAATTATTTTCCGCATCAACTGCGCATAATTACAAGCCTTTAATGCGCCGTCTAGATCCAAGATCCTAGATGCCAAGGCTCTGATCTCTTTGGCAGTGAGCTGTAAGAAATCAAATACGCCAACTGTTTTGGCTACTGCGCATTTTGCCCAAAAACCCAAAGAAAAAGCAAAATAATAGAATGAGCCTTTAAATGCAGCCAGGAAGCAGACAATGGCAGCAGACAGGCAAAGGCAAAAGGGAAATTTCAGCTTAAAAAGGGCAAAGAACTGACTGTTTATCCTGTCGATCGAGTACGAATCATTTGACCAGAAATAGAAACCACAAAAGCAAATATTGCCAGCTAAATGCCGGAGCAAAGCCAGTAGGTCAGGCATGTGTGTGTATTAGTGTGTGTGTGTCTCTGTTTGTGTAGGTGTATGCATGTGTTGGTGTAGATCTGTGTGGATAACTATTGAGTTGTTGATTTCTTTTTTGATTGACAGTTATTATGTGTTTGTGTGTGTGTGTGTAAATGTGTTCCTTCGCGCTCGCTCTCTCTCTATCTTTTGCACTCTCCTTTGATGTGTTGCCCGGGCAGCGGAGACTCATTACCGTTACGTTCGTTTTTGCCTCTGGCGTAACTTGAGCGGAGTTTTGGAGCAAAGCAATTTGCGCTGCTGCTGCTGCTTCTGTTGCCAGGCAAACACATAAATACATTTTATATATGTATATATATATATATATATAAATATATATACATATATTTGTGGAGCAGGCTGCGCTACAAAATGGTGGCCATCGATGTGCTTTTTTTGTGGAGCGCCATTTTGTTTGTCTATTTGTCAATCTCATAAATGCAAATGCCAAAGCAACGGGACGAGCTCGCTGCTCGCTGCTTGCTGCTGCGGGCTGAGCACTCGGGCTTCAGGCTGGCTGCTGTTGAAACCATTAGCAAATAATTTCAGCGAAATTTTTATTCAGCATTGTTGTGCGCACACACACACACACACTCACACACACACAAACGCATACACACAGACAAATGCCGTCAGGATAATTTCATTGAAATTTGAGTCGTCAAAAGGAGCAGCAAAATGTACAAAAGGACGCCGTGCAGATGCCTTGCGCTTTTCGTTGTTGTTGCTGTTGCTGTTCGCTACGGGCGCGCCATTATAACAACAAACAATGCAGACAGCAGCAGGAGAAGTGGCAGTGGCAGTGGCAGTGGCTGTGGCAGTGGCAGTAGCCGTGCCCGCAATGGCTGGAGTAGGGAGCAAAAGCAGCAGCAGCAGCAGCATTGGCTGTGTTGCCCCCGCAGCATTTGAGCGCTGCGGGTTTTTTAATTTTATATGCGGTTGTTGCTCATTTCTGTGGGGCGCACTCTCCATTACATGCCACGCCCCCCAAAGCATTTAAATGTTTTATTTTAATTTTTTTCTGAGACAGCTTCGGCTTAATGTCCTGCGACATTTTTACAGCATAATCTGCAATCTCGCAATCTGTGCACTGCTAATCCGTCTTGTTATGTTTTGTGTTTCACAAGGGTCAACAGCGGGCTTAAATGGCAAATGGAATGTTTTTTCCTTTCGATATTTGTTGGGCGTGGCACAGGAAGTGCAGCCAGAGTAAAGAGATGCCATCTGCACTTCAGCTACCTGTTTCAGCAGACAAAGATAAAACATCAGAGCGAGAGAGTGAGAGAGAGAGAGCGGAGAGCTGAAAGACAATTGCGATATAAACTTGTTTGTTTGTTTACACGTCTCCAAGTTGTTTGTTTTTTTCTTTTGCTCTGGAACTGTATTTCACAGTAGCAATAACAAAACTTTCAAATAAACAAACAAATAATCAAATATCAGCCAGCTTTAAGGGGCAATTCCAATAGGCACGGGCTCGAACTGCGTCTGTCCGAGGATCAGGTTCTTTGCCAAAGTCATTTGGGGGTTAGCTATTCTGAAATGACTGAAGTTTAACAGTTAAGTTGCTATTTTTGCAGTTCATAAGCAAATCAAATGAAAATATTGTGATTTTACTTTGCTTGATAAGCAGAACAACTTTTAGGTTGCTGAAAAGAATTTTTTTTAAACAGCTGGGAAGTTATTTTTACTCTATCGAATTTTCGCATAGTTCCTTGAAAATTAAAGAAACAAGTTAGAATCCCATAAACATCTCAATCTTTATATCTTAAGCATAGCTATTGTCAAATTTATATTTCTTTAAATCTATATAAATTCCTAAATGAAATGTTTATTAAAATAAAAGTGTCCTGGTAATTTATGCCTATTTATAAAAAATAAGTTTCATAAATCTGAGTCAAACTCAGATTAAATGTAGATTTTAAAACAACTCGCTTTAATTTTTACCACAACTCTTGCATCAAGATAATTGTTGCACGCTATTTGGCTTATCGTTTCCCTTACCGCCCCCAGCCAGCATTTAGCTGACGTCATTCTTGGCTAAAAAACCACAAAATGTATGCATGAAATTTATCATGTAAGTTACTAGGATTACATAATATGCAACGTGGCAGCCACTCAAATGCCACTCAACAAGACAGCAGGGAGGGAGGGAGGTAGAACATCTCATAGCCCAAGGCTTGAGGTAGCTGCTTTGTTTTTGTTCCTGTTCCTCTTCCTGTTGCTGTGGCAGGCACATATAATCCGCTCAACTGTCGAGAGAACGGCGTCTGCCGCTTGCCGCTTAGCCCCGTTATCCTGTTTTATGTCGCCTGTCAGTGCTGTTGAGCGTAAATTAGAGCAACCTGCCTGCTGAATGATGCTCAGGATAATGCTCTTGATGCTCCTGCTGATTGTCATGGTGATTGTCCTGTCCGGCCGTTTGTTTATTTTCAGTTTGGATTTAGCCTCTAATGCCCACTAATGACTGCAAATATTTGACCAGCTCTTGTGGCCATTTTGCAGGATTTGCATAGCTCTGACTCATCACACGGCACGGTTCTAAATTTAAAAGCAGTTCCACAAATAACTTGCCACACCAGGCATTAGACAGCTCGAACAGGTCTGCACACAATCAATTGTCACATTCGACAGCATATTTTGAGCTGCCTCTAGGCTAAAGATAGCCGCCAGTCAGCTATATTTATTTTGCTTCAATTTCATCATTTTCAAAATAGATGGGGTGAAAGTGCCAGTTGACGCAAGACCTGGTCACGGCACTAATGGCCAACTCATTGATGGGATTGTGGCTGCTCTTGAGTGCTGTCTGTGAATGAAATAAAAAATAATAAATAAACGTGCTATTTGATTAATAATAAATACATTTCTTGTATGTCCACCTTTGTGACAGTCTTGCGTATATTGGAGAAGCTTTCAATTTAATACACATTTTTAACCTACACAAGTCTTATAATTTAATCTTATGCTAATATATTATATAAAGCATATATCGGATTATAGCGAAAAATATATTTAAATTATAAAAAGAATCCACCAAACAATTAACAAGTTACAGCATATTTTAGATTCCATAAAACCTTATAGCATACTTTTTGGTAGAGTTTGAAACAAATTTATACGCTTAGAAAAAAAAATCGCATTAAATTTAGAAAAACAATCTGAATTAAAGAAAAATTTTCTTGTTTCTAAAAATCATTTTTAGATAAACGAATTAAATTTCTTAAAATTAGATAACAATTGAAACTGGATAAATTGAACTTATGAACTAACTTATGTGATATGTTAAAATTCGAATGCTTAATAAATAATATAAGTAAAAAAAAAAAAAAATTATAAAAACTAACATATTTTTTTAAAAATTTAAGAAAAATGCATAATTACGAAAAGAAAAATGCTGGTTTTTAGATACTCTCAACATTTCATTTTAGAACTACATTTTTAAGCTTACTTTTATGTCGCAAAAAGTATGTAGAGTTTCTGGAATTCATGCTGATTTTGTTCTCAGTGTATATGTCTAGCAGCGGGGTACAGCATATTGATATTCCATGATGTGCATCAGCATCTATAGCTTTTTGAGACGACACGCCGCCGATACGCAACCTCAGGCAACTGTCACATCAAAAAGCGCGCACATTCACATCGCCCCGTTAATTGGTGCTGGGAAGGGGATGGAGGGGGTGGGGGTTGGCTGCCTCTCCGCTTACAGCAATTCTCGCTAAAGCGGAACAACAGCAACAGAATTAAAATGGGGAACTAAACAAATGAGCGAAACTACAACGAAATGAACTTGTCATAATTATTTGACAGTTACGTTAATGATGTTTGCAGATGATGATCATGAAGATGATGATGATGATGAGGAGGAGGAGGATAATTCCAGTTTGCTTCTTGCTGCATTCTGGGAAGCGCTGAAATTGATGTAAAACATTTTGTTGCAAGACGGAAGAATGCTTGACAAGAGCACGCCCCCCCGGGCAAGGGGTATTCGATATAACCGTATAATGGTACGGCACTTTGATTTTGGGGAGCGGGCCGCGGCGGGTCAAGTGGGGTGCAGCCTGTGAAAACAAAATGCGGTTTTGGTCTCGGGGTTGCGCCTCATTTCCGGTTCAATCAAGTGGCAGTTGGAGCAGCAAGGAGCAGGAGAGCGGAGCAATTGCTGCTGCCGTGTTATCTTTTGGGTTTACTTAGGTGTGGCTGTTGTCAATCAAAAGGCGCAGACAGGCAGCCAGCTGGATGGCAACCCTATCCCCCTCTCTCTCTCCGTCTGTTGCAATTAAGCGGCTCGCAAGTTTTCGAGACAAATTTGTCGGCAATCAGCGTGCAACCTTTGACTTGAAGCCAGCGATCGCATCGCTGCTCGTTAGCAGTCGTGACAGTTTTCCTTCTTATATATTTTTATAATTTTTTTTCCTTTTTCATAATTTTTACCACGAAATGGCCGACTGCCTCTGCCGCTGCCTCCTGTCTGTGCAGTGTGCCCCTAACAACGGCAACGCCGTTTTTCCGGACACTCAGCATAAAATATCAAATTTCCCGATGCACATTTTTCTCGCAGGCTTTGCAGCGCTTGGCCCTGGGAAATGGAAAAACAAAAACTGCATTGCAAGCCGCACAATTGGCAGCCAAAATGCCAACATTCACATCTCTCCCTCTCTCTCTCACTCTTTCGCTCTCTGTCTTCAGCTCGTTGCTCTTATTGATTGGCGAAATTCGATAGTTCCTCGATCGCTTGCAGAGTACCTAAAATAAAAAAAAAATAAAAAAAAAATAATAAAATCCAAGCACCTGTTCCGCGGCAACGAAACTTGGCCTGCCTCTCATAAAAGTTGCACTTAAACAACAACAGTTGGTTTATTGGTTTTTTACTGTACTTTTGCTGGTATATTTGTAATGGGATATCTTTTGCAACGGCCTTGCGATTTAAGTAATTAAGTCTAACGGAAATAATCAACTATTTCTATTTCCATTTCTATTTCTATTTTATACACATTTATATATTTGTACATAGCATATTCTATTCTTGTTGTGTAGAGTTAATGTGGCCAAGGTCCGTGCTGAAACCGATCCATCCGAGCGTTAGGGTCGCCTCGAGAGTTGGGTAATTGATAGCGACTACCATTGTGGTATTGGGTTGCTCAATTCAAGTTGCCCATCGTCGCAGTTGGCACAGTTTTTGCTTCAGTTTTCGATTCTAATAATGTGAATCGGTTACTAACCATTGATTGTTCTTGTCTAGTTACAAGAAGTGTTGTTCTACTACTTAATTTAAGAATTTTCGTGTCTAAAGAGAAGACATTTAATATAACTATATCTGTCTCAATTTCTTCATAGTTGCTTATCAGATGCAGTTTTCATAATTCCACATGTTTTGTTTTATAAATGCATATGTTTTTCAATCATTATTTTAAATCTGTATTAGATTGAGATCATCTACGACCAATTTTGATAATATTTTTATTATTTTGCAATTTCCACATTTTGTAAAACAATTATTATTTTATTTGCCATTTCAAATTGTTTTCCAAACGCCATAAAATCAATGAGAGTTGAAGTAATTTAAATTCTAAATAATAACAAAATCTTTTTCAATTGTCCCAAACTTGGATTTTGGGTCTTTTGAATATCAGAGAAAGTACCTTGAAAGGCTTGAAAAATATGCGTAAGGAAAAATAATTTTATTGTAATCATATTGAGCAATTTTCTACACAATTTTCCCAACATCAACTTTTAACTAGGCGCAGCTGTTTATCCAAGGGTTACATTAAAAGGGTTAAGACTTGTAAAGGGCTAAGACACATTCCCGAGGGTTGTTTCGCTTGCCAATTACAGTTTTAATTAGCAAACAAAGCCTCCGATTTCTTGGCACAATTTTTAACATAGTTTTTTTTGGAGAAAAAAAATCAAAATAAATTAAACAAAATCGCATTGAACTTTGACCGTGACATCTTGAGAATAGGTCAACATTGTTGTTTAATTAGAGGACAATAGCTGTCAATAGCTGTCGTCCTCAAAACTAGCTCGGAAAACTGAGAGTCAAAGGTTTGCGGCTAATTGCAAGGAAACATCTCCAAGGGGGATGCACGCGAATTGGCTAAGGGAAGTTTGCGTTTCCAATCCAAGAGTGCCAGCTGTGTGTGTGTTGTGAATATTATCGCTTTTTAAAAATCATATCGCACTCAATCTTAATGACTACTTAAAGCAACCCCGACGCCCCCCAGGGGCGACTGGATTGAACTGAACTGAAGTGCGACTGGCGCTTGAGGCAGCTGTTGGCACTTTGGGCTTTAATTGAAGCCCATGGGTGCCATCTATAAAAACCTCAACATTAATAAGTGTTAATAATTGTGTAGTGTGTATGTTTTTTTTTTTTCTTTCTTTAGCCTGTTTTTCAACTGTCACGCCCCAACGCCCATAACTGGGCCCACTGGCCAGGCAGCCAACCCTTGGGCTACGATTTCACTTTACTTTCGCGAGCTGGCCAAGTTGGAAAGGCCGCCCAGGCGACCGTAACATGGCCAGATAGAGAAACAGAGTGAGAGAGAAAAGCAGAAAGAGAGAGAGAGAGGGAGAGAGGTCTAATATTACCGCACAGCATCCGCATCAGCATTTCCCCAATGATTTGTTATTGCTGTTGTTGTAACTTTACAAATTCAATTTGTCAGCGATGCTCGAGTCGAGGGGTGCGTTTTGCCATCCTCCGTTTTTTTTTTTTTTTACTGCTGGCAAATTAAATTTCATAGGCCTGGCAACCGACAACAACAACAACAA
This sequence comes from Drosophila mimica, assembly GCA_037043585.1. Taxonomy (NCBI): domain Eukaryota; kingdom Metazoa; phylum Arthropoda; class Insecta; order Diptera; family Drosophilidae; genus Drosophila; species Drosophila mimica. The sequence continues at coordinate 1,219,414 of JBAMBE010000585.1, forward strand.
GGGCCAAGGGAAACATATGCTGCATACTTGCGGGCGGTTGTGCGTGGTGTTCACTGTACAGGGTTTGCATTTGATTAGAGCTCGCCCAGGCGTGACTATTTAATTTGTTGCTGTTCCTCTTGTGTTTTTGACACGCGCAAGTCGAGAGCGCATAATTAAATTAATTAGAGAGTCGAAGCCACAGGTAAAACAAGCCACACGCTGCTTTTGCCATCTATATTGTATATTAGACACGGGTAATACCCTGTAATTGCTGGCTCTGTGCTACTTTTATTTATGTGAACTCAAAACTGATCTTAGTTTAGATGGAAATCATTGCTTTCAAAATTTAAAATATATTAAAAGGATTTAACTAATCTGAGTTTACTAAAATGTAAAATACCAAAAATGTATTTCAAGGTTTGGGGAAATCCAAAAAAATAACTGTATACTAACTTAAATTTTGGTGAATGGTGTTTATATTATATATAAATATATCAGTTTCCTGCATAAGGATTCTTTGTGAACTATACTTAGCTTTATAATTGCTTTGCATGTTTGTTACATAATTGTTTTAATTTTTTTTATAATTTAAAAATGTTTCTCCCTGGCGCTCTGAGTGAGTGTCTAAAATTAGTTTTCCGCACATTAAACCCGCTTCGCTTGTAGTTATTTTTTGTGGGGTATACGTGTATCAACCTGCTGGTGTTTTTTTCCGCCCATCCTTTTTGGCATATGACCGGGAGTGTTCATCGGTTTGATGCCTATGCCAAGTGACAGCTGACACACTTCGCTGCCAGCTCGGGCTACGTGGGTGGTGGCAGGTTGCCCGGGCAATGGCAGATGGGTGGCTGGTTGACTGTAGCGTGGTGTGGTGTGGTGTGGTGTGGTGTGGTCCCTGCAGGAGTGCTCCTCTAGAGTCGGCTTTTAATGAAAATTCCTGACCAATGTTTGTTTTGCTGAGGTCACCATGGCAATGCAAGCAATGCTGAAGCTAATGCCACTTATTAAGCACTCCGCACCCGCACTGCTACGTTGCAGTGGCATTGGCGCGTGCCTCAAACACAAACACGGGTTCCGCATAATTTTCAGCAGAATGAAATCATAAACGAGGCGTTCCGTGGCAACCCCGGTGGTCATCCATAGCGACAGCAACAGCCACTCAGCAAGTGACGAGCTCCTCTCTCCCTCTCTCTGTCCCTCTCTGTCCCTCTCTCTCTCTCTCTCTCTTTCTGATCGAGTGCAAATGCAATTTATGGCTCGGTTTATTTTCGCCTCGTCTCTGAGGGACCGCAAAACGCACAGACGCCTACATTCATAAATAGTCCAAGTCATTGTTTCAGATGCATTTTGATTCATAAAAATTCTTTTGATTACCCTGCGTGTGGCACTTAAGGCGTTTCTATAAAAAAAACAACAAAATATTTTTATTGGGCTCAGTTCAGCATCGATGTTAACTTTCAGCCAAACAGTAGTGGGTTCAGCATTTACTTTTATAGCTATATTAGGTTATACGAGTTTATGTTTTGAAATCATTAAAAAACTCCATTAAATTTTTTCAACTTTACATAAAACGGCAGGAGCTGACCCATAATATTTTTAAATATTATGTTTATTGTTATTTGAGTTGCCATAATAAATCATAGCACTCGACTGAATACAAGAACAATTTTGATTACATCTCCAAAACTCATTTGCTTATTAAATATTTTGCTATTTTGTGTATAGTTCTACAAATTTACTGATCTTTAGATTAAAATTTCTAGGAACCTTTTGTAAATTTTCCTAAACGAGCTCATAATCTCCAAGCTGGTTCTATTTCTAGTTCAATTTATTTCTTGCACCCATTTAATGACATAAATCAATATAAATCTATAAATATTTAAATTAAGTAATCAATATTTTATACAACAATTTAGCTTATCAAAATTTTCATTCATATAAATTTAGATTATTAGATTAACAGAAATTAAGCTTAAAATATTCAGGCAACCCTCCCATTTAATGATTTAAAGAATTTTTGGTATGATCGTGATTTTGCAGGGTTTCCAAAATGGGTGCATTAAATGTTGTTTAATTTTACATAACATTTTTTATGTTTCTTATTCTATTTTTTTAAATTTATTTTATTTATTTATTTTTTAAATTAAACATTTTTTTTACATTAGTTAACATTGAATAAATAAATCTCAAAGTTACTTTTGAATGAAATGTTTTTGCTGAGATGGCACATTTTGTAATTTATGCAGTGTGCAAAATTTACACTTGCTGCAGACATGTTGAATTCTTGAGCTGTTCAGCATTGCTATTTTATGTATCTTGTGGTTAGTGCAATTTGTTGCAATTTGCTGCATGCCTCAGCGCATATTTCTCTGAAATTAGCATAGAAAACACAATGGCAAACTATGTGAAGTCTTCAGCCTGTTGGCTGTGTATAATTTATACACATGGCTCGTGTGGCTTGATGGATATCAGCTCGAAGTGCCCGGCGAATCAGAGCTTTGGCATGCGCTGACAACGATTTTTGTAGAGCCATCCAAAATCGAGTATCAGCTTAATAAGACTCGACCCAATTGTAGGCCAAGTTTCAAGCACTGCATGACGCATCACGATTCATTTTTTGTTTTTCTTTCTTTTTTTTTTGCCGTTTGTATTTTTATTTTATTTGTAAAATTCGGCAATGCTTCCAGAGTGTCGAGCTTACAAGACAAGCAACAACCGGCGACAAATGACAACAAACAACAACGACAACGACAACAACGACGACGACGACGACGACGACGAGGAGGATAACAACAGCAATTGGTTGTTGTGTCTGGCGGAGCCAAGACCTTATCTAGATGCTCAGGCGAGTCCCAGTCGAGCTTCAGATCAAGTTGTAAAAATGCGCGCGATTATCGTTCAACACGCATGAGAGAGTGATAAAGGGAGGCAGAGTCGCGAGGCAGAGTGTGGGCAGCAGCTCAGGTGTTGAACCCGGGGGCAGCAAAATGGCGCCCGATCCTGAATGCGCCAGACTAGCTAGCTATTAAAGTATTTTACTCTCTGACTCTGTGGCTCAGTTTTGTGCACCTCTTGCCATATATATATATATATATATAAATGTGTAGATATATATATATATATATATATATATATATATATACCACTGCACCGGGGAGGTCCAGTCCGATCAAAACTGAACGTAAATCTTAAACACTTTGTGCGCCTGCCTTCGTCGAGCGCACGATCAGCACGTTCAACGCGGACGACAGACGACCGGTAAACGACGACTCCAGCTAGCCAGCTCCAACTGTTCCCCAGCTCCCCAACTCCCGGCAAACAAATGTGCGAGACTCAGCAACATGCAAAAGGCAACCGGCTCCAGCTTCACACAAAAAAAAAAACAAAAAAGAAGCAATATCTGCAAATGCAGCAAATTGTGCGCAGATTTGTTTACAGCCCAAGCCAACTTGGAATGGCAAAACACAGAACGCAAGGGATGGGGGAACGCATGGGAGGGAGTAGTACGAACTGGGTACTGGGCACTGGGTAGTCTGATCACTGAACACTGGCGGCTGATGATCGGGCGTAGATATAATTGACGACATGTTGTCTCACGATCGTGCTAAACCGATTAAGGCATATTTAATGCCCCAAAACTCTCTCAAAACTGTGGCAATTCAGCTGCATTTGGTTTTTTTTTTTTGCTGGATCAGCAATCGGAGCAGCGGGTTCAGAGCTGGGTTAAAAGTGCGCTTCAACTTGCTTACTTAACTAAGTGTGTCATCCACTTCCGCCCCAGAAGCAAATTGCGGAATTGTTTGCACAATTTCACATGTAAATGGCATTTGTAAATTGCAGCTGGCCAAAGCCAATTTGTGGCATTGTGGCAATTGTTATTCGTTTTCAGTTGTTTTCATTGTTTCTTGTTTCGATTGACGAAAGCAAAAATAGAAAAATAAATAAAATATTTACTTACATAACATGTATATTTGAGTAAAATTTAAAATCATTCATTGAAAAGTAAAAGCTGAAAATACTTATTATTCTCGTCACTTTAGTAATTTTAACAGTTATTCATTGTAAGCATATTTATTATTAAAATATATATTCTTAAATTATTTAGATTTTCTAATTGGCTAGAAATTGGTCAAGAAATTTGTTTAGTATTATTTATTATTAGGCATATTTTTTCCGTAACAGAATATTTATTAGTAATATTTATTTTACAAATACTTGTCTTAACCAATTGGCTTATCTCGTTGAGACATTCATTTTGTATGTAATAAATATTGAATCAATAAACTTACAGTTAGTTGTGTTTGTGTGTGTTCTGATTAAACTACCTTATAAGCTAGATTCTATATGTGTTAAATTAAGTACATTTTAAGCATAATATTTATTATCAAAATGTATTGAACAAATATTTGACTTATCTAATTGACTTGCCTCGTCAAGGAATTTATTCAGTATATGTTAAATATTAATTGAACAAGTACTTTTAGTTAGTTTTGTTTTGTTTGTGCTCTGATTAAATTGCCTCCTAAGCACACACACACACACACACACACACACAAACACACACACAAGTTCGATTTGCCTTTTATTTTGTTTTGGCAGGTGGCGACTGGCGCCTGAAATTGCACTTGTGGCATGGTAATGTTTATTAGCTAGAATTCCAGTGCATGAATCGATTGGCCAGTTGTGTTCTCTTGTTATATTTATTGTCTCGTGTTGTTGTTGTTGTTGTTCTTATTGGCATTATGAGCCTGCATTGTTTACGTTTACGATAAGACACAGCAGAGACTTGAAGTTTATTCACAAATTTAAGCTTTAAATAAATAAAATGGTTTACATACTGAGTTATGTGTGTTGACTTGTGGAACCAATTACAGATTACACAAAATATATATTGCAAAGGGAAATTGACTTGCTTACAATTACAGTAGCCGACTGTCTTAACACATAATTACTTAACAAATTCCCACTTCAATCTGCGTTCAGTTGGCTTTCGATAAATGAATTGGTTTCACAAAATTAGCAAATTTCCACAAAATTTATGATAGTGAAATGCTCAGGCGACTGCATTTAAAATTGTTTAACTGATTCATCCAATAAACACAGTAATTTAGATGGTGATTTCTATGGCGTGTGAGTAAGATCACTAAGATATATGGACATATTAGTTTCATATTCGATTTCGCCATTGAATATGCCTCAGCTTTGGTTATCATCTTGTTTATGGCTATAAAATTACAAATAAATGCCGTATACCCGAGACGCGGCACAGTTGGATTTGGGGTTTTTTAATTTAAGTTTGGATTTGTAAGGTTTATGCCAGTAAGCCGAAGATTGAACCAATTAAAATGCATATGGTTAAATTGTATTAATTTGTATAATGAGGCGACACTAAAGTGAATTATTAATTAATTGATGCGCATTAAAACATGTTTGAAATCAGCCAAAATGTTTGATTGACATTTCGTTTGTTTTCGCCCGCATCGCGAAGAAGGAGAAAAAACGTACAACTTGAATAGAATTTAAAAAATAAACACATAGATGAAAAAGCGTGCAACTGTGCGACGGGGCAACCCACCCTCGTCGAGCCAAATGGGCGGGGCCCCGGCGCACCATTGCTGCGCGCGAGCGAGACAGCTGGCGACGGCGCATGCCGAACTGTTCGCACCAGTGCTCGTTCGCAAACTCGTTTTGAGCGATTTCGGCACTCGCCCAATGCCGAGATTTTCACTCAGAATCGAAAACCGAATTCAGTTCACTCGAACCGCAGCCGACAGCGCAACACTTCATTCAGTTCTCTCGAGCTACTCAAAGCGGCCGCTACAACGTAAGCGCAGCTCGCTTCAAACTGAAACATCAATTCAATAATTATTTGTTATACTACGCGTTGTGTATATGTGTGCGCGTGTGTGTGTGTGTTTGTGTGAGTGTTATACTACGTTTATCAAATGACAACGCATTGAATAACAAAACATCTTTACGCACTGCCAAAATTGTTGTAGCTGACTTAATCCTAGCAAAATGGTCACCCTAATGCCATATAACTATGCAGCGCCCCGTTGCGGATTAATTGACAAAATGATCGAACCAAAGGTAATAAAAACAAACAATTCCCTCAACAATTGTCGCCGCATTAATCTCAACTTGAGTGAAGCTTTAAAAGTGCTGATTCGCTCCACAAATCTACAAATAATTTACTCTTAATTTTAGTTGTTTGTGTTTTTATTATGTCTGCGGCTTTTGCCGTCGGTTAATGTTATTGTTGTTGTTTTTGTTTTTGTTGTTGCTGCAGTTGATTTTGTGGTTTGTTTGAATGGCTTCGCCAACATTTGGAGACACTCCGTCTTTGAGGAGAGTTCGCCTAGCTGCGAATGCGGTTGGGATTGGTTTGTGTGGAAACTACACAGATTGTGGAAACAAACTGGATTAAAGCCTTTCAATTAAATCACTTCAGTTAATTCAGAATAAAATCAGACTAATTCAGTAAAGTCAATTTCCCAATTAGCAAAGCACTTTTATCTAAGCAATTACTTTGCAGTAATCACAATATTTAATTTTAAGCATTATTTTAAAATCAGTTGAATTTACATTTATTTTATTAAATAGTCTTTCGACTTTCATAGTAAACATGTTTAATTAGTTATATTTGCTCAGCAAATATACAATTACATAAATTTACAATCATGCAATCGTAAATATTAATTTGAATATATTTGTAATAAACATTTATTTAAATGCAAAGCTGTGTGAATATTATTCAGACAGATATAAATAATAGTCTGCTTGCTTTATTTTATAAAAAAGTAGTTAATTAAATAAACATAATTGACCTTTTTATTAGACATACACAAAAGATTTATGAACAGGCGACACTTGGAAATGAATGGCAAATTAAAGTCAGTTAAGTTCCTTACGAGTTATTAATATAAACACAATAATTCTACTTTAAATCTTATTCAATTAATACAAGTTTGGAAAAACCATATTCAATGATGTTAACCTCTTTAGTACTAGTAATTAAGAATAACTATAAAACTATATTATCTAAAAAGTCCAATTATTGTTTGAATCATATTTATATACATTTTTCTATGTAGATCTTTAATGGTATTCGCGACCCATTTAATATTATTGGATAGCTCAGTTAATTCCTTATAACAACTATTATATTCAAATCTTAAATTTTACAAATCAAATCAATAGGAATATTTAAGTTTTCTTAACTTTATATAACAGTCAACTATTTCACTGACAATTAGCATTTTTAACAAGGAAATGTGCTAAAAAAATTGTGACTTTATCTTATCGCTATTTCAAATCAGAGTTTTCACTCCTATTTTATAATGTACAGGATGAGTAAGTCTCTCAAATAACTTATGTTTATTATATTGTATATTAAATACCTTAGACTTTCCATATATAACTAAAGAGCTCTCTTCTAAAGAACAGACCCGATTTAAGCCACAGCCAAAGTCAAGTCGATAAACGACAACTTTTATGGGAAGCCTGCACTTGGTTAAAACAAAGTCGGTAGATTCGGATGAGGAATATTGTAAAAGCATCAAGAAACGCAATGAGTGTGTGTGTGTGTGTGTGTGTGTGTGTGTGTGTGTGAGTCAGTATGTGTGTGTGTGTGCTTTAAGGCGAAATATTAATAGAGCATAAATTATAGCGTTGAGGGAGTTTGACCAGTTGACGCACTGAATGCAGTTGATGGAGTTGAGGCAACCGAGTGCAGCAGCAGGTCCCTTTTTTTTGTACTGGTACTGGGCCAGTTTTATGACAATTTAAGGAGCTTGGGATACAAAAGGCCCAAAGCGCAACTGGCGACATTAATCACATTTTAATTAAGTTTAAGCCGTAATCGTAAAAATTAACACGCCATAATTCAACTGCGACAATGCGCTGCATGTAATTTATGTGCCACTTTGGACCAAGAAATGAAAAGAAAGAATCGTTGCCATGCCACCGCCTAATGCCCCGCTAGCCCCGCCAGTCAGCCATGTGTCTGTGCCACAGCCACCACTGAGCAAGCAGTCAAAATATTGATTATGGCCGCAGCGATTGACACTTGGCGATTGTCGATTGTCCCACGTAATTAACGTGCCAAAGTGTTAAGGCGCATAGGTCGTGGCCCCCAGTCAGCAACAACAACAACAACAACAACAAAAGAAATAACAACAATAAAATCGAACAATACAACAACAACAATAACAACAACAGTCGAAATACAAATGACAACAACGCGAGGGAGCTACAAATTTTTGTTGTTTATTTCGATGTTTATCTGTTAGGGGCTTAGTAGGGTCCAGTCTTCTGCTGCTGCTGCTGCTGATGCTGCCACAGACTCTGAAGTCCAAGCCAGGCGGGCAAGTTAATAAAAAAAAAATAAAAATACAAAAAAAAAAAAACCAAAAATTTGTCGCCGTCTTCTCGTTGTGCTGTCTTTTGTGTGTTGTTTGTGTGTTGCTTGTGTGTTGTTTGTGTGTGGCTGCTGCTGCTGCTGCTGCTGGCAGCCTTTTCTCTCTTGTCTGTTTTAATCTGCTGTCTAAAGCAGCAGAGAGACAAAAGATTACGATCACAGGAATTTGGTTAAAGATGCTCAAAACAGGTCTTTATATATACATATATACATTTATATATATATATATATGTATATATATTTACCATATCTCGGACTCTCTCGTGATGAGCCATCCAGGCAGCCCAGCATCGCCTCCTTGTTGTGTACCTCTCTCTGTCCGTCCGTCCGTCTGTGTTAATGTTTACGTTGTCAGCTTGTGCCATAAATTAGTTTAGTAAAAGGTTGCGTTGCATTCGTTTTGCATTCGTGTCTCGGTTTCAGTTGCGACTACCCCATGCCCCAAAACAATCCGTGCAACACGCAAGCTCAGCTTTAGTCCCAAAAAAAAAAACAAAATCAGAAAACAAAAATATTGACTCCCAAAACTGCAGCAGCGCGTCATTAAGCGCTACCGTTGAGCACAAATTTGCCAAAAAAAAAAGAAAACAAAACAAACACACAAATATGATGAAAACGGTGTGTGTGTGTGTGCGAGTGTGCGTGTGTGTGGCCAACTGTGGAGCTGCTCAACAAAAGCGGCTCACGAATGCAACCATGTCAAATTCGTGGCAATAAATTCGTGCAGCTTTTGCCTGCTGTAGGTCACCAATCACAGCATTCGTTTCCCTCCTCCTTGCCTCATCCGGCTTCCGTTTCAGTGTCATAATCGCATCCTTCGATGCTGCTTATTGGCTAATAACTTGCGGAATTTATATTCGCAATTTTTCCATCAACTTCTAACTGCTTTTTGGCCATTACTGAGCTTGTAACATTTTTGAAATTCCTTTGAATTTCATTTTTCCCATTTCTTTTCTCTGAATGATCTTCAGATTTTACAATTTTGTCAACCCTTTTTTCATGGGAATCAATTTACATAAAACTTGAGTTTGGTTTTAGTTTTTTTGTTTTCGAATATTATTTTTTCTATTTGCCTTGGCTTTGACGCTTCTGACATTAACTTGTGCTTTAAGCCCTGTTAATATCTTTTTAATGTGATCTGAAAACTTAAAGATCTCTACTTAATAGGTTCGTAATTTATTTGGCATTTCTCATTTGGGGTTAATCCTTAGATAATTCTTGTATAAGGATAATTCTTGCATAAGGAATTATCTATGGATTAACCTTTCTGGCATTAAACGTTCTGCTTAACTTTAGCTTTTATTTATTTTATTTAGGTTCAACAATATCCTTATTAAGCTCTATATTTAAATGGCCTTGTGGTTGATTCTCGTTGAGTTCTTCTTGGTATTGTTTTGCCAGTTTCAATCAATATCTTGGCTAAGTGATTCCTGGCCTGTCTCATTTAGGTGGAGTTTCCTTCATCAGCTTAGCTTGACTTCTGTGGCTTCTATCGTTAGCTCCTTTTTGGTGGCACTCCCAACTTTTGGGCCACCTGCTGTGTCTCCGCGGCAATTTGTTGGCCATTCGTCACATGGCCCGGCACCCCAATTGGCAATGGCGCCGAAAGCGGCTCTGTCAACCCATCAACAACATCAACCCAGTAAAACATTTTCCCACGCACGTTGAATTCGCTGGCCAAGCAAATGGCGATTGCAAATTATGTAAAATGTGCTGTTTTCTTTTATTTATATTTTGTTTGTGTTGCTTGCATTGCGTCGCATAAAAGTCAAAGTAGAGTTTCAGGCAAATCAAAATAACGAAAAGAAAAAAAAGCCAACCTCAGCGGAAACCAGCCACAGAGAAACCCGCTGAGGTGTTGGGACGACGCCAAAAAGACAACGTGCTTTGTTTATAAACAACAGCAAATCAAATAATGCTCGAGACATTTATATAATCCGATTGTCCAATTGGGCTTCTGTTTATTTTTGTTAATCATTTGCATTTGCTTCTCTTGCAGGTTAAACGTCCCAAAACAGAGCACACGGATACCCATGAACGCAATCGGTGAGCCTTCCTTATTAAAGTTATTATTAGTTATTATTAAAGCGGCCTTCAGCTACATGTTTATTATTATACAATCCTTAGAACTTAATTAATAATATGCTTAACCTATAGATATAATGAAAAATCTGAACTGAAATAAACAAAAGAAATACCAATACTTAAGGGTTAAGCTTGTATATTTATAAATATGCATTATTAATATTATTATTATATTAAGTAGATAATTTTGATAATTAACAGTTATTTAATTTTGTAAATAATTTAAATATATAGTTTTGCTTTTAATTTTATGAATTAGATAAAGATCTTCTATATATTTCAATTCAATTTATTATGCACCTTCTGAGCCGAAACCTCTTCCATCAATCCTAATTCTTCATGGATTCAAACTTTTTATTCGGATTGAGGCGTTCTATGCTTTTCTAGCCTACGACATGTTTCCTTTGGCGACAAAATTCAGTAATCTGCTTTGTGGATTCCTGATTCCTAGTTGTCACAAAATCGGCAGTTTCCGCTGCTGATTATAACTAGATATCTAAGTAACTTCTTAGTCTGCACTATACTCTAAATAGACCGATTAGTATTCTAAGACTGTAGACACTTCCTCAAATCATTAAAGAACATGCTCAAATATGTCCTAGCAGGACGATGCTGTGTTTGTGCACATGTTGGGCATCCTTGCAGCTGTAAGCATAGACAATTTGTAACAGTGAAGTCCCAGTCAAAAATGATCCCGCTTCACACTTGCCGCCAACAACAGCAACAAGTGTTCATAAATTTTGACAAATTTCAATTGCATTTTGCATGTGGACCCTTCGCATTTCGGCACAACACATGCCACATTCTCAGCTCGCAAAGAATTCAAAGAATTTCCCGCATCCCCGAGTTGAGAAATATTTAAAAAGAAACGACAGAGTGTCAGAGCACTTAACACTTGCCACAAAGTACAAAAAAAGAAGAAGAATATAACGAACCATGCCCAACTACTTAAGAGGCTTAGGGCGGCTTAACGGTTATTAAACAGGTCGTAGGCCTATTAAATGCAGCTCCTTTTGTTTAAATTGTGTGGCATTTATAAGACACATTTGCTGCTTGCCGCTTGCTCAGTTCTCTTAAATCGAAAATCTTTAAACACAATATTATGAACTCTAACGTTGCCATCAAAACTGACATCAGCTGCCTGCCCCCAAAAAAGCAGCACACGCTTCATTTTTCACACACCCCCTCCGTTTTGTGTGGATCCCCTGGTTGCCCTTTCTTAGGCTGCTGCCAAGGGAATAGTGTCCCAAGTCTGTAGGTGTCAAATTCCCAAGGAAATTGGGCACTTTATTTACCTCTTCCTGGTCGATTGCATTGTTAAAAAGAAAATATGAAAAATTACGACAAATTGTATTGGAAAGCAGACAACAACAAAAAAAAGGGGGCAACAAATAACCAAATATAGAGAAAATCATTATGTGTCTAAACTGGCTGAGCTTTAAATAATATCCAAATAGTTTGCTTTACTCCAATGAAACTTGATACTTGCTCTTTAAGAGGAGCACAAATGTGTGGGGTTTTGAAAATAACAAATAATTGTATAAAATATTGCAATCATATTTCTTTTCTATTTTTAAGCCAAGGAGTTGTTTTATTTTACATTACAATCAGTAACTAATTTTGTAGTCATTTTCGATTTTCTTACACCAGAACTTGTTTTGGTTTTTTTTTATTTATTTATTTATTTATTGTCAACTAAAATCAGTCGACACCAAAAATACAAAAATAAAAAATTAGAATTAAATTAAATTTAAAATAAAATTAAAATTATAAATAAATTTAAAAATATAAAATATTTATAAGATTTATAAGATTTTTAAGATTTCTGGGGGTAAAAAAGGTACTTTCATGTGGTGTATGTTTAAATTGAATTTTTTAAATTATTCTGGCGTCTCACCTGAACTTGTGACAATCGCACACACAGTTTTAGCCATAAACTTGAGAGCATAAATAAATAATATTTGATAAATTGCACACAGACACAACAGATTATATTATGGCCTGGCTGAGGGGGCGTAGGAGGGAGCCGGGAGGCATATTGTTTAAACAACTTCATTTAATTGCAGACGAGAAGGATTGGATTACCAGCTGCCTCGGAATAGGTCTCAAGAATATTTGAATGACTGCACATATTTCATTTGTTTTGGTTTTTTCGAGCGGTGATTTATTTGATTTCTTATTGGAGTTTGGTTTTTATTGGTCTCCTCGAAATTAGTCTACTTAATTTGTTTCGACAATTCAAGCTAGTTAAATAGGCATTAGAAGAAGAAGACGAACAATCTCAAGTAGAAGAAGGAGAAGGAGAAGGAGGAGAAAGAGAATAAGAATAACAGAATTTGTCGCTGCTTAAGCAGTCAAACATTTGCTGCACACATGCTTCGTTCGGACTACGGGACTTGTTCCCGCACATGCCGTCAATGGATTGGGTTTGGCAAGGGGAAGGGGCACGAGATGCTGGGCTGTGGGCCTCTTAAGTGCCTCTGAAAAGGCATTTCAAATGATTTCCTTTTTTATGCCAAGCAAACAGAGACAGAGAGCGACAGAGAGAGAGAGAGAAAGAGAGCGCTGAATATTTATAACACTTGACAAGATTTTGAGAGCGACTGCGACACACTTGACTTTTTTGGTCGGTTCTAAGCAAACGATGACGACGACGTCGACGTCGACTGTGACGACGACTGCAACAATAACAATAACAACGACAACGTGCCGTTAATTTTATGGCTGTTTAAAGATTATTGGAAATTATTTTATGAGTTTGCTTAACGAGCAAAACGTTTTTGTTTCTCTCTCCATCTCTGCCTTTCTCTCCATGCTGCTTCCTTTGTGTCCCCGCTTTTGGAGTACGCCCTGGTTGAGCTAGGATGATTGGTTACGGTTATGGAAAAGAAATATTTACTATATAGTAAAAATATATGTACATATGTATGTACATGCATAGGTAGCTGCAGTTCATTGGAAGTTTGTCTAAATTCACTTTTTTAAGGGAGTTTTTAGTTTAATAAGATAAACTGAAGAATTGCCAGATTTTTATGCACTATGACAGATTAGCAAAATATTTAAATCAGTAATTACTAATGGAAATTACATTTTATATTATAATCAGTCATTATTTTTAGTTATGTATTTTATTAACATTATTTTATACGATTATGTGGATTATTGTAATATTTTATATTTAATGCTATATAACATTTTAATTGAATACATTTTAATTAAATTAATTTAGAAAATAATTTACAATGTCGCTAAAGAAAAACTTATAATAAAAACCCAACTAACAAAAAATAATTTAAGAAGAAACATAAAAACGAATAGAAGAAGAAGAAACCTAATCGAAACAGAAGCATATTCATTAACAACTCAATTGTAGTTACAGTTAAAAAACATTGCATAAAGAATCCGTGATTTAAGAAAGACAGACGTAATCTCAACATTCTCACTTACGCTTATCTTTCTTTTTATCTGCTTTTAGTCTCTGCCAAAGTCAACAGCAACAACAACAGCAACACCAACACCAACAGCAGCAGCAGCAACAACAGCAACAACACCAACAGCAGCAGCAGCAGCAGCAACAACAACAACAGACACATTCAAGCGCCGTGTTGGCCACTAGCAATGGGCCCAGCAGTGCCGGCGCCAGCGTGGGCGTTGGCATTGGCGTGGGCGTGGCAGGGCAGTGCAGCCCACTCGGGCTGCCGCCACAAATCCAACCGCTGCAGCCAACAATTGGCGCGTTAAGCAACCACTTTGCCAGCAACAACAACAACAACAGCAACCACAACCAGAATTCGAACTCGAACCCGAACTCGAATCCAAATCCGAGCAGCTGCAGCCTGGCTGCTGCCGCCTCAAGCTTTGCACAATCGTCAGGCAGCAGCTTCTCCACATATCAGCAGCAGGCCAGCGATGAGGTGGGCGTTGGTGTTGTGGGCGTGGGCGTGGCCCATCCAGCTGCCATGTCCCATTGGGCGCACGAGACGAACAGCAGCGGTGCCGGCAACAACAGCAGCAGCAGCGGCAGCCTTGCGCCCGCCGTCAAATCCGAGTCCCGCAGTCCCGGCCAGGCGGTCCACACTCATCCGCTGGACAATGCGTCCGCTGCTGCCGCCGCCGCCGCCGTCTACAGCTGTGTGGATACCACGGCGTCCGTCAACTCATCGGCTGTGGCAGCTGCCGCTGCCGCTGTTTATGATAGCAAACATGATTATTACTACTACAACAGCATGCAGCAATATACGCCGCCGCCGTTCTACTCCGGCTATGGGACACCGTATGCCGCTGCGAGTGCGGCACGTGGCGCCAAAATGGAGCCGGGCGCTGCAGCTGCCGCATATCTCTCCTCGAGCTATGCGAGTGGCGGCAACAATAATTCCCAGCTTTACAGCAATCCGTATGCGGGCTACAATAATTTTGGCCAGCAGGATTATGGCGGATACTATAACGAACAGTATGGCAACTATTATAATCCGGCCAATTACTCGCCGTATGCGGTGAGTTCGCCCAGCTCGAGTGCCAGTCATGGTTTTCATGTGGCCACCGCCTCATCGAATCTCTCCGAGAGTCCAACGGACACGCATTCAACGACACCCGTTCATCCGGCCACACATTCGCCGCACTCGCCCCCGCTGCCCATCTCGATGTCACCGAATGCCGGCGTTCAGGTTGTTAATGCAGCGACGGCGACATCCTCATCCGCAACGCTCAACTCCAGCGGTGGCAGCAGTGGTGGTGGCGGCGGTGGTGGCTCAGCGACAGCAGCCAAGACGACGCCGACTGGCAAGACGGGCAGGGCGCGCGGACGACGGCATCAGCAGCCGAGTCCGACGCGCAGCACAGCATCGGATACGGGCAATGGGGAGACGGTGAAGCCGCCGGAACGTGTCTTCGTCTGGGATCTGGACGAGACGCTGATCATCTTCCACACGCTGCTGTCGGGCAGCTATGCCAATCGCTACACCAAAGACCACAGCACCCTGATGACCATCGCCTATCGCATGGAGGAGATGGTCTTCAACATGGCCGATACGCATTTCTTCTTCAACGAGATCGAGGAGTGCGACCAGGTGCACATCGACGACGTCAGCTCCGATGACAATGGCCAGGATCTGAGCACCTATAACTTTGCCACCGATGGCTTCCACACGGGCAACCCACCAGGTGCGCCACCCAATCTCTGCCTGCCCACGGGCGTTCGCGGCGGCGTCGATTGGATGCGCAAGCTGGCGTTTCGCTATCGCAAGATCAAGGACATCTACAACAGCTACAGGGGCAAGTAAGTACTACGTCGGACATTAATAACAATAATCCATTAACAATAGATTTAATTTTAAGAATTTAGTTCCTTGAGTTAAGTTCGTTAAATA
This sequence comes from Drosophila mimica, assembly GCA_037043585.1. Lineage (NCBI taxonomy): Eukaryota > Metazoa > Arthropoda > Insecta > Diptera > Drosophilidae > Drosophila > Drosophila mimica. The sequence goes on from JBAMBE010000585.1 coordinate 1,235,266, forward strand.
TTTATTTATTTACAAATTAAATGAATACTTAGAAAGTGAAGATCTACACAAAGAAATATTTAATTTAAATTAGAGTCATATTTTGGCATTTTAAAAATTGGAAATATTAAATTTAAATAATAAACATATCAATAATATTTCAATTGTAATTTCGAAATTACTTTACTTAGTTTAAATTTAAAAAATGTTAACTTAAAATAATTTAATTTAATTTAATTTAGTTATATTAAAACATATTTTGATTAATTAGCATCCAAATTAATTCCCGAAACTGAAAATCGTTTGCTTGCTTGAATCTAATTTGTTTTTATATTCAAACTACAATTTTAAATAAATATTTATTATATTTTCTTTTATTACATTTGTATACGAAATTATAATTGTTATTATTATTCTATCATTATTATTTTTAGCTATTAATTAACATTTAACTTTAACTTTTGTTATTATATTAAAGCTGAGCATTTTACTTATTGCCTTCTCTGTCTCTCTCTATCTTTCTCTCTCTCTCTCTTATTTAGTGTTGGCACTTTGTTGGGTCCTGGCAAGCGGGATGTGTGGTTGCAGATCCGCTCCGAGATCGAGGTGGCCACCGACAATTGGGCCACCTTGGCGCTGAAGTGTCTCAGCATGATTGCCCAGCGCGAGAACTGCGTCAATGTGCTGGTCACCTCAACGCAGCTGGCGCCGGCGCTGGCCAAAGTGATGCTCTTCGGCCTGGGCAGCATATTCAACATTGAAAACATCTACAGTGCCCACAAGATTGGTGAGTTACTTAACCGCACGGCGCAGCAAACCAATTATTTATTATCAAATTTCCAACTTTCATAATAATCTTCACTTTTTGTCCCACAGGCCAGGAGACTTGTTATGAGCGGATTGTGACGCGCTTTGGACGCAAGAGCACCTACGTCGTGATTGGTGATGGCGCTGAGGAGGAGTCCGCTGCCAAGGCCATGAACTTTCCGTTCTGGCGCATATCCGCACACAGCGACATACGTGCGCTTTACACCGCCCTCGATATGGGCTTCTTATGAAAGGCTTATCGCGTTTTAAGACGCTGCGGAATCGCGAGCGCGTTTTGCGCGCGTTTTTCGTACAGTTTTGAGTACAAAGAATGAAACAGATAAAAAAAAAAATGATGCAAATCAAATGAATCAACATAAAGTAACAACTTTAATTTATTTATGTGTATGTGTATGTGTGTGAGACAAAATTGTAAACCAGCGCAAAATAATTTAATTATTTTGGTTTGAAAAGGAAAACAAGAAACCAACAATTATTCTTTAATGCCAAGACTTTGAATGTATTATATAGTTTTTAAACATTAATCTCAACAACAAAACAAGCATAACAACAATTCTTCGCGAGCAGCAAAAAATTTGAAATTGTTTATAATATTCTATAATTAATGTATTGTAAATTAATGACTAACTACCATATAAATAACTTTATATATACATAAATATACGTATCTAGCACATTAGAGTAGCAAACAATAGAAACGCAGATTGAAGCAGAAGAGCATCAGATTGAAATAGTGGATTGAGAGCAGATTAAAGGAGAAAACGGAGCAAACACAAACAAAAAACGTAGCTTAAAGGTCTTTTAGTTTAAAAAAAATCAAAGAAAATTAACAATTAAACAATGTAGTATTCAAATTTTAAATAACTATTATAGCTGCATATATAAAACTATATTTAAAATATAAAAAAAAACAAACAAATAAAACAACAACAACGCACTGTATTAAAAACAGATCTTTAATTTCTTTTGTCTTAGGTTTTTTTTTGTTTAATTAATATTTGCTTAAATATTTGTTTAAATAAAATCGTTATGAAATAATTGTGTTACGTTTATTTCTGATAGGTGGCGCTATTGGCGCCACTCAACTTTTGTCTGTGCGTCTTGTGGCTGTTGAAGACTGACGGCTATGAAAGCAGCTCGTTTGGTTCATGTGCTCGCTTTCGCAGCCAACTTCATGTCGGTTCGAGCTGGCACACCGCAGTAGTGCCAAGTTAGCCTTTTTCCAGCCAGATCAAAGTATTTGAATTCTTGCATTTATCACATTAGTTGTGTATTTTGACGGTAGAGAGCGCTTATGCATGAAGCATAGAATAGAATCATATTTGAATATCTTCCAAGTGTGTTTGTAGTTGAAAATTCTTAATTATTCGTTGATAGTTCTTTTTGAAATTTTCCAACTGGATATTTGAGAGCATGGAAAGGGTAATCAAATTTAAAAAATCAAGCTAAAACAGAATACTTAACAAATTCATTAGTAGTTTCCAAAAACTCACAGCTGCAATAATTTGCTTAAACTGAACCGATTTTGATAATAAGAAATACCAATTTGTTCTTGATTGAGTTAACATCTGTATTTTCTTTATGTTGCAGAACATAATGGAATTAAATTTCTGTGAATATTGTTGTAATTGATTACTTGCTCCACCCTAATGCCTAAATGCAACTTGACTGCTCAATTAGTTGGCTTGCAACCGCAACAAGGGGCAACGTGTAAAAAATTGCGTCGAAAGAGTTTAATTGAAATTCATAGCTGCCCCTTCAACAACAACAACAACAGCAACAATAACAAGAACAACAACACGTTGCCTCTGTCCCAGTTCCCATTTTGCCACTTTTGAATCTCTTGCCTCACGTGTCTCACCTGTCTCATCTGTGATTTGGAATCTGGGAGTCGTGAGCTTAACAACAAGTCGTTAACTATGATTTGTAATCTCTTCAACAGGTAAAGCTTCTGCTATTGGGCTAAGGGAGGGGATTTGGGGGAGGCGGGGTGTCGATCTGTTGATGAGGATGAGCTCGTGTTTAATGATAATTTCACATGACGCGCACCGTTGTAAAATTTTATCGTCCAAAACCCCGCGACGCGCAAATCAATTTTTATTATTTTATCGTCAAAAAGAACAGAAAATGGCCAACAACTGGCAACGTCGACTGCATCTATCTCATAACTAAGCCTTCAACTGGCAAGGGGCAATCATTGCGCAGGAGTTGCCAACCAACCAGGTCCAATTCATAATCGCATTCCCATTCGCATTCGCATTCTCATTCGTGGCCAGAACAATAGACGGCCTATTGCAACCTTAACAATGCAGAAAATCATTATCAGTAATTATGCATTGTTCGCAGGACAGCAAATTGGTTTTGGGGTTTGGTTGCTTTCAAGGCAATCCTTGTCGGTATTTTTTTTTTATTTTTTATTTTATTTTTTTGATTGATTGCCTGATTGCAGTTGGCCTTGAACTGCACCCGCTGTCGACTATATATATTTAGTTGTGTATTAATAGACTCTAGGTGCACACCTCGTCCTACCATCTACAGTGGTTCAATCTCGTTAATATTTCATAATTATAAATAAATTATATTTAGTTAAAAGCATGTAAAATCTGTTACAAAGTTATCTCTTTAAAATCTTAGCAATCTTTGCTTTTTATTTGTGCTTGTTTCTGGCGCTTTTGTGGCAGCTGTATTTACCAAGCAATTTCCGAATTAACTGATAACAAAAATAAGGCTTAGAGTTAGAGGCGACGCAGCAAGTTGCAGGCATAAATCACTCAACTGCTGCCCTGCCTGCCACGCGCTCCCCAAAGCAACTTTTATACAGGCAACAAAATAGTGTTGTGGGGGGGGGGGGGGGGGGCAATGGTGGGTTGAAACCAGAGTAAACCAGACCCTGCAGGCTTTTATTGAACTTTGATGGCCGAAACAGACTGTTGCATTAAATATCCAATTAAGCATAAATAATGTAATAATGTGTGTGCTATTTAAATTCATATTAAAATCAATGTATTTTTGTGGAAATATCACAATCTACTATTTGAACAATATTAAATGTAATGTAATTTACAAATGAAAGTAATATTAACAAACAGATAATGAGTTGAGTAGAACAAACGAATAAAGTTGAAGCACATCATTCAAATTAATTACATAATATTATAAGGCATTTTTTCATTAAATTTAAATATTTAGTTACATGTGCATTCGTGAATTTAAAAACATTACAAATAAAATATTATTTAAGTCAGAGTTCTTATACATATTTTTATAGAAATATGAATGAATCAAATTAATAATTTAATTGTTAAATATGTCGAGGTCAATGAATAAGAAATCTTTGGTGATTAAATATATTATTATTATTTAAAGATGTTTTTCTTTTCAAATTGCAAATTTACGATTTATTTTAAAACTTATCTTAAAGTGAGGGTAAAGTAGAAAATAATTAAAAATAAACATTTGGAAAATACTTATTGGCTAAGGGAGTTCCAGTTATTGTGTTAGCACTGTTGCAATCTATTTGTAAAGATTTGTAAGCATTGCAAATAATTCTTAAATGGTGTTTTAGAGATCAAATTTATGTGATTATTTGGCCAACTTTTGAGGCGACACTCGCTGGGATATGTGAACACAGAACACTGAAAACTGAAAACTGAAAAGTGGACATTGCAGTTCTCACATGGTCAGTTGTTAGCGTTGGGTCATAAATTAAACTGCATTTGGCTATTTTTGTAGTCATTAGGCACGGCTGCAGATTGTCTGTTTGCCAGTTTGCCAGTTTGCCATTTTGCCTGTTTTCTCTGTTTGGATTTGGCAGCGACTTTGTCCTGATTCCTTGGCCAGGCCGACTAGCTGGCTGTCAGGCTGGCTGGCTGGCTGGCTGGCTGGCTGACTGGCTGTTTGGCTGGCTGACTGGCTGTTTGGCTGACTGTTTGGCTGGCTGGCTTGCGGCTGCCTGTCCGGGCTAAGAAGACAAAATGCTGCACAAGTTTTAATGAAGTCGTGCTTAAAGTTCTACTGCTCTTATGTCTGGCCAAGACTTCAGACTTCAGACATTAAGCGGAAATGGCATTATGAGTTATGTGACTTTTTTGACTCTCTTTCTTGCTCTCTCTCTCTCTATCTCTCTCTCTCGCTCTCTCTCTCTCTGTGGCAGAGCGTGCAACAGTTCCATTAACATAATTAATGTGCGTGTCTTTAAAGCTAAGAGCGCTTTCGATGATGTTGCTGCTGATGTTGCTGCTGCTGCTGTTGCTGCTGTTGCTGATGTTGCTTTGTGGCCAGGTCTTTTTCATTAAGGCCACATCTGATGCGTAGATCTTCACTTTGAACATTACAATCTGCTTAGTTCCACATCATTTTTGCGCTTTTCGCCTTGAGATCTCATTTAGCCACATCTTCATCTAATTTGCAGCCATAACTCTTTGACATATCTGCTGCAGCTCATTTAACATCAAGTCTAATTGCTTATGAGCCTAATGATTACTTGGCCGGGGTTCCATCTGAAGCTGAAGCTGAAGCCGGAGTTGGAGTTGGAGTTGTTTGCGTGTGTGTTCTTGAGAACGCTCCATTTACAGCAATTATGCTGGTTATGACTTCATTTCAAGGGTGAGCTTGTTAAAGTTGGTTACTTGATAATCGGCACCTGACACAACTATTGCCTAACTCATTAGACGGAAAGCGTTTCGACGTTTTTTTTTTCAAGTTGTTAACTACTTATTCTGTGTACACGAACTAATCTAAATGATGTATGAAAACTTTTTGCAAACTTTTTTAAATGGCTTTCAAAATTGAGTTGAACGGTTTTAAGCCTCATCAAAATTTAAGAGGCACTTTTGTTTTAGTAACAGGCGATATTTTCAAAAATTCTACAAAAATTCCACAAATATACTTAAGTATTATTTTAAAAGCAAAAATAAATAATAATACTACTTCATAAATAGCTTTAGTCAACTTTGTATCGAATTTAAAATAAATAATTTAAGCAAATAATTTCTGTTTATTTTTGATGACTTTTGCATTTATTTTTAATGAAGTTTTCATATTGAAAGATTGTAACGAACTTAAGCTGCCTTGAAATGTATTTTTAGTGTAAATTAAAAACATAATTTTGCTAATTTCATCTTAAGCAATTTACTCAGATAGATTTACGACAGATAGATGTAAAAGTATATTATTCATACCCAGACTTAATTTGATGTATTTAGTTATTTCTTGTATCTCTCTTTATGGCGGCATTGGACAACCTGCATAATTTAATAGCACTAGTGAATACTCTACAATAAATACAGTTAAGCAAGTTGTAAAACTTAAAAAACTTTTAATGTTCTTCGTAGCAAGTTGTGTGCAAAACTTTTTCGATGAGCCAGTTAAGAATTATTTATTTATTTACTGTTAGCAAAAGTTAAGTTAAATCTTCTACTTTTTGCAGTTTGGCATTCAACAATGATTCACAACTGTCTGAACTGAGTGCACTCACAAACCATTTTTAAGTTGCACTCGAAAACTCAGCAAAAAAGGACGAACAAGAAGAAGAAGACTGAAGTGGCAGAGGCGACAAAGGTGTTGACTGCTTAAGCAGCGGCGCAGACATGTGTGAAATATGATACGCTCATTAAGGGTGGCCCTTTTGCACATGATGCCCCATCCCCAAAGACCCCCCGCACCCCATCCTGGCACTCCCAATTGGCCTGGCGGCGCGCCACGCAAGTCAAGTGCATAAATAAATGGTGTGTGTCGCCGTCTCTTTCTTTTATGAGAGAGAGACGATGATGATGATGAAGATGATGATGATGATGATGATGATTATTGTGGCATTGCAGCGTTAAGCGGCTGAAAACTGGCGCACAGCTGCGACCGCCATCTGTGATATATGTATATAATTTGAAGGCTCGGTTCTGGGCAACAGCAAGGACCCAGTTACCAAGACCAACACCAACAACAACACAAACACAAACACCAACAGCAACGGCATCAACACCGACACCGACACCGACACCAACACCGAAGGGATGAGAGAAGTGGGGCGCTTTTACCACCCAGCCCGGCAGCAATCAGCATGCCACAAACTGAGCGAGAAATTAAAGCAGTGGGGCAAACTAAAGTCAGGCAAAAGTGAAGAAAACTTAAACAAAAACCAACAGCAACAGCAAACAGCAAACGACAAACAAGTTAAAACGTCGCACAGTCAACTGGTTTTATTTAAATATTTTTTTCTTAACAATTTTTTATTCAGACCTAGAGCTCATACCGTTTTAAAATGCACTGTTATTTTGCACATGCATTTGCATGTTAACTTGGCCAACACGTCAGAAATACTGCAAGCTACAAGAGTGAAATGCGGCTGGAGAGAGTACGTGTCTGTGAATAAATATGAATATGAGTATTTACTTGAGTGTGAATATGAATCAATAGAGTAGAATAAGAGTTTGAATATGAATATGATAAATATGAATACGAATATAAAAATGAATATGAATATGTAAATGAAAATTAAAATGAATATGAATATGAGTATTTACTTGTGTGTGAATATGAATCAATAAAATAGAATAAGAGTGTGAATATGAATATGATAAATATGAATACGAATATGAAAATGAATATGAATATGTAAATAAAAATTAAAATGAATATAAATATGAGTATTTGATTGAGTGTGAATATTAATGAATAAAGTAGAATAAGAGTGTGAATATGAGTATGAATATGATAAATATGAATACGAATATGGAAAATAAAATGAATATGTAAATGAAAATAAAAATGAAAATTAATATGAATGTGAATATGAGTATTTATAGGTAGAAGAATGAATATAAGTGTCAAAATGAGTATGTAAAATAATGAAAATATAAATAAGCACAATAAGAATATTGAATAAGAACACATAAAAAGTTATTATTTTTTTTTTTTTTAAGACTAACTTAATTCCATTCGATTCTTATTTTTCATATTTTTTTTAAGTGCATCGACAATTCGTTGCTAAGGCAAATTCGTTGAACTTCTTGTTTTTTTTTATGGCCAGTTGGTTTTTTATAGTGCGTGTCCAAGCGGAATAATAAATCACTATAACGCCCACCTATGCGAACTCAGATCAACGATTAAGTCATCATCATCAACTGCAGCCCCAGACTGATACGCAGTTAGACAGAGACAAAGAGAAAATGAGAGAGAGAGAGAGTGAGAGGGGGAGGAAGCAGAGAGCATCTGTGGTGGAAACAATGCTTCGTTGTCGTTTAAGTTGTGGATGTTACTGATGTTACTGATGTTGGCGTGCCCAAAAGCTGCCTCGAGGTCAGACCCGGGTTCGTGTTTGGGTTTTTGGTTTTGGGTTTTGGGCCTCGGTTGGCGGGGGTCTGACCAGGCCAGGCCAGCGCCAGCGCCAAAGCCAAGCTCTCAAGCGCCACAGGGGCAGCTCATTTTAAGTCCAACAAAGTTGTTATTCGCCAGGCCAAGCAATGAAGCCATTTAGAATGTAACTATTTACAATTTGAGCAACTGGGATTTACCTAGTAATAGACAACAAGAGAAGGAGTGACTGAGAGGGACAGCTAGAGGCTGAGAGTTGGAGAGAGGAAGAGGGATAATTAGGTAGACAGAAAGTTTCCTTTTTGCTATTTACACTCGGATAAAAATCGACCTTAAATTAAAGCGACCTGAAAACTAGAAAAATGTTCTGGTTTTTATAATTATTTTAAAAATATATCACAAAAATTTCTTTAACTCTTTTGTCAGAAATATTTTTCGTAATAATTTAAAATATTTCGAATAAATAGAAATGCTATTTTAAATTAAACTAAAAATATACAAGATATGGATATGATAAATAAATAATCAATTAAATTGTACCAAAGTTCAAAGATATATATGCAATTTTTAAATTTATCAGATATGTATTAAATAAAGCTCTTACAAATATATATTTATTTTAAGCTCATATAAAACTAAATAGAAAAGGACTTGGCATTTCCAAATGTCAGTTGTTTTGAATAAAACTCTCATATGTAAATTTATTTGTTTTTAAAAATCTGGTCAAGTCTGCATTTGGAAAAAATTCACAAACAATACTGAATTTGCAGCAGTCATTTACATTTTCAACACACACAAAAATAAAAAACAAAAGTGAATTTTTTACTTCAATAAAAAACACAATTTGCTTTAAGTTTCATTGCCATGGATGATGAGGATGACTCTGAGAGATTGCCACCGGCAAACCTAAATACCTATGCCATACCCAATGAGCCGGAGTTGCTGTTGGAATATGAGCTGTACCGAACCTCCAATGGAACGAGGCGACTCCAGAGCGAGCGGAATCGCGAGGTTTACGCCGAGGCACTGATTGACGACGAACGCTTGGGCACCTTGGCCAATCTCTGTGTGCGTGCCCTGGCCAAAATGGGCACCAGACACATTGCGACGCCCGTGAAAAAGGATCCACTCAAGTTGCGCATTCATTACGATGCCCTGGACGTGAATTTGCCGCTGAAGGATTGCTATTTTGTGGACGATGTACGCTTCTGGCGACGTGTGGTACTCGCCAAGAGCTCGGACAAATCGCTGGCGCTGAAAAAGCTCGATGAGTACGACTGGAAGGGTCAGGGCATCAGCTTGAAGTATGTGGAGCTTGTCGAATCCTGCCCAGCCGCCTACTGGCCCGAAAAGGAGATGGCTGAGCTGGGCTACAGGGTGCGCCAATTTGTGACAACGATGCACATCCGCCATCTGCAATCGCTGACGGAGAATGTGTTTACGCACCATGTTGAAAGTGAATCCGAGCTAGATGTGCCCTCTAACGAATCGATATTATCCGAAATATCCAGTGATGAATGGTAATATGCATAGATTTTTGGAGATTGTTGTGAAGTTCCATTTGATTACAATTGAGACAAAGATAATTGAAAGTGATTTATATTATTATAATCAAAAATAGAATCTTGCCTTAAAAATAATTCGTTTCTTCAATAATATAAAATATTTAAATCTTTTAAGCAAATTTAATTTCTCGATTTCTCATGCAGGGATACATCTGAGGAGTACGATGGGGAGGAGGGTGGGGAAGAGGAGGAATCGGTTATGCCAACGGCCAAGTCGAAAACCCAATTCGGCATTTCGTTCAAGAAGAAACTGGTTAAAGTTGTATCACAAGTTTCCTTCAGCAGTTCTCATAATAAGCCAAGTCAAACGGTTATTCGCAAAAAGGATACCGTTCAAGACGACTTTGAAGCCAATCGCCGGGAGGCGCGTGCTGCCCGCAATGCGGCTCGACAGCAGTTGAGGAACCTGCAGCAGGAGAAGAGGGAGGAACACGAGAGTCGCAATCAGAGTCGCGAACTGCGGCGCCAGCCACCCGAGCCGGCTCCCAAGGGTAAGAAGAAGAAAGCGAAGAAACGGGAGAAGGCCATCGATGGCGTATTCGATTTGGCTGTGGAGCCAGAGCCGGACGATGGTGTGTGCAACATAGCGGATGGTCGCAACAAGGAGAAACTGTTGCGTCGTATCAAACGCTACGATTATCCGGCAAAGCATTGCCATCACATTGATTTGAGCTTTGTGCGATATTTCGATCGGTTGGTCTCGCTGACCATCGAGTTCCTGGGTCCCAAAATGGAGTTCGGCTATCACAAGCGGCATTTGAACTTCTCCTATGACGACATGATGCATTTGGCCAAGGGATTGCGCACCCTGGAACAGCTGAGGGTCTTCCGATTGCGCAACAGTTGCATGGATCAAACCAAGATGTTGATCCTGGTGCGTGTCCTCAAGCAATTGGACAATCTGGAGTTTGTTGATTTTGGCTACGATCAGCTAAACGATAATTGTGCCATTGCCTTGGAGATGCTGCTGGAGCGAAGGACTATGCTGAAAGGATTGGAATTGGAGTACAATAAACTGGCTCGTGGCGCACTGGAGGCCATTGGACATGCGCTCAAGTATCAGGCCTTGCAGGAGCCCGATGGCAAGCCGCTGGAGTATCTGGGCTTGGCACACAACCCAATCGGGGAATATGGCCTGTATATACTCGTCCACGACATCGTTGGCACACATCATGTACGGGAGTTGTGTATCAATGGCGCCATGACTGAACCTGGCCGTTTCGCCGGAATTATAAGCTTCCTGTTGCGCAATCACAGACCGTTGCGTGGATTGGATATGGCGGCGATTAAACTAAATCCCCGTGTAGGTCGCGAGATCATCTGCGGTCTGGAGACCAACCACAAGATCACACACTTCGATTGTCGCGCCTGCGATCTGGACACGGACGAGGAGTTCGAAGCGGATCTCATCGTGCGCCGCAACAATTACGAGGCACATCATCCCTATTTGGGCGACGAGACTCAAACGGAAAACAGCCTTTTGGAATATTTGGCTGGTCGCAAGCATCCTATTATTGAAAAAATACAGTACCAGCAGTCGAAGTGGGAGGAGTGCATCAGGAATCGACAACCCGAGTTGTCCACTGAGGAAATCGTCGTGGAGGAAGTCAAGGAGGAACAGGAACAGGAGGAGGAATTGGACATTTGGACAGTGCTCGGCGCTAAGAAACAAGAGGTTCAACAAGAGGTTCAACCCGAAGTGTTTTCGAGTGCCTCCTCCCAGATAAGCAATCAAATATTCGTTTACAATACGAGCTCCTTCACGGCGGAGCAGTTCCGCGAGCATTTGTTTCTTCCCGGACCAGGGAATCGTCACTCCTATTTCCAGAAACAAAAGGAAATGTAAGCTGCTCAAGCATATCAATTACAATTTCGAGAAATTTTTGAAAAGCGAATAAACTTGGCGAGTGCTCAACTTTAATTTTTTATTTTTAATTTTTTTTTTTATGGAAGCACCAAATATATAGCTTAATATGTAGAGTGAGTTTTATATAGAAAAAAATACATTTTTGTATTAAAAATTACTAAAAAGTTACATGGAATTTGTTTGTAGAAATTAATAATAAATAATAGAATTGTTATTTAATAAATGTTATCAATACGCTTGATAATTTTAATAGTTTAAGTTTGAAATGCAGAATTGCTCGATTTTAAGTAAGTGTAGAAAATATTGCGATCTTTAAATATGCTACTAAATTTTCTGGTATATTAAATGAGAACAAAATTCTAAAAAACTGGTATATCAAAATATATAATTTAGGCATATAAATAGCTATTTATTTATATCAACTTGCTTTGGATTTTCGTATCATTGACTAATATTTGTTGGCCAAGTCATTTCGCATATTTAAGCTAAAGGTCAAAACTATATTATATCTTGTTGTAGCTGAGTGCAAGCGATGACTGGGCTTATTCTGGGCACACCTGTTGATCAGCATAGGCACATCTGACCGTACAATGACCCAGCAAAATAAAACTCATTTTTCTTCGGCTTGAATTTGTCGCACTATTTTTTTTTTAATGGCTTCCGCTTGGCAACTGGCCACAAACACAATTCGAGCTGAAATCAATTGAAAATACAAATATGATTGCCAAGGCATAACAAATGATAAATAGTAGTAGTTGTAGTAGTGATGCTAGTATGCAACAAGCACCGTTAACTGTTGCAACAACAACAGCAACAAAGGAAAAACACCCACAGGCCTCAGTTTTGCCAGATCGTGTGAATTTATTGCTTAATCATGCGCCTTGCAATGTAAATAAATGCAAATGCGTCGTCAGACTAGTTAGAGTGGTGCCCCGATAGGTGCCCAGAGGTCTCCAGGTGCAGGGTTTGGCCAACTGGACACGCTCGTGTGGGGTTCGCCAGGTAGGCGTTCACCATTTCCATATCCATTTCCAGCAGCTTCAGCTTCAGCTCCATCTCCATCTTCTCCATTGTTGAGTTTTTGCAAGTGGGTCGACAACTGATGCAACTTTTGCTGTTTGTTTTATTTGCTGCGTGGGCGATTTCAGACGTAAGCACTGCAATTAATATGAGGCACATGCAACACAGGCAGCACCAGCAACAGCTTGCTGCTGCTGCACCACCCACACGGCAGCAACAACTCAAAGCCCGTTGCGAGTTTATAACAAATCAGCAAAAAATATTTATATTTATATTTCAATTTTAGTTTTTGTGTTTCTAATTAGCATAATCCTTAACTTCAGCTCATTGAACTGACTGTTTCTCGTTAAATAAAGCCAAAACAATAGTTGATCATTTATAATTTAACAATTCGAATGAAACAAATCTCTTGCAAATGTTCGTTGCTGCAATTCACAACTCAACAATACACCAATGCAACATGTTCGATGTCTAACAGCGCCTGTTGCGCCAACATTGCCAACGGCTTTTATCTCATCAGCTAAGCAGCATTGAAACTGTTTATTGCGCTTTTCATTTATTTTGGCGCACTGTTAAGAATTTTTTAATAATAATATGAGATTTTAGCAAAATATATTTTTTATAGTCCAGAATGTTTACACTTTAAATAAAAATACTTAAATACTTAAATATATTTAAGCAATTCAGATTAAAACACTATCTGAGTTTCTATTTTTTATATAAATACAAATATAAAATAGTAGTGACAGATATAATAATTAATAAATTCATTCAAATAATTTATTGAGATCCCACTCACATTTCTGTCAAATAAAATGCACTGAAGCTTAACTTTGATTAAGCTTTTAACTGAGCTTTAAGTAAATAATGCATTCAGATCTTGATTTAGTTTTTAGTTTAGTTTAAACGCCTCTGCGACAGCCACCCTCGCAGTATGCAGCTGCTGCGCTGCCTTCGAACATTGTTGACTAACCAACCAACCAAGCAACCAACCAAGAAACCAACCATTCAACCAACCAACCAGGCAGCCAGCCAGCCCGGCCAGCTGACTTCGAGCAAGTGTGTAGCGAGCGTCAGTCAACAAACGAGTCTCGTCGCGCGCGGTTCACGCATCGCTCGCTCAACTTGGTCAACAACACACTGAGTTACAGCTAACTGAATCAATTTGGTGGCAGCTTGGATTTGAATTTGAGTTTCGTGAACAGTTTTTTAAATTATGTGAAATTTAACAAAAAATTATTTAGTGCATAGCAAGGCAGCTGATAATAACAAAAAAATAAAATAAAAAATATATATAAAAATAAAAAGAATTCGCAACTACGCTGAAAGTATATTGTTTAAACAAATTGTTGTGCAAAATTGAGAAATTGATAAATGATTGGCTCATGCATAACTGAGGTGTGAGCTGAAGTGCAGTGCTGTGGAGTGAGAGAGATAAAGAGAGAGAGAGAGAGAGAGAGTGGAGTGGAGTGAGAGAGGAGTGCGGTCTGCTCCAAATCGTTTATAGAACGTGCGAAACGTTAACAGTTGCAAATTAATTGGCATAGGCCGTAAAACTACACACATCATGAAGTTGCAGCTGCTCCGCATGCTAATGGAGTTGTAAGAAGAAAAATGTATGTTTCAAACACTAAAATACGTTACAAATTTAAAGTGGTAAACTATTTAAAATAAGTTGGTTTAAGGGGTGTCAAGTCTGGCAGTTGCACGCTTGAGTGCATTTCAAATTCATTACTTGAATCAATATGCATTCATGGATGCTAATCAATCGATTAAATAGTAGTAGCTCAAATGAAACCAAGTGGGGAACAAGCTGACTGAATGCGGCTAACAGCCAACAATTGGCTAATGCTCTTACCATTTTAGTGCTCATTTCACTTTTTTTTATATTTTTCTCCGCATCTAATTTTTACTACACTTTAAGTTTAACACTTAAAAGTTTACGACTCTTGATTAGTTTTGCATTTTTAAATATGCTATTTAGACTTGCTTTTTACTGTTATGTGGTTTATTTGAGCCATATAATGCTTTAGGACAGATGGACTCTTAAACACTTGTAGGAAAACTTAACTTATCTTAAGAGTTTCTTTCGGTAGAGAAAAAATAATATTAAGTTATAATTATAATAAAAAAAATAAATAAAAAATAATTATTAGTTTCTTAACTCAAAATATATTAATAAAAATGAAATATATATAAAAAAAAAATAATAAATATGCTAATGTTTTAGACGCTTATTTAATTCTAGATTTTCTTTTATAAATTTTTTTTTGTTTTTCTTTATTTTTTGTCTGTTGATTTTGGTAATTGATAATTGGCCTTTTGCTATTCGAGTACTGTTTTTAATCACTTTTAATCACTCTTAAAAATTGAAATACTGTCTGTGTGCAACTAGTGTTTTTGTTTTGGCCCAGATTCGCAAAAATGTAGTTGTTTATAATTTAATGTTTATTTTCTTGAATTTGTGTAAGCAGCTGCCTCAAAGTGCAGCAGCCAGAATTTGTGGGCATTTATGGCGGGATAAGAGTGGGAGTTGGGATGCGGAGTGGTCTGTTCATTGTTCATGCAACACTGGCTCATTTCACACCTGTGAGTGTCTAATGCGTGCGCTGATCTGCGGTCAGCTTGTCAACAGCGCAACAGCTCAAATTAGCCATGCAATTTGCACTTAACTATTTACCACAGGGCACAGCAATAGTTGCACAACTGCAGCAAGAGTTGCAGTTGCTAACTAGACACTGCAGACTGCAGAGGCGTTCTTCTCCTAATAATAAAAGGTGGACAAGGACTTAAGCCCACAACAACACGCAGATGCTGTTGCTGTTGCTGTTGCAATTGCAGTTGCAGACGGACACAAGGCTGACGACAAGCGACAAGTTTATCACTTGTTAATACAACGTTGCAGACACGCACTGGGCTCAAGACCAAGAAACAGAGACTCCGACTCCGACTCCGACTCCAACTTCGACTTCGACCCATACTCCAACACCGACGCTGTCTGTGACTTGGATGCGAGTGGAGTGGAGACAAGTTGGCAGGCGCAGATGGGTGCAGCAGATAAAACAGAAGACAGCGGTGCCAGTCTAAATTTGCATTGGCAGCAGAGTTCAAGTTAACCCTGCACAGCCCACTGGGTTACCAGCCAGACGGCATAGAATCGAACAGTGCAAAACATAGTTAACCCACACACGCCCACACACGATGTCTGCACACAGTTGACAGTCAGTCAAATTGGATGGTGGGCTATGATAACTAATAAACAGGAAACGAAGATCCCAGAGACGCTTGTCAGCTGAAACATATACCAAAATATTACGTATACGCAGCATGCTACGAGTGTGGCAAGAAAGTTCGCAACGGTGAATCGATTTGATTTTGCTTTCGCTTCCGCATTGCTGCTGTCTCTCAATTGTTGTCTTCGATTTCGCGGCAACTCATTCACTTTTCACATTTATATATATATATATATATATATATATATATATATATATATATATCGACTGCGACAGCTGCTGTTTGCATTTTTAAACGTCATTTGGCTTCAATGATTTTACATTTTATGACTTCAATCGCTGGTGACACTTTCAATTACATAAGTGCACACAGCAAACCAGCTGCTCAGTTGGCCACTTTTACCACTTTTTATTATTGACATTGGTTGCTTCTTCTTCTTCTTTTTATTTTTTATTAATTCACTGACAAAATCAGCACGTTGCTTAAATGAGAGCTCGATAGTTGTTTGCTTTTTATTTATAGATCAAATTGGATTAGGGGTTAAGCCAGCAAATTAGCTGCGTTTTATGCAAATCAGCTGAGAATTTGAATAATTGAGAACAATCTGAGTTAATGAATTAAATCTGTGCGTTAAAATTGTTAAATTTTAGATTAATAAATTACAGTATCATGCTGATCAGCTCTCAAATACTTGATAAATTAAATTAACGTATAATTAGTTTGTGCTGGCAATAAACACTCATATTCTATTTCAAATTAAATACTTGAACACATAAATATAATCAAATACAAACAAGTTTTGATATCTACAACAAAAGCAACTAGTTTGGCAAATAACAAAATAAAACAACACTCGCACAACTTGTAAATAAACAATGAGGTTTACCTGCTGAAATAAACATGTGTAGAAGCAGCTGCCAAGCATCAGCTAATTAGCTTAGGTCAAGATATTGCCCGGCTCAAAGCCAAAAAACAAAAGATGGCCACATCAATTAGGCTCCTCAAAGAAAGTTGGCCAGCCGAGAAGCAATTAACATTATTAAAGCACAGCAAATTGTCTCATTCACACCCAGCTCTCCTCTGTCCCAATATTTGACTATGTGTTGTTCACCTGCTGCGAGACACACTTTGATTTGCACAAAGTATCTGCCAGATACACACACACTAATACACACACACACACACACACTGACACACAAAAGGCACTGCTCTTAAGGGCAACTTTAATTAGCTAGGCAAACAGTTAACCAAGAACAAAAACCCCTTGTAAGCCCCACCCCCCCCCCCCCCCCCTGGTTCTTTTGCACATTTATTTATTTACACACTGCCGCACCGCTGGACAGCAGAGGCAAGAAGAAGAAGAAGAACGTGATGAAAACGCTGCTGGCGCTGACAGAGGCAGGAGCAAAAAACAGCAGAAAAAAGTAACAAAATTATTAAAGTTAACGCCAGGCATGGAATTTTAATTAAAAAATATGTATATATAGGTATATATATATATATATATATATATATATACATATGTATGTATGTATATCTTTGTGACTTTGTGAAAATTATTAATTTTGAGCCGATGAACAACATTTTTCATCGATTACGCTGCGTATGCGCAATTTTTGCCTGAGGCAGCTTCAATTTACAAACGTTGCGTCCTTTATTAAAGACAAGGCAAAGATTTCGAGCATCTGCTAATTGAATCTGCCACGGTTCTACGCCCCCCCCCCCAAGCAAATTCTGTTGCCTACTGTTACCAATTTCCTCCCCGGTTTTGCCCTTTTTTGCACGTAACCCGCAAATTGATAAGCCATAAACATTGGTTAGGGCCAGAGCAACAGTTGCGCTGTCGTAAGCTACATAAAAGGCCTGAATGGGCTGTGGTTTTGGCCTGGACATTTTTGGCCAACTTCTCAATGCCTCCGCCCCTTTTTTTGTATCTTGTATCTGTGGCTCAATCGCAACTCAAACAAAGTAGCCGAAAGTTTGTACGCTTTGCTCAATTCCTTGTTATGCTTCATTAATTTAATTTGGTTTCTGCTTCGACATTCTTTTTTTTTCTTTCTTTTTTTTTCATTTTTTTTTGTTCTATGGAAAACAAAAGAATTTTTGGGGACACGCTTATGCTAATCCAAGCAATGCATTTACCATAATTCTTGAGGTTCGCTACCAGAATGCCAGTTGCCAAGTGAGCCCCAAAGACTTGTGAGACTTAGACTCATTTTTGCAACGCTTGACGGCATTCGAAAGGCAAACTTACATGAAGACTTAAAATTTGCAAACCATATATGTATACAAAAAAAATCATATAAATATTTATAATTGTCATACCAAAGCTGCGCTTATTTGAAAATACTTTGAATTTGATATTTCGCACAAATTTGAAATATATAAATTGACTAGAAAACAGATACAAATTTTATTAAATATTTTCGGAAAATTAAAATTTGTTATCGATTGAAATAAATCTTCAATTGATTGGTAGCAACGTTTTTCTGTAAGCTTTTGAAATAGTTTCATGTTAACATGGTCAACAAGAGCCCAAAACCATTGCCTGTCGCTGGCATCAAACAATTGGGTTTTGGCTGCAAAATGAATGAAATGTGTCAAGTTAAACGACGTTGTCAAAAAGCAAACATATCCAGCGCTGCTTAAAAATGTATGAAAATATGCACCAGTGAAAAACGTATTTATGCACACACATACACACACATACACACACACACACCAACACACACACACACACACACATGGTCACACTCGAAAACATACAACTGTTGGACGTGTAGGTTTTTTTGGCTGGTGCTTTATTGGCAAAGGGCCGCGGGGTCAGACAAAGTTCTCAAAGCGAGCGCAGGAGTCACGTTTCGATTGCCTGAATGCACCCACCAACTACAACCCACCCACCCCCCGCCCACTCCCACCCACTCCCCAACTGTCTGAATGACTGCTTGAGTATTTGAGACTGCCTCGTTGCACATTGAAGATGTTGAGTCCCAAATGATCTATCAATTTCCAAAAATTTATGCCAGTCAGTTGAGTTAAACATGTGACTTTAAAATACTCTATTCGATAAATAAATAAATAAATAAATAAATAAATAAATAAATAAATAAATAAATAAATAAATAATTAAATAAATATATTATGTGCAAATGTTTAAAGTATTTTTTTCATGCTTAAAAGATTTGTTTAAAGCACTTTCAATAAATTTTTCTTTACTTTTTAGAGGTAGATAATTATTATAACATTGATATTTTTAACGTTAATCAACGTCTTTCTTGATTCCTATTCTTATAATGATAATTCTTATTTATTTTATTTTTGCATAATAAAATTAAAAATAAGTTTTTGTAATACAGTTTGATCAATTTGCTTTTAATAATTTAATTAGATTTTTGAAATAGAGGAAATCAAAATCCAAAAGTGCTTAAAACAGATGGAGTTAAAAATATTTTGTTTAAAATTTAGTGTATTTTGGTAAAAGGCATTTAAAATTAAGAATTCAATAATTTAACTTTAATAGTAATTTATTCAAAATGAGGTACTTTTAATATATT
Organism: Drosophila mimica; assembly: GCA_037043585.1. Taxonomy (NCBI): domain Eukaryota; kingdom Metazoa; phylum Arthropoda; class Insecta; order Diptera; family Drosophilidae; genus Drosophila; species Drosophila mimica. The sequence goes on from JBAMBE010000585.1 coordinate 1,254,621, forward strand.
TTAAGATTTCATATTAATATTATATACTATTTTATTTGAGTATAATTTATATGTTATGATTAATTCAATATTTTGTGCTCGCTTAACTTAAGTTTAATATTAATACAATTTTCAGACCCACAATTAATTTGTGAATTGAGAATTTTGATATGACAATAATATAAACTCATTAACATAGCTTATCGACTCAGTTGGGAGTCAATCAGGGTAAAAGGGTAATGGATAAACTCGTGAGCCAGCGTAGACCAAGTTGAGTGCTTGCACTTGCAGTTTATTTGGCCAAAAGTTGCGATTGCTGCTGCTTGTTGGCAACGTCCAAACAATTACCCAGCAAAAGCCAAAGTAGCAGCAAAAACAGTCAAAACTCAAACAGCAACTACAAAAAAAAGAAAAAAACAAAAAAAAATTAAAAAACATTGTTGTGTTGTTTTTTTGTTGTCTGTTTTGTTTGTTGGCCAAGAACCTTTCTCCCGCAGCCCATTTGGCTGGAGATAAAAGTGCAGTCGTGCCCATTGCCGCTCACACGTCTCATTTGGGGCCCTGGGACTGAGTTTGGTAACTAGTAACTGGTAACTGGTAAATGGTAACCAGTAACTGCCAACTGGCAACTGGCAACTGGCAACTGGCAACTGGTATCTGGCAATGGGTCTGTGCCTCTTTTGCTGGGCACTCTAGCGGAACTTTGTGTCGCATTATGCCGTGTTGGTTGTCGTGGCTACATGGTCTACACATGTTGTTAACAATTGCTTTTCCAGCATTTGCAGCTATGTTTTGTTCTTTATTATTTGCTGTACTCGTATCTGTGTGCATAGATACAAAAGTATCTACAGCCAGAGTGCGGCCCAGCGGCCCTACGCTGCACAGCGTTCCATATGACAGTGGCTCTAATTATGTTCTGTTTGCGCTTGGCTGACGCCGCAGCAACCCCTTGCAACCAACTGCAGCTCCCTGCCACCCCCTGTGGCACCTGTATTTATTTGCATGACATTGTCAAAGCAATGTTTCCATCAATAAATTATACATTTTAAGTGGCTTTTACATGTTCCATATTTAATAAATATAAATTGCCTTCTAAATTACACCCACCCGCTGGGAGTTCACTAGACTCTTGAGTAATTGACTAGATTAAATGGATTACGACTAGCATTTTAAGGGCAGCTCTTTTGACTGATGATGTTGCCACGTGGCTAAATAAGTGCTTTTCAGAGTTGTGCTCAAGTTCTTGGAGAGCTCTTCACAAAGTTTCAACAACTGATGCCGCATAATCAACACATTATCAAGTTAGGCTCAACATCTACAATAAATCTACCAAATGCAAAACTTATGGCTGTGATTGGCATATTCATCTAAGCCAACTGTGAGCTGGTTAGTAGTAGTTGTAGATTGAGAATTGTGGCTGATAGGTTTGGAGAGCAGTTGGTCTAAGAAAAACAAGTCAGCAGCGTTCGTCAGTTTTAATAAGATAATTGCATAAAATATACAATGGAACAACACACATTATCCATCTATTGTGTTCTTATTTTAAGCAGGTTCTGGCCTTGGTCAATTAAATGTCAAATTAGGCTTAATCAAAACTTATTAATACCAAATTTAATTTATTAATTACAGCCCGAAAAGCCACACAATAGTTTATCTTTAACCACCACCAAGTTCAAGGTCTCAAAATGCACACTTATAACCACTATATATATATATATATATATATATATATATATATGTATATATATATCTTTATATCTTTATGTCTGTTTATATTCCCTGACTTTAGCCAAGTGAGGAGCTCTCGCAAAGCTCATGAAACTTATATCGGGGTTTTTTGATGGCTTAACTGGAAAGCTCGAGAAACCAATAACTTGATGTACGCTAAGGCGTTTAATTCATTAAATGTGGGCGGGGCTGAATAAAAAGAGACAGAAAGAGAGTGGGAGGGGGAGCGGGAGCGAGATAGATAGGAAAAAAATACACTTCAATTGATCAATGAAAATGCCATAAGGCAAACGGAAAACGCGAAAACGTCGCATCAGCTGGTTTTTTCTTCTTCTTCGTATATTTTCTTTTGTGGGCTGGGAAAGTGCGGGGCAGAGCAGCTTATTTGGGTTAATCAAATTTAGTTGCTGCTGGCGTTGCGTCGCGGTGGCGGTCGTTATCTGTAGCGTCATAAAACTCATGTCATGTCCATGTTTGGCGGTGGGGCGGAGTGGGGCAGAGTGGGGTAAGCAATGACAGGCCCGGACCATTAAACCACCTGCGTGCTCAGGCCGTGTAACGAGTGTGTGTGTGTGTGTGTCGTGTGTGTGTGTGTGTGTGTGTGTGGTGTGTGTCTTGTCTCTTGTATCTTGTGGATACATTTCACATGTGCCGCGCGTAATGCTCATTATGAGAACGCACTGCTCGCTTTTGGCCACTGCGGCTGCACACAACTGTAACTGTTACTGTAACGGTATACCTATCTCGATGAGTGTGTGAGGTGTGTGTGTGTGTGTGTGGTTGTGTATTGTGTATCTTAGAGATACGCATTTTATGTTAATTACATGTCGCCGCACCGTCAGCTTTGTAATTATTTTGACAGCGCATTTTCTGTTGTTTCAGCATTTGTAAATCAACATAAGCGACACACAAACACAACAACACACAAACTCACACACACACACACACACAAGCACACACACTTGCACACCTACACTCCGCTTACAGTTATATTCGCAAGATTTACGCTGATATTTTTGCATAATGATGTGCCGATCCTGCAACAGCTACCTCTTAGTCTGTATGCCCCACTCTCTCTCTGTCTGTCTGTCTGTCTGTTTGTCTGTCATTCACTCAGTCCGCCAGTCATCCAGTCATCCAGACAGCTTCAACGTTTTGTTTAATGAGCTTTTCACGAGCCTCGCGAATTGAACGCTCTGTAATATGAGCAACGAGTTGTGAGCTTCGATGCCAGTTGCGTCCTCGTCCTCGTCCTCGTCCACATCGTCATCGTCGTCGTCGTCCCCGTAATCGTCCTCGTCACCATTTCCGTCCTCGTTTTCCATTTGGTCCGCGTCCTCGCTAAATGCGACAAAAACAGTTTGCAAACAGGCCTCGAGGCAGCAGCGCATTGCGAGAGTTTCCCTGCGAATAAACAGTGATTAAAATTGATTCACTAAGATTTCAGCTAATTAAAAAACAAACAAAAACAAGTGGCAATAAAAAGGTTTACAGCATGTAAAATATTATTTTAATTAAATACAAATTTACAGGTTTTTACTACTGGGGTACTTGCAATGCGACCTACGAAATAAATTGTGCCCCCTTCTGAGCACACAGCTCCTCCAACAACCCCAGCTTCCGCAAGAATGCGAGAATCTCCCCAGGATTGAGGGTTTCTATGTTTTTCAAATTGAATTTACATGTAAAGTAAAATTCTTAAAAGCTTATGTTTTCACATGTGTTAATGCTGAGCACCGAAATGTTTTGTTTTAGCAAAATTCTATGGAATTATTTTAAAATAAACAAAAGCTTGAAATTGCTGTAAATTCCGAAAATGTAGAGCAAAAATTGCATTTTCCACGAAATTAACTGAAGACTGTTTGCTGTTTAAATTTGTTCTGGAAATATTATTTTTTGAAATAAATAAACAAAGTCAACAATAAATATTTATATTTTGTGTTTCATCTTTATTAACTGAAGAATTTACAAATAATTAACTACTGGCAAATATAATTTACAATTAAATATAATTAAATGTAATCTTTTTATGAAGTTGGCAAACTATTTGAGTAACCCTCGCTGGAAACAGATATGTATATCAATGCCTGGAGCGCGTCAATCAAGCAATTGAATTGGTTTTCGAGGTTTCCGTTACGGGTATGGATTTGCTGCTAGTCTTGACCACTGATTCGCCTCGGACGATGTGGTTAGGCGATGCCACTGAACTGATACTCTCCTTTCCAAGAACTGAAGCAACCCACAGTGGCAGTGGCAGTTGCTGTGGCAGTGGCAGTGGCTGTGGCTGTGGCTCTGCCAGTAGCTTCAGGGAGCGTGAATTCTGATGATGACATCCGCGTTTGATGTTGGCCATGATTTGATTGACTGCTCGACTAACTTAACTTAGCATGTAGCTTAACCGCTTATCCCGACTGCGCCCCTCTGCCCCAGTTGGTCCGTCTTCATGGCCGTTGTAACTCGCCAAACTTGCCGCATAAATACATAAAACGAGACGAGTTACTCGCATATTTGTAAATGATTTGCATAACCGAATGCTATGCATTTAGCAGTGCTCCATTTGTATCTGTAAGATACTTTTTACCTTTGTATTTATGCATGAGTCTGCATGATAGCGAAACAAACTGTATTCAGTGACTGAATGTTTGTCTGCCTGCATCTATATCTGTATCTGTATCTGTTTGTGTCATTGTACCTTAAGGTTGTTGCCACCAGTTTTGAGAGTGTTAATATTACTCTCTTACCGCACTGATCAAAGCTATCAAGCGCTGTCAGCAATTGATATGGATACGTCGGTAAATAATAGATACAGATACAAATATGTAAATAAAATGCACACAGATATATTTATGTAAATACAGTTGCAGTAGTTACAAATGTGGAGATGAATCCAAGCAGAGATACAAGTAAATATGTTTATTTATTAAGAAACAGATACTAATTCAAATTTCAATTAAGATACAAATACAAATACAAATATGTATAATAATTTTAATACAGATACAGAGACGAAAACAGATGCAGATACAGCATTGGCCACAGATACGGAATTTAAACACAAACCATGACTTGTGGATTTAATATTCTCATTGTCCACTCTGAATTATTTGAACACGCCTCGCCCATTTGAAACCTTTTTTTTCACTTTTCACTTCCCTTACGAGAAAAGTCCCCCTCCCCCGCTGACTACCCCTCTACAGTGCGAGTCTGCAATGCTTTGGCATTAAATATGAAAAATCAATTTCAGATTCCCTACAAAAACACATCTAACCGCAGCTTCAACGCCACACACACACACACACACACACACACACACAAACACACACACGCACACATGCATAGAGATGGGACTGAGGGGGGCGAGGGATGGCTGGCAGCACATGGCAGTTGGCATAACCAGGGCACTTGTAGATTGCAGATTACAATTCCAATGCAGCCCTCGCCACATAACAGTTTATTGTCGGTCTGTGCTTTACACACACACACATACATAAACCATTGCATATGCATGGCAAGTGACGGAAACGACGGAAGGGGGGTGGGGCTGGGGATGGCTGTGCTTGGGTCGGCACGCCCCCATTTTACATGTCTTTATTAACGCTTAGAGCGACCAGTTTTTCCCTCGCCTTGGACTTGGTATTTGCATAAAATGTGCATCGAATGCGGCGGATGTTTTCAATGTTGATTTTCTGTTTGCTCTTCTGCATACCCTGTAGCCATAATAATGAAAAAGAAAAGAAGATACACTCGAAAAAAAATGGACTGCATTTTAGAAAATGGCGACAAGCTCAACACAACTTATTATTCAGGCTGTTTTATTTTAACTTTGACAATAGCTTTTTAATTGTTTATTTAAAGTTGGTGTTTTACAATTTTAGATTGTTTGGATTAATAACATTAAATTTAAGTTTAACGGGCATCTGTTAGTCGAAATATGTTTCCTTTTTTCTATATCGTTTGGTTTTCATAACGCTGTCCTGGAATTTTCCGTCTTTTTTTTAACCCGTTGCAGCCATTTTTAATGGAATTTAGTTGCGGCATGTCAAAGTGGAAGTCAAGTGCTGAAAGTTGGCGGCAAATTAATGAAGTTTTCCTGGCATATGATTAAAACTTTGCACTCAGCTGCATTCCCATTTTTTTTTTTTTTTTTTTTTTTTTTTGGTATCATGTGCGGGTGTGTTAACAGCTTGGGTTGGGGGTGTGGGAGACAAAGAGTGTGTTAGGGCTGTGTTAGGGCCTTATACATTTCAAAAGTTAGCCACAAAACTTTTTTTCCACGTTACATTTTCATTTAAATTTTCTCGCTGCTGCTGCTGCTGCTGCTCCGGCGGCTTTTGCTGCCTTGGCTTGGCTGCTGTTGGCCATTACAATAATATCTTTTGGTTACATTTTGTGCGCTTTCAATTCCATTCGCCACCTTCCCATTCCCTAGCATCATGCATAGATTTGACCCAGTTATGGTGCCGAGATCACGATTCCAAACATTTGTTGGTTGCTTTTTTGTTTTAGCCCAGCTGTATTCCTTTAGCATTGCTTTAAGCTCTTGGCCATTATTATATTTTGTTTGTTGAGTTTTGCGTCTTTTTTAATTGTCTTTGCATTTGCTTTCTGCCTTCAGCTTTTACTGTGTACTTGGTTTGGTTTTAAAATGACTAGATAAACAGCCAGAGGCTTAATATATTTAAATTATTATGTTTGATACTTAAATTACTTTAAACAATTCACTCAATTGTCTTGTGGCTATTGTCCACCTGGCCAGGTTTATTTACTCTTCATTGTTGGGTGCTGAGAATTATGCACATAAATATAGACTTAGCACTGATCGGATCTGAGTTGAAAATTTAAATTGCTAATTGTTTTAATTATATAAACCAATTTCCATATTTTAATTGTGCTTCTTTTAAAAATTTCAAGCTATACTTATATATAGAAAGTGTATAATTCAGATAAATACTACTACTGCTATCATATTATATTTGAATTTAAACACAATTATCATTGATACAAATTTTTGTAGCCAGATTTTTCAATTTTTTTAAATTAATGTTTATTTACACTTAATTATAATATAATGTAAATATATATAATATTATCATTGTATATTTTTTATAGTACCCAAAATAATCATAGATATATTATTAAGATTATTTTCTATTATTAATATGTTATTGTGCATGAATAACTAAAATTAAATAAGAGTAAAAGACTTTTTTAAATAATGCAGCTCAAAGCCAGGCAATTCAGTTTCCAGTTAAGAAAATCTCTCAGTTTTTTCCCCTTTTTCGTTCTATCAATTTCCAGTCAATAGTTTCACCTTAGTTGGGGTTCAAAGCGAATGTGTCTCTCTTCTTCTTGCTGGGCTTTGACAGCTTTCCTAAGCGTTTTTTGTTTACCGTTAATTGCAATAGCAATTCCAACTAATTCAGTTAATTCGCACTCGATAGCAGCCCAAAAGAAAGCGTTTTCTTCCCAACTGTATTTTTTTGTTGCCGTTTTTTTCTTTAAGACAACTGGCATCGGGGCAACAAATCGTGCCGTTCAGGGCCTGGGCCAATGGAGGCGACGGCTTTTTAATTGACAGGCTCGCCGAGCGGGCTGAGTTCAATCGTGGGAGGGCCTCCAACCGTGATTTGCGATGGGAACAAAAAAGGTCAGTCCAGGTAAAAAAAAGAGGAAAAAACGAAACACAACACAACACACAACATTGAAAGGCCTTTCAGACAGCTGCGTTGCATGGTCTGGAAGGAAATTGTGGAGCCGCTGGCGGCAACAGCAGCAGCTGCTCAGTCCGTTGCCGGGCTCTGAGGGGGGTGCTTGGGTGAGGGGACGATTGACTTGATTAAAGATTTCACACTTGATTAAACACTGGCCCCGTTAGTATTGGTGTTGTTGTTGTTATTGTTGTTGTTGCCATACAGCTCCAATTGCAGTTTCAAGTTCGTTGCTGCAATTGATGAACGAATTTAGTACGATTTTTTTTTTGTATTCATTTTTGGTCTTTTGTTTTTGGAATTAATTTCCGAGGTTGGCAGCTGTGTGAGTTGCTTTTTATAGCAGTCGCTTAAATGTAGTTTTTTCCGCTGTTGTTTTTAATGAAAACAATGAAATTATTTGTAAAAGCAAAATGTTGCAGCAACAAATGTGTAATAGTTGCAGGATAAATATCGAAAATTGAAACTAAGACCTTGGCATTGGGCTTGACTTGGCTATAACTGAGCAAAGCAAGTTTAACTAGCTGTCGATAGAAAGTTTCGTTTGTTTATTGATTTTGTGCTTAAATATTGAAACATACTTTAAGAAACTGGTTATTTTAAGCTTTAAGCGCTTTGGGAAGTATTGAAAGTGATGTGTTCTTGGGAGGATCTATAGCGATTTGATTGTTGATTCTGATTTTGCTCAGAGAATATATTTATTTATTTTGTAGTGTCGGAGATGATTCTTTTGTCTTGTATAAAAAAAAGGCTTGTTAGAAAAATTTAGGGGATCGAAGCGGCCGATAGGAAACAAGAACAAGAGACCCCTAATAGGACCTGAACCATATTGCGGCACTGGAAAACACACAATACGGCAGGAACTTAGAAACGAAGAAAGACAGAGGAGACAGCGGAGCTGGGCAGAGATACCAGGACTCCGACAAGCCAGATATGTTTTGGGTGGCTGTAATCAAAAGCGATTTAAGCAGCTAATAATTATGAGTACAAATAATCTTAGAATACTCACCGGTCTACTGACGGGGCATTATAGACTAAGAAGTAACCTAGCTAAACTAGGTATAAATACTAGCGAACTCTGTAGGTTCTGTGAATGTGAGGATGAATCCTCAATGCACATCCTAGCAGAATGTGTCGCCTAATCGAGGCGATCCCTGAACCCAAAGAAGATCCTAGCATTTGTGCAGGAGCTTGGGTGGATGGAGGAGCCCAGAAGGGAGCACAATAGATCTATTAGTTCTCGTTGCACAAACCCCAAACTAAAATAATAAATAATAATAGATAAATGTAAGGAATTCCTGTTGAATACTTAAAAGCTTGAAGGATTTATACACAGTCTCTCCAATATTTTCCATGTAGCATTGTATTATCTATTAATCTAAAGTTACCTATACAACGTACAAATTATTGATTTTTACCAAAGTTTGCCACATTATTCTAACTACAATCAATTTTGACTGCAACTTGCTAATGACACTAATTTGTGTTTTTGTTCCTTTGCAGCCCTGTATCTATTCATATTTCATATTAAGAGGTAAGTGACACCAGACACCAAACATACATCAATACTTTAACGAGAGCAATCCACTTATGTACGGCGTACATTCCCCGGGGCACAACGTATCAATCTTAATTTATAACAAATGTAATATGGTTGTTTTTATCGCGACTGGCCCGAAAATGGAGCCGAATATCTCCAAGGATTTGGATGGAACATATGTTTAGTTCCCTCATGCAAATGTGCAATGTGGGTGTGGTTTGTGGGCGTGGTTGTTGGTTGTTGGTTCATTACTGCCACGCTTTGCTCTGTGTTTTTCTTTTCTTTTTTTTCTCTTGAATTTTCACTGCTTTTCCTCTCTCCCCTTCCCTGACCTTGCCACGTCTGAATTGTGAAATTCGGCAATTCTACGTGCCTGACATTGCGTAAAGGCTCGTAAATATGCTATGGGAAAAGCTGAAAGGAAAAAAATATACAAGAATCGCGTACTGCGAAACACACTTAAGTGATTTTATGGCGCCGTTTGAATGGTTTTCAAATCTGCCAAACGTGAAACATATAAATGTGTGTGGGGGGCTTCCTCTCCCCAGAGACTTAGCCATAAATTTGCAGCAGCATTTTGCCACCTAAATGTAAGCTTTTTGAGATCTCTGAAATGCTTGCCACACACCTGTACTCGTCTTGTATGTGTGGTGGGAGGTGTGTGTGTGTGAATTGAAGTGGTTTTGGGGTATGTGTGTGCATTGGAGTGTGTGTGTGTGTGTGTGTGTTGAAATGCGCTTAACAGCAACAAGTAGATGGACCAGACAAGCCAGCTTACAGAAAAAGTGGCAACAAATAAAACAACAACAGGAAGTTGTAATGGGTTTGGGTGCACATGCAACTATACGACTTGGGAATACCGTATGATATTAAAAAGAACTCATTGAAAGCAATCTAAAACTTGTTACTGGACACTAACTAACTAAAATTATGATGAAGACTTACAGATGAATTTTTGATTATATTTAAATCTGTTGAACTTCATTATAATCTTAGATAATTGATGGAAATCTGTTGAACTTCATCATCATCTTAGATAGTTGATAAATGATTGTTTTAATCTATTTCCTGGCAAGCAATATTTGTTGACTTTAATTGTCGCTGGATGTCCGCTATGATTTTTTTATGATTTTCAAATGGTTCGAATTCAATGCTCTGTAAACCCTTGAAACTGTATACTAGGAGCAAACACAATAAATATATCTAAAATTCGATACTAGGTATAAAAAATGGGCTCACTTTTTTTGTGAATTGCTGTCTGCGGCTTATCTGCGTTGTCAGAAGCAGAATCTCTGGCGTCCTATCAGCAGCTGTTGATTTGGTTGGACGTCCGGCCAATTTGGAGTGGATGGTGGGATGGGGAGATGAGGGGGTGGAGTGGAATCGTGCTGATTCAACGCTTGATTGACTGCCACTGTCAGCTATTAGGGGCAGGTGGGGAGCCGGGGCAGTGTAGGCCAAAAAGCAATTGAGATTGAAGTATGGCATACTCTGATTGCCCTGCCTTAGATAAATAAATAAATTATTTGGTAAGTTGAATGACTCGCAAGTGTTGCTTTAAATGCATTACATATTTAACAAAATGGAAATTTAACAACTTTAGTTGAGTGCGAGTCTATTGCAATTTGGCATTAGACATTTCACAAGTTGATGTCGTGCCCCCATTATCCACACACAACAGCAGGCTTTCAATTATTTGTGGCTGCCTCCTAACAATAAGTATACGCAACGTGTGCCACCTGAATTGGTGTATTGTTGTTTTGCTTACTTGGGCTTTTGACGGCTTTTTGTTGGCGTTGGCAGCAAAGTCGCTTGTCAATATTTACGCTACGAAAATAATGTATAAATAATTGCATGTCACTCGCTGACAAAACAAACACACAATTTACCCCAAATACAAACTTGTATTTGTATTTCTTTATTCCATTTGAATTGAGTTGAGCTGTGCTTTTTATTTAGGCGTTGATAGCTTTCAACACTGCAGCTAATCGGCCTCTAAGTCTCACCTGTCCGATTTGACATTAGCATAATGACTACTCAATATATCCGCAATAATTACGGCTATCTCCATAAACAAAAAATATAAAAAATAAAATAAAAGACACGCCAGAGGCCCATTAAAATGTGGCCACACATGAGGCGAGGTGGCAAAACCCACAAATCCCATTTATGTCATATCAAATTATGAACACGAATATATGAGATATATAAAATCAATACATGACCAAGTTGAATTAATAACCAATACTCGTTGGTTGCAAACTGTCAACACGTGTCGCCTGTTGGACGGGGGCGTGGCGGAGGCACTGGGCGGAGGCACTGACGCAATTGCAGTTGACAACGCATCTTAATTTATGCAGAATACAATAAAGAAACCCAATTACCAATGAATTGGCTTATTAATTAATCAGTCAGCGTTGGCCAATCCGACATGTTGGTCAGCGAACGTGGCCAGAAGCGATGGTTAACAGTTGTGTGTGTGTGTGAGTGGGTTGTGGGGCAGGTTGCGCTGCCCTGTGGCAAATGACAAGCCAAAAATTGACTGACAACGACACTCATTGATGTTGACAAAGGCAAGGACAGCTGGCGAATATTTTGCACATTTAAGTGGTAAGAACTTAAAAACAACAAATAAATAATGAACTGTTTTTGGGAATTGTGTTAGCTAAAAAAAAGAATAATAAATTGAAAAACATTTATAAATTATATTAAGTGCTAAACAATAAACAACAAACAATATTTGATTTAAAATTCAAAATGTGTTAGTAACGAATGCTTAAGGCTGCAACTTATAATTTATAATATATATTCTTGGTCAACACTAGCTGTGTAGATATAGCCATGGCTCTAATAGGTTTATATTTAAATTATTTCATTTTATTTCCGTTTCTGACCCAAAAATATATATATTTTTGGTCAACACTAGCTGTGTCGATATAGCCATGGCCATCATAGGCTTATATCCGTCTTGGAGGGGAATACATAAGTCGAAGATAACCTGATTATATAGTATCGATATAGATATAGACCTAGATGTATACGACACTTTATAAATAATTTCCGTTTAATTATACAAATTTCGGGAATTCAATAAACATACAAGTCTATATAATCTTTCTTGCTATTTATTTAATTTTATTTAATTTAATATATAAATTAAAATTTATTAAATAATATATATGAATATTTGCGCATTTTTAGTGATAATCACTTAATTTGTTTAACTAAGCCAATTAATCGAGCGGATTATAAAATCAAAAGTGTTAAGCCAGGAAAAGTTAACGAAGTCTGCACCTTTTGTAAATATGCAACTTGGGAAAAGATTGCTTAAGCAACTAGACGAGGCAAGCGCTTAACTCAGTTTATAAACATGCCACTAACCGCCCTCGTCACATGACGAACTGGGAGGGGGAGTTGTAGGCGGGGCCAACGTGTGTCGCCGACATGTCTGCAAAATGCGAGTTTGTCGCCCTCTTTCATATTTGTTGCTGTTGTTGTTCTTATTGTTGCTGCTGCTGTTGGTTTTGCGACTCATAAATCACAAACATTCTGAGCGTGCAAAATTAATAAAAAGAAAGAGAAAGGGATACACAAAGAGAGAGAGAGAGAGGGGGAGAGCGGGGTAGACGGAACAGTTTAAAACAGAAATTCAAGCAGAAAGCAAAGCGCAATAAAAAGTTTTTGATTTCGCATCTTTTTATTTGTGTGCGCGCGGGTGAGCAAACAAAATTACAAAAGCCAGACGAGCTGACGACCCGACCGACCACACGGGAAGGGATTGATGGATTGAGAGAGGAGAGGAGAGGAGAGGAGGAGTGTGACAGCTTTGGCCCGGCGAGCGGAAACGGAAGTGCGTAATGCCATACGTGTCCGTAGCCAAAGCGATGCCGCGGTTGTTGCTGCGGTTCTTTTCGGTTCTTTTTTGTTGTATTCGCGTGTATCCAGATACATTGGGGCAAGGTGCAAACAGTATTTTGATTAATTGCAGACATGAAACACCAAAGAACCACAACAACAACAACACTGTGAGTCAGCTACTCTGGCTGACTTCCTTTGTTGTTGTTGGGCCATGAAACAAAAGCCAAAAGGCAACACTAAATATAAATCTAGGCAGCCATAAAAGTGCAATAAAGAAAAAAGGTGTTTTTTTATGCTTAACTCGCCACGATGTGGCAACAAAGGAAAAAAAGGGTTTTACTGCCTCACAATGAAATGCTGACTTGATATATCTGATAAAAGTCCTCTGTTCATTTGCCAGTTTGTCAAGTTTGGACTAAAAAGATTTAAATAAATAACAAAAACATGGTCATAAAAATGCGATGGGCTCCTTATGGACAATGTCCTTGACTCCTTGTATCATCCAATATATCAATATATTAAACTCCAATATAAAACTTTATTCTTTAATTTGAATTACCTATGTTCTCAAATAGGACTGGAAATCATCACACGTGGGAAGTTCTGATAAAATATGTTATTATATTTCGACTGATTCATTTAGCTGATTTATGTTTAGTTAATTTTACGAACAAGCTCAAATATTAGTTCTAATAGAAATAAGTAGAATAACTTTGTGAATTCTAAATTCATTCGTTAATTTTTATTTGCATTATTTTTCTACTTGATGTAATTTCTTACTCATGAGTTTTTTTTGCAATTTTCTATGCTAAATTTGATTATCAGCAGCATCAGATTTATATATAAAATATATTCCCCATAAAGTTATCTCATTTTGTCCACTGCTCAAACTAAGTTAACTAATTATTATAAATATTATAGGCACTTAAGCGTCTTTAAAAAAAAACTCAAAAAAAAAAACTAAATTAATGCCTCAAACAAGCAATTTATATTATTTAAAATTTGTGGCATATTAAAACAAATTTGAAACAATTTTGGATTTCTTTTTGTCTTAAGCAACATCTATTTTTGTTTTCTTGATGATTACAAATGATTCCATAAAAGAACTGAATGTGAACCTCACGGATACATATTTGGGTTGCATTGGCAGCGAGCGTAGAGAGTTTTAATTAAAATTAATTAGAGTGGTTAAAACATTTTAAAATGGCCAAATAGCTCGGCAATCGCCCAGTTAATTAGGTGTTTCTGTGTCTAAACTGACGTAATTGCGTGAGGTTGGAGCGGGTAGGAGGGTTACGAGGTGAGTGTTGGATAGAAGGGGAGGGGGGGAGGTGGGTTGTACAGTTGCTGCTGCTGCTGCTGTTGCAAATGTGAAAGCAGCTGTTGGCCAAATGTGCGAAAATTGCCGGCAAATTGCTGTAGAGACTGCCACAGGCCCACAGATTTGCATACACGAGCAGAAAGTGAGGCACATTCGAATCAATTATGCCCCCAACCCTGCCTGCCAATCAGCTAGTCGGCCAGCCAGCCAGCCAGACAGACAGACAGACAGACAGACAGACAGACAGGCAGTCAGGCAGTGTGGCACTCAGTCAGTTTGGGAGGGGCGCCTCCATTTCATTCCTTGAGTAAGTCAGCAAGTCAATCAGCCGGAGTTTGTCTCGTCACTGTGTCGAGCTGCAAGAACAACAATTGCAACAATAGCAACAATTGCAACATTGTACACTTTTGGGCTCAGGTTCTCTTTCTCAGGTTCTACTTTTGTGGCGGCCTATTGCCCTGCAGCAGCAGCAGCAGCAGTTGCAGTTGCAGCCACTCTTTCGCTGGTTTGGCCAACTCTACTTGCCTGCAATTCTTTTTTTTAAGCCAAAAAGTAACTGTACCTGATGTGCAGCAATTTCATTATGCAGATCGACAGCTGCTTGAGGCAACCATTGCCTTCCAGTTGTTATCCTCTGTCTTGGCCCTTGGTCATAGATACATTGCTGGGGGTAATTGTCTGCGACGGGTCTTCCATTTTGTGCTTTGTGGTCTTCCGTTTCAGCCAGTTTTCTTGCTTAAGGCCTTCTTCGTTCTTCTGGCTTGTGTTCCCCGTTCGCAATTGTTTTCACCCAACTTTAGTCATAAAAGCGTTGACAGTGAAAAGAAAAAAGTTAACTCCACAAAGGACTTTTGCCTTTTGTCAGCGGCGAACTAAGCAAAAAATAAGCGTATTTTTTAACAGCTGATTGTGGCTCCATTTAACAGGATTAGTTTTTATTTGCAGAGTAAAAAAAGTTAGAGAAACTAGTGTAAAAAATTAATTAAATGTTATATGTGTGCTTTTTACGACTTTTTTAAAAGGCTTAGCTTAATTGTCTATATATAAAAATCATTTTAATTTTATACTAAAGTCAGCTGTAAATTATAAAAAAAATATAATTTAATTGCACATGCATAAAAAATAAAAATGTTAATGAAAACAGCTTGAAAGTAATTATTTTAATTAAAAAAAATATATATTTTATATCCACACATATTTGCACAATTTATGAATCTTACGTTTAGAAAATTCTTTTCTTGGTATTTTGTGTTTTTTTTTTCGGTATTTTCTTTTTGTATATTTTAATTAAGCGCAAACATTGTCGAGTATTTTCATTGGTGGTATTGCCGGCAATTAACGGCATTGCGTTTTGGTAACGTGTTTTGGCTTCTCTGGGCGCCTGTTGGCTGCCCTTGGCCGTGCTCTCTTATTAATTTGGGCAATTTGAGCGGCGGAAGCGGAGTGGCAACAATGGCCAAAAACCAAATGCCAAATAGCATGCCAAAAATTAATTTCATACCAAAGTACACACACAGCTGGCCGTGTGTGTGTGTGTGTGTGTGTGAGAGAGTGTGTCTGTCTTTTGCGATAGATTGGAGGTCTTTCCCACAGCTCCCAGACACGCACCCACAGCATCAGTATCAGCAGCAGCATCAGTAGCAGCCACAAACGCTGACGCTGACGCAGTGGCAGACGCTGCGGCGACTGTTTCCCACAGTCCATTTGGAAGACTTCATCTTGGGTCGTTGCCGTAGTCAACTCTTGGCTTGATGTGTGTGTGTGTGTGTGTGTGTGTGTGTGTGTGTGCGAGTGTATTTCTGTGTGTGTCGCCAGTCTGGCTGCAAAATTGTTTACGACCAGAGCCAAAAACCAAGACAGGAAGCCATCAGAGACCACCAGGCCTCAAAGAGTGCTGTTGTTGTTTTTTATGGTCGCTGGTTAGCTTTTTTCTGTCGGTTTTGGCGGTTTTTTTTTTTTTTGTGTGTTCGGCTAACTCTAAAATGCAAATTGGTCTTTAAAAAGCTTGACTCTTTGTGTTTGTTTTGTTATGACTTTTTCATTGGCATCATCAAGCTGATAGCTTAGCGCGAAAATTATGTGCGAGAAATTGTGCTTGGCAATTAAATTATTGATTAAATCATTTATTATTTATTTTTTTCTGCAGCGTTAATGCTTTTAAAACGTTAATAATGATATGCTTAAAGCGATTACTTTTAATTATTTAAACAAAGCTTGTATACTACCTGCTTATAAGTGCCAGGAAACGTTGAAGTTGTGTGTTAAAAAGAAAATGTTGTCTAAAAATAAATGTTGTCTGTTAAAAACTGACTGCAATTAATTTTAAATTTAAAAAAAGTTTTAGTCTATTTGAAAACGTCAAAGCGGAGTTACGAGGTTAAATAAGGAAATTGTCTAAAAATAACTATTGTATTTTATATTAAACATTTAATGTGATTTTAATATAATTATTTATTTTTCGTAGAAAATACTATTGCTCCAAGTGCCTACAATTTGTGAAACCATTTTGCAACACTGGTCCCTGGGTGGCTGTCCAATGTCAGGGCTTCGAGTCAAGTGGTTTACCAAATGCTGTCAGAATCTTCGTTGAGATTGTCGAATCAGGAGCGACGGAGGCGGCGGCGGCGGCGGCGGAGGGTAGCGTGATTTGATTCCAATTTATTGGGATTGGCGCAGCAGCCTCATCTAATATGCGATTAAATTGAACGTGCCAGCGCCAAAGAATCGTGGTCGCGGTCGTGATGCTGCGGCTTAACCCCGCTAACGCCCAGCTAGTTAACCCAAATGCAGTCAGGGTAACCAGAGCCACAGCCACAGCCACAGCCAGTGAGCCACTGAGCCACAACTGATAGAGCAGAGGATTCATTTTCGCAAACAAAGCCCGTGTAGATGCAACAGGCGCTGTCCCCCAGTCGGCCGCAGCTTCTTTCTTCAACGGCTTCCAGCCGCAAAATGGATTATTATGTTAATTACTGTCATGTCACGTAGCGTCATAATGTTGCTCTTGTTGCTCTTGTTGCTCTTGTTGCTCTGGTTGCTCTGGTTGCTCTGGTTGCTGGGCTTTGGGGTTGCAGTCACCATGGCAATGCAGCTCCGGCATTTGTTGCTGCTGCTGCTGCGTTGAAGCGCTATTCAACTGCAAATTAGCGCACGAAATGCGAGCTGCTGGCGAGAGGGGCAGCTGCCACACCCCCCTCCCCTTCCCCTTCCCACGTTCCCATCATGTTCATCCGTTAAACATTGCGTATACATAATGTGCTCTCGTTTTGTTTGCCCGCATTATTTGGCGAGCGTAATAAATTCAAATTATTTCCATTGGCACGTGCACCAGCAGCACAAAGCAGCATGCAGCTTAAAAATGTTGCAAAATAATCTGAATAAATAACAATCAAAATGTGTACATTTTGAATAAATTAACAAACATATCACATTTAACAGTTTTCGAAGTTTAAAGTATGAAACTTTATTTTCTGATTATTTCTTGAAGAAATGAAGGCCCAAATTTAATTGACAATATTTAAAATATAATTTAAAATGTATCGACTTATTTAATATATTTTAAAGTAGGATAAGTTCGCTAAAATCACCTTTGGATATTTGTTTGATAATTAGCAACTATTTCTTAAAACCTTTGTTAGTTCAACAAAGAATTAAATGAACTTCAGCTGACCTTTATTTGAATTTTGCAGGTTATTTGAAATTATATTTTATATATATAAATTCGTAGGCCTTGGTAACAGTTTCTTAACTTATTCATTCATTCAATCAGAATTGCAAAGAACATATTTTATTATAGAAATGAGTTTTGTTTTTTTTTTTTTGGCCTAGCTAACAAATTGTTGTTAGCCATTCTCAGAAATTAACACAAATGGCCGCCTCTTGTTTAACATTGTATTCATGGCCAAAATCGCAGCATACAACAAACAAAGTATCTGGTAGATTTTGGTCGTTATGAAATTAGAATTTCAAAAGCAGAAGAAGAAGAAGAACAGATAACAAAGCCGGGGCCGCCTTTGAGCCAGTTTTAGCATTTGGCAAACGTTTTTTGGCCCATGGCCAAGAGCCAAAGCTAATGCCAATAAACGTAATGGTCACAGCCGGTTTTGTTGGCCGCGGAGTCGGCGACGAGGTCGCCAACGGTGGCGTGGAGGGGGGGATGGGGCAATGTCAAAATGTGATGTGCCCGCATCGCCGACAGCCAAACAAGGCGCAAATAATAATAATCATAATAATAATAATAATAATCATAATCATCATGTGAAATAATATAGAAAAATTATGTAAATCGCCGCCCCGTAAAAGGTAAACTGGTCGGACAAGAAGTTTTCTTGCGTAATGCAGCTCGTCGAGATTTATTTAATTAGCCGCTCGGCCGAGCACAAAAAACCAAAGAAACAAAACACAAAAAAAAAAACAAAAAATCAACGAAAGACTGAAAAAAAAATAAAACTTGACGCGAACCCGTCTCATAAATCGGGCGACCTTTTTTGGGGCATTATGAAATGTATTATTTTAAATTTAAGCTTCCAGCCTGACGCCTTCCGAGCACCTATTTACATAATTAATTCCAATGTCCGCCGCCATCAACGACCCCGCACCGTTGCCAAACAAACAGTGCCACTTGTGGCACCATCCACTGTCCGCTGCCTGCAAATGACAACTGCTCTGATATGTAATTAGAATTTATGGACCACGTCCGTCCTCCAAAAATGTCAACGAATAATAAAAAGTTGCTTGCAACTTTTGTGTACACTTTGCAACTGCAACTTGGTCCAAGGTTTGTTGTCTATTTGACAGCTGCTGATAGCTAACCGCCCAACTTGGTTGTCATTTTTTATACCCTAACAGAGTGTCTCATAGCTTTGTCACGAAATATGGAAGGGACTTGTTTAGGAGCATGGATTACATGGATTGGGATTTAGGTTAGGGTGTTTGTCAGCAGGGATGATTCAGAGACTCCCTCATTGATCCACTTGAGCCATGATTTGACACTTTGTGGTGCCGCACGAGCTTGTATCCCCCATCTGCTGCATCCCCCATCTGCTGCATCCCCCATCTGCTGCATACCCCATCTGCTGTATCTCCTTCGGTTTAGAAATACAAAGCTATTTTCCCTGGGTCAAATATCAGGGACAGTGACAGAGGTGGTGATGGATTGAGTCCTCATTTTCCGCGTTGCGGCAAGTTCTGTAGAAGTCAACGTTTGGGATATAAAAGATACGAAATATAAAAGATACGAAATATAGCTTAAAATCATTTGAATCACTTAGAAGCTAGCTCTGGTCGTAAGTATGTCTTTTAATTTAATATAATCTTGCCCAGACTCAGGAGCTGCTAGCTTTATGAACGCATTTTAGTTCAAAGTTAAATCTTGATTTTTCATGGAAATTGACAGGTAGCGCCGCTAAAGCACGTGGCAGCTGAGTTTGCTGAAACAAAGTGCGAAGGAAAACAAGTCTTAAGTTGAGTTGAACTGGAAACTTAATCACAATTTTTTATAAAAATGCAGTCGCTATTTTTATCTAAAAGCGAACTTTCTCACGTTTTATTAGAAATAAATTTGTGGGAATTCGCATGAGAACTTAGCCAAGTTGGCTAAGTATAAATAAAAGATGGCAGTTGGATCTAAGCTAAGCTAAGCTGTATAATCAACAAGCCGCTTTATCGAGTGGACACATCTTGGTTTTCTAAGGCATATGCCATGTGACAGGTGTGGATGTGTAATGATGACGATGAGACTGTTGCTGCCGCTGCTGCTGTTGATGATGATGTTGATAATGCCGCGAAACGGAACTGCGCGTCTCTGGGGCAAGCATCAAAGCGTTGCAAATGAGCGTGGCAAGCAGTTGAGGAGCATCCACGCACGCCAACAGGCAAAAATAAACACGAGACAAACACGCCCACTTCCTTTCCGCCCTTTTTCCCACAATTGCTGGGGGGTTTACCGCTTACGTAAAATGCAGTTGCCAAAACAAATAAATATAAAATCACAATATAAACGTATTTTTTTAATCAATTATTTGCTAATTGCAGTTGCAAAATGCTTACTTATGTTTCATGTTTGCACAATTTTGATAGCCCACTTGCGTCTGTTGCCCAATTGCAGATAAGCGGCTTACAGCAACAACAACAACAACAATAAAAAACCCCAATGAACAAAGGGCCCACCCACCAAAAAACGTGTGCAATTGTTTATAGTATATTTAATACATATTTATTTTTCACTGCTGAAAACTTTTTACTTTTACATTTTGTTTGTTTGTGTTTTAATGAGACTTGCGTGGTTTTAATGAATCGCAAACAAAACAAAAAAATATTGTCTTTGTTGCGTGTTCAAGAAAGTGTTGAAAGTAATTGTCCCCGAGCGGTTTATTTTGTTTTTGTTTTTTATGAGCTGTTGGTTGTTTGTTGTCTGTTGTCTGTTTAATAAGCGGAAACACATGACTTTGATATTGCAGCCATGGCTCAAAGTCGGCACAGTCTGCACTAGTTTATGACAGGCTTGCATGCCACAAAAGCTGTTATTTATGGCTACTTTTATTTTCATTGTCAACGCAATTAATAGGATTGTTTTTCTTATTTTATTTTTTGCTTCTTCTTCTTTTTTGTGTGTGTGACAAGTTGTGAAATATTTAAGATAGTTCTTGGCTAAATATTATGGCAGACCTCTGTCACAATTGAGCGCATTTTTCAAGTTATTTCTTTGGTGGCATGAAATGAGGGGTTTTTTTCTTCTTCTAATTATCTGGTCATGATAAGTTGTCTATTGTGTGCGTTAATGAGGCAATTAGGAGCAGATGATTGCTCACAGTGACTTGGCAGCTGAAATTCTTCCACATTTCCGCTCGTTTCAGAAGCTGCCTTTAAGAGTGAAAGTTTGGCGCATTAAAAATGCTTGGGGTTTTTCATCAGGCAACAGGAAATATGTTTTCTGCTTTGCTGGTTTCCATGCACAGCTATTCAAATTTACATTGTCTAAGAAATTGTACACTTTTTTATTTCTCAATTTGTTTGGCACTATAAACGTTGGTTAAGTGCAGCTTTTAATGCACGAAATATTCATAAAGTTTTTTTTACAATCATAATGCTTTAATTGCTTTATTGCAAGAATTTTCAAGTATCCATTTGAAAAGTCGTGTTCAAAAACCACCCAGTGAAATGTATCAACTTTTTGGCAGATGTTGCAACAGCTGTACTGACATTATCGTATTTCTCTTGAGCACCTCTCTGGCAAAGCAAACTCACTATTTTTTTTTTTTTGCTTGTGTCATATAAATCACAAAACGCACTTAGCACAAATTGTGAAAGTTGCAAAAGTTGATGCCACAAAAAGGCAGCGACAGCAACAGCAACAGCAACAACAACAGCAACAGCGGATACAGCCCTAGAAAATTCTTCCGCAGCTTCATTGCACAGTTGAGCAAATTAAAAGATAAAAACCGCAACCGCCAAGAGTCAGAAGATGGCCTGAGGGTTCTCCAAGTGCAGATACAAGTTGAGAGACCGGCTGATGCTGATGCTGATGCCGCCGCTGATTGCGGACGCACGCACTCGCCACACGCTGAGGCAAGCACGCAAAAAAAGTTGCAGTGCCAAACGAGTTTTTTGTTTACTTCTTTGCCGTTTCTGTTTCTTGCTTTTAGCCAAAGTTTAATGTAACGTGCCGTACAAATGACGGCACAAGAAACCACAGATTAACAGATTCTCTTAGATATGCCCCCGGCAAGAGAGAGAGAGAGAGAGAGAGAGAGAGGGAGAATATGGGTGTTACGGCTATTATATACCCTCTCATAAATTACAACTAGAAGAGTGCGTAGAAGACTAGTGACGTAGTCTAATGTGAATCACAAATAGGAACAATAAAAACTGTAATTAAATTGGGTCGTTTGCCAGATAATTTCCTTAGATCTTGCGGCAGCCAACAAACCAGTAGTGAATATACCCAGTGTGTCCGCCTCATAAGAGTGGCATAATTATTGAGCGCTGTCGTTGCGAACAAACCGAGGGCAGTGGGTTAATGTGCGTGGCGCCCCCTGGCGGCAACGGCAGCGGCGTCATCGTCTGTGGCTGCAATTGAAGTTTTTTTTTTTTTTTTTGCGCATTTCAAGTTTTTGGGTTCAGCTATAACTATTATTATTATTTTTATTTGCAAGCAAAACGAGCCACGAGCAACAGAAACTAAAGCCACAATAAAAACAAACAGGAAACCGGTTGCTGCTTGGCACTGTTTTTTGTGGGTGTATAAATGTTGGACTTATTTTTATTGTTGTTGCTGTTGCTGTTGTTGTTGTTCGAGAGCTGTTTCGATTATGCAATGCGTCGTGTCGCCTTCGCTCCAAAAAAATAAAATAAAATACAAACACAAATAAAATAAGAAATATTGCTTGTAGTTGTTGTGAGACAAAAGCAAATCGGCTGCTGTGCTTTGTGTTTTGTGCTTTTTGCAATGCAACTGTAAAGCAGCCCCCGCCAAACCCCCTTCTGTTCCACTCGAAACAAATGAAAAACTTACACACAAACACACACACACACAGACATTGTAAATCTGGTCGGCTCTAATCAGCAAACAAATTTGTTGACATGTTGGGCAAACGACTAGAAAAACAGCAACACAACAACCACAACAACAACACAAACACACACACACACAATACGGCAAGCAAAACCTAAACCAAAACAGAAGCAGAAAATGAAAGAGAAGTATGCCAAAATACTAAGCAGCTTTTTTCTTACTTTTTGAGCTTTGAGCTGCGACTATCTAAATGTTGTTGTTGTTACTTATGTTGTTAGTGCTTTAACAGCCTATCCGTTTGTGATGTGCTGCGAAGAGGAAGGGAAACGAGAGAGAACTCAAAGAAATGAAGAGCAAACAAAGCGCGTCTCGTTTAATTTTTTGTGCGCTTGACCCTTTTAGCGCCCATGAAAGCATTCAAGAGAGGGACAGGAAGAGTATGGGATAAAACAAGAAAGAGAAAAAGTGAGGTAAGAGAACAGACAGCAAATAACAAACAGCAAATGCTTTAATAAGGGATTTTTAGCGAGATTCTCATTTTAATAGAAGCTAAAATGTTGTTATTAAAAATAAAGATGTACACCTAAAATAAGCTAGAAAGTTCAACAAATTTAAATGAAAATGTGTACACTTTAAGAAATATGAGTTTAATTAAAGCTAAAGTAACTTTTAATTTACATTTTTTGTAGAATTGTCTTTTTGCGCTTACTTGCATACATTTTATTTTGTTTTATTTTATTCAACTCTCGAGTGACTATGAAAATATTTTTGTCTGACGCAATCCCTTTAATGTGTTATGCTTTATAACGGCAACTCAAACACAAACCCCCCCCAATAAGTGCCTGACTTAAGAGCAAAAAGAGGTGCTCGAAACCTTTTTTACGCACGTCAAAGCTGCTTAGCTTCAACTCCAAGTCACAGTGGGAGCGAGACTTATATATTAAACGGGAAAGAGAGCGAGAGTGAGCGAGATGCACGCACATCCGTTATAGACATAACGAGCCCATTGCCATTACACTCCACCTCTGCACCCCTCTCCAGCTACCCCTGCTTGCCTACAAATATAATCCCATTGCACTTTTGACTCGACTCGTCTGCTGCTCCACATAAGAGACTGACTGAGATTGAGACTGAGACAGAATCTTATTGCTTCCGTTGTCGTTGTTGCTGTTGTTGTTCTTTTTCTTGTTGTTGTTGTTGTTGCTGTTGCTATTGCCTGTTGTGTCATACGCTGTTGCCGGTGTTATCGTTTTGCGCGGTGCCAATGTATGTTAGCTGTCTGCTTTTTGCAGCTTGCTGCTTGCCGTTGACTTTTAGCTGTTACCTGTTGCCAATGCCGGTTGCCACTGGTAGCCCCATTTCCTTTGAGTGCATTTGAAGTCAAGTGAATAAACAGCAGCAACATTAAAGAAGAAGCAGAAGCTGATAAAACCGTTGCTCGCATGTTGTTTGACTTTTTGGTCTTGGCCTTAAAAAGCAGAGCCAACTTGTTGCGCAACAGCCGAGATACGCAGAGTGATAGAGAGACAAAGTGAGAGCAAGAGAGTGAGAGAGAGAAAGAGAGAGAGAGAGAGTGGAGATCAAGAGCCAGCAGCTAAATCAAATGGACATAAGACAAAAGTTAGCGTCGCGAATCGAGACTGTGGCACTTGGTCGAGTGCAACGAGTTTATTTTACTTCAGTTTTTTTTTTATTTTTTATTTTTTTTTTTGCTGTTAGGTTGCAGCTGTTAACGATTTTTGCTGCTGCTGTTGTGTTGGCCCGTTTTTATGGGCCGCCTGCCTGTTGCACTTGTTCTCTTCTCGTTCTGGTTCGTTGAATGGGTTTGCTTTTGGCTTGGTTTGTTTTTGGCCTGGTTCGGCTTAGCTGGTTTGCAAGTCTGCTTATTGTTTATTTAAATGCAAATTATGATGCCTCAAACAGAATTATAATATACATGTACTTAATATATGTAATATGGACTAAGCAAACAAAGGCTATTATAATTTTCATTATAGGAAAATCTTTATTTAAATCAAGTCTAAAGTTCATATTTACGAGTGGAACATAATAACTAATAACTTTATTTCTCATTTAAATTTATAACACTGGACAGCGCCCCAAAGGACACTTTAAAGATACTATTAAGTTTAAAATTAATTATTAAACAAATTGCAGTCTTTAATACTTTTAAATTAGAAATAAACAAACACTGAAACCACACTTTATGGAAGCCATTAAGTTTAAAATAATGAATTATAAATTGATGGTTTAGCTTTTTATAATATAGGGAAATAAGTCATAATGTGTGGTATTTAAACAACAATAAACATCATAATTAAAGCACAACTTTCATTTAAAATATTCGTTTAATTGTATTTTTTCCTACTTCTCGTGTCCGACTCATTTCCCAAGTGCTATTCTCAAGTGTCGGTTTCATGATCAAAATCTTGTCCAGCAACAATTGCAGGTTGAATGAACTGTGCACAACTTAACAACTAAAAACAATAACAGCTGCCCTGGTCGTAATCACAAAGTTAACAACAGCCAAAAAACGAGAGAGAGAGAGAAAGAGAGAGGGAGAAAAAGGCCAAAACAAAAAGACCAAGTTTTAAAGCACAAAATACGAAATGCGATCCGATCTGCCTGGGAACCTTCTCAGCAGCTGTAGCAACATTCATCAGTTGGTTGATTCATTATTAACTTTGGCACACACGCAACATTCATTTATGGCAATTCGTATTCGTATTCGTATTCATATTCATATTCATTCATGGGTGTTGTACACGCTCGTCATTTGCTTTGTGGTTCTTTGTTTATCGCCGTTCCTTAATCGAATTGATGAAAACAAATTCACGGCGTCATGGCTCG
Organism: Drosophila mimica; assembly: GCA_037043585.1. NCBI lineage: Eukaryota > Metazoa > Arthropoda > Insecta > Diptera > Drosophilidae > Drosophila > Drosophila mimica. The sequence continues at coordinate 1,280,117 of JBAMBE010000585.1, forward strand.
AATTTTATAGCCCGTGTTTTTTTAGCCCTTTCATTTTACGAGTTTTACGTTAAAAAACACTTGCTAAAATTGGCTTGATAACTGCGTGTGTTATTGTTGCCGTTGGTATGTTTTTTAATTATTGTTGGTGAACCCTAAATTATGAAGCAAAAAAAAGATAGATAGGGAAAATAAAAACTATTTTGTCAGGCAACTGTTTTGGTCAAACATTTTAATTACATAGTTCAGTTGCCAGGGGCACAAAAAGCATTGTGTGTGTAAGGGGAGGGGGCGGGTTGTATTCGAAATTGAGGCAGGATTCATGTGTGTTGGTAAATAACAGCACTGCCCAAGAGGCAAAGGGAAATTATATTTATTTGAATGGAATTAAAATGAATAATAGATACACTTTCTTTCTATACGTAGTACAATTTATTAACTTAACATTAACATGTGTACAATCTTAATTTAGTAAAATAAATACGTAAAATTTAATTTCAAATATGTGCAGAGGTTTCAGTTTTAAAAAGTTGTTGATATTTGGTATTATCATATAATTTTAAGTGTAAGTTTCCACACCGAACGAGTTAGCTGACGAGACTTACTGAATGAGAAGAGCATTCCCAGAAAGCAACATCGCTAAATGTTTGTTTTGGTACGTGCCAAATGAAAATAAAACCCGAGAGCGTACAAATTTAATAAATATTAAATGAGCTTGTCATAAGCACACACACAAACACAGAAAGCTGTGAAAACCCTTGTTCCAATTACAGGATGCCAAGGTTCTGCCACAGTTTTGGCTTCTGTCAACGGTTGCTGCATGATTTCGATAAGGTGGCGCAACGAAAATACCTTTAAGCCATTGCCCGAAAACCACTCACAACCCACAGAGCAAATAAACACGCACTTACAGGCTTTCAAACTCCACAGATCTGTGCCACACTACCGTGCCACCCTTTATCGCTATGCCACCCCATCCGCCTAGACAACGCATTCCGACACAAATAACATGTGACAAAATAAATGCCACTAAAATAAAGGGGCCCAAAAGTCAAGTCAAAGCAATGGCACAACGCGGGTAGAGAGCTGGGACAAGGACGAGGTCCTTTGCGTGTCCTTGTGGCATGCAACAAATGCCAAACAAATCGATGCCGCCCAACGACACAAACTAAATACAAAAAAGAGGAAGATATATATATGTGATTATAAGCGCATAAAACTGCCCCATGAAACTGTGGCAACCGCTCCTGACCCCCCGTCCCTGTTGGCGTGCCAAGTCGTTCCGTTTGGTGCGTGCCTCCAAGTCCCAGAGTTTGGTCTGCCCAAGCGGAACTTGTTGAATAAATAAGGAAATGAAAAGCAGCCAAAAACATAGAAAACTGTCACAGTCTCGGGCTGATTGCTGCGCAGGAATTCCTGTGCCAGTGTCCTTAGTCCGAGCGCTCGGTGGGCTCGGACTCCATTGCCATTGACTAAACTTGTTAGCTCGACCCATTAATGGAGCCCACAGTGCGTGAAATGTCCAAATCGTCATCGTCATGATGATGTTGATGATGATGATGATGATGACGTTGGCTATGATGTTGGCAGGATGGCATTTGTAATTGGCAAATATGGAAGGAAATGCCAGATAACCTTCGCATATCAGCTGGAAGATTTTTCACTCTACTGTTAAGATACATTTCTATAAAATAGAAAAAACAACAAATATGCAATTTTAACAATATACTTTAGTTAATAGCATAATAAATTCCAAAGTAGGAACTTCAAAACAACTTTTAATGGCATCATTTAAATAATTTAAAATCAATAATAAATATCAATAAATAATAATGAGAACAAATAATATAAAGAAGGTCCATAAAGAAGAGTGTTTTAAAGTCGAGCTCCCTTTTTTCAGACATCTTTAGAATCTTTTAGCTTAGATTGCCTGAATTCGGTTGAGGGTCATCTTAAAAGATTCTTTAAACTTCACCTTTTCAATCCACAAATCTCTGACAATCCCACGAAGCTGAGACAATATTTGTAGTTGGGCCCTGAGAACTTAATGAATAATAAACGAATATGGTTTGTAGTCGCTCAACATTCACACGGTTCACACACCGTTTGGCAAACAACAGTCTTTTTTTCTTGTTCTTCTTCATCTTTTGGACACAGGTAAACACACGCCACACAACAATTCTGTTTGCCCCATCTAATGGGCAGCATTCACTTCATAGCTCTCAATAGAATCAAATCAGACACCTTTCTACCACTTGTTACAGCCGGGCCATAATTGGATGCCAAAGTATTTGAGACGTGCACGTTGAAGTTGAGTTTTTGGTAAAGTTGTAGCTGTTGCTACCTGGGGACCCTGCCCCAAAATGCGTTTTGGGGTCGGATTCTTGTTTGCTTTCAATTTGTGCACAAATTTGAAAAACTTGTGTGTCGCATTACATATTTCGTGCGTGCCATCATTATTATTATTATTATTGTGGCAACCATTATTATTATTATTGGGGCAAGTTATGCCGCTCACATTTTCATAACTTGTGCTTTAGTCATTTGCCACAGTGGAATTATTTTTGCGTGACCGCAACCTTGTGACCTTGCCACAATTGCTGCTCATCCCCAGCAACCTTTGCCACCTTATCTAACAACTAACTGACTGGCCTCAATGCATCGTACTTGTGTGGCAACCCTGATGAATTCTGTGCAGGCTCACAGTGTCCTTGCTGTCCGGACCCCGGCAAGTCTTTTGTTTTGTTCTCTTTTTTTCCATTTTTTTTTTTTTTTTGGCATTGAGTGCGGCTTGCAACGTTATTGAAAACAATTGCATTGTGCATTATGTTGCATACTTTTCAGACTCACTGTCATTGTTGCAGTCCCCGTTGCAGCCATCTCGGTTTCATTGGCTTTCTGTGCTCAATATTTTAGCTGTTGGCCTTATCGGTTGTCCCCAAATGCATTTACATGCTGATTGCTTTTGCAACTTCTCTATGCCACTAACTTTCGCCCCACAGAATCAACAAAAGGAAAGCGCATAAAACTTTTAGCGAGTGGCAAACCCTCGAAGTTGACAAGTTGCCAACTAAATTGCTTTTTCCCAGCTCCATCGCCTCCTCCTCCTCCTCCATCCAGCTGAACTGACAATGGCTAAGCGCTAAAAGCGTACAAATGTTGTGCAATTTGTTCGCCGTAAAGCTGGCCCAAAGTATTGAATAACAACAAGTGCCATGTTCCTGGTAAGTACTACGTGTTCGGGTTGATGCCTCGTCCTGGGCGTCCTGCCCAGCGTGACTCTGCTTATGGGATGCATGAGGATATTTGGAATGTGTGGAGCGCGTTGCGTAAAATTAAACTCGATTGACATCATCAGAATAAAGCTTAACGGCGCAATAGTTGCATGTGGAATAACTGTTACGCAAACTATTCAGTTTCACAACACACGAATTTGATCCCCTCGTTGCAGAAACAAGTTAATTATGCAATCATTTTAGACCCTTTCACTCTCTACCTAACCATCTATAGTGTTATTGATGCTTACATATGTTTATTGTGTTATTTAATTAATGTCAACTAAAAACAATGAACGAGCTTCAAAAAGGTTTAGTTACAAATTTAATTATATAAATATTGAAAGTGAGTAATTAAATTAAAAAGGTTTAGTTACAAATTGAATTATATAAATATTGAAAGTGAGTAATTAAATTAAGAATAAAAATATATAATATTATTGTGTTATTTAATTAATGTGAACTAAAAACAATGAACGAGCTTCAAAAAGGATTAGTTACAAAATTAATTATATAAATATTGAAAGTGAGTAATTAAATTAAGAATAAAAATATATAATATTATTGTGTTATTTAATTAATGTGAACTAAAAACAATGAACGAGCTTCAATAATGTTTAGTTACGAATTTAATTATATAAATATTGACAGTGAGTAATTAAATTAAGAATAAAAATATATAATATTACTGTGTTATTTAATTAAAAAATAAGGAACGAGCTTCAAAAAGGGTTAGTTACATATTTAGTTAAATAAATATTAATAAAATAAATAAAAAAAAATATAAAATAAAATATATAATAAATATAAAAAAATTTAGAATGTTAAAACTATTTATTTAATTATTTCTTCAATTCATATCACCAAAGAAATGGCTACAAAATTACAGTAAAAATGCAGCTTGCTTTATTTAAACTATTATTTGTTGAGTATTATTTATGCTCATTTTAAATTTACTACTACTATACATTTAAGTACGATTACTCTTATTGTTCCTATTTATGCTACAACAACAAAATATACTACTACTTATTTATCCACTATCGAATCCGCTATTATTCAAACAGTCCGATGGAAGAGTCAGTCCAGAGATATCCTTTAGTCTTCTGGATATGCAGTCATCAATAAACGACGGAGGAAACTGAAGAGTAGTTCAAAAGACTTGTATCTCTTTTTTGGTAGCATGTGGATATAGAATCCATTCAATTTGCCTGATATTGGCGTAAAGGGCTTCTAAGCAGCTTGGTCCTGGCCAGGACCAGAGTAGAGAACACCTAATCAGATTGCTGTCCACATTGTTGTAGCACCAAACTTGGGCTTGGCTCGTAAATTACTTTCGGTGTCTGTTTCTGTTGCTGTTGCTGTTTCTGTGTTGCTGTTGCTGTTCTGGTTTCGGTTTCGGTTCTTTGGTCAGGAAATACACCTTTCAATCAAGTTGCAAGCCGGAGCCAAGCACGGAGCCAGCAGCCTCCGGACAGCAACTTCAGCAGCAACAGCAACAAAGAACAGCTCGATATAAATCACGAAAATTGTCGCAGTCTGTTGTTTGTTCGCTTTATGTTGTTGCTGTTGTTGTTGTTGTTGCTGTTGTTGCTGTTGTTGTTGTTGTTGTTGTTGTCGTTGTTGCGAGTTGCTGTTTGCAGTATGTTTGTGTTTTTCATTTTATGGCAACTGGCATTGTTGTGACAGTTGTTTTTTGCTGCCAGCTGCCGTCGGCTTGTTGCTGTTGCTGTTGCTTGTTGCTTGTTGCTTGTTGCTGTTGCTTTTTGGTTTTTGGTTTGTTGTCCTCCGCAAATCCTGTCATGCAAATTATGTTGAGCCTTTGTCCAAATGCAATGGCCTGGCACATATTTCGTTTATTGTGCAGCCCTCGACGCTTTATTACATTATTTATATAAATATATATTTAAAGCAACATTTGCTTTTTGTTGCTCGTTCGTTTAACCAATATGCAAAAATTGTAAATTCAGCTGAAAGTGAAATGAAAAATGTACCCCAATATTTGTTCAGTCTTTTTCCATGACAAATGTAGCGTATTTAAATATTACAAATTACCCACTGCAGACTCAGTTCAGCTACAACAATTTCGCTTTAAATAATAAGAAAATATTACAACATTTTGCATGTTATTTGTGCTCAGCAAAAAATTGTAATAATACGAAATCGATATGTGTGTAAAATTTAATTTTTTTGGGATATATGAAATTAATTTAATTAAGCAGGCTGATATTAATTAATGGAACTTTATGCAGTATTTAATTCGCATTAAAGAAAACAGAGTTTTATGCAATATTTAATTCACATAAATATATTTAATTCTTTATTTATTTATTAAATATATATATTTCAGCAGCGTCTTTAAAACAATTAAATGCTGCTTTTAAAATAACCACAAATTTTCCGTTTGCTTTCAGAACAAATTTTCCCAGAAATTGTAAAAGGAGAAACGTGAACAGGAGTGAAAAATCAAGGAAATTGAAATCGTAAGTGAAGCATTTTGATTAATTTACCGTAAACTGTGCTGTCAGCGGTGTCAGCAGCAACAGAGCGGAGTCAAACTGAGAGTCAGCGACAACTGCTGCCACATTTCTTCTTCTTCTTCTGCTGTTTTTGGACTGGGCCAACGGTGCGTATGATTGATATGCGAAATGTAGTCGTGCCAAAAGTTATGGTTTTTGAGCAAATTTAATGCTTTGCAAGGGCGTTAAATAGCGCGTAACAAACCAGGCCACAAACACAAACACCACCGACAGACACCACCCAACGCCCACTGTGCCACCAGCAAAAACCACAACAGGCAACATGTTTGGTAAATGTAGCATTTCCAGGAAAACTCTTCAGAGCCCAACACACACACACACACTCACACCCATAGAAATTTTGTGGCATATACGAATCGAGTAACTGGCCATTGTCTGAAATGTAATTAATTTATGTGCCCAGCTTCTGCACTGCCGCTCATTGTCCTGTTCTGAACATGATGAACATGTTGCATGTGGCATTCGGGTTTTACAACAGGCCCTGCGGACAAATGCACTGCCAAACAAAAGTTTTGAGTTTATCAAAACGCACGAGGCTTTTCAGTGGCTTCTCTATGCATCCATAGATATTGAAAAACCAATTAAGAGAGAGAGAGAGAGAGAGATAGGGAGAGAGAGGGAGAGAATGTAGTTGAGTTAAGGACTCAGTTTCAAGTTGTGATTGTGTTGTGCTAACTGTTCAAACAATGATAATTGATACTGCAAATAGCAACTGAAACGCCCATTAAACAAGACAAATTCAATTTCAAAGTAAGCATATTTATGAAGTGCTTCAAATCCGGTCCTGATGAAGTTTGTCCAATTATCCAGTTTTGAAATGTGTTATTTTATTCCTTGACCAACAGTCAGTTATTTTTAGCATTTGTTTTTCCTCTAGTTTCTCTCAAAGACCTTGGGCTATTCAGTAATATTTCGTTTTGCATGCTTTGTAATCGGATAATTCAATTATATTCGCACTGGTGGCAGAGGTGGCAGAGGTGGTTGCATGCACAGCAGACATCATGCAGCATGCCCTGTTGAGCGCATGCAAAGTTCTAATTTGGTTATGTTGCGCGTAAAATTGTTTGTGCAGCGGCGGGGATGGCGTGGCAAGGAAGTCGACAACACGTGCATCAAGTACTTCAATAAGCCAAAACTGCCACAGAGTGGCAAACTAAAGGGCTGTCGCTGTATGTTTGTGTATGTATCTAAGTGTGTGTGTGTGTTTGATTGGGAAGCGGATGAATTATGCAAGTTGTGTCGTTCTATTTGCATCTTTGAGGCATGTGGATTGAATTGAATTTATGCACAGGAACTGTTTCCATTTTGTGTCACAGCAAATGGAAAACGAATCCACCTTGAATTTATATGCCACATGTTTGAGATATGCTGCAGCTGCAAGAATTTTTGCCTTTTTCTAATTGTCAGCGCTGCTGGCTTCTTAAATATTTAATATGGCCAACGGATGCCTCCTGGCCAGGCCCTGATGAAATGGCAACCGTCCCAACTCATTTGACGCCCGACCGGGCAAAACGTGGCCCATTTCCGCAAATGTCTTTTGGCCAAACGAAGCCGAGGCGAAATGTGGGAAAAATATGTGTTTTAAATGCAAAGCCAAAGGCCTGGCAAATGGAACTGCGTTGCGAGTACGTGTCATATACCCTGTAAGTGTAGGGTATACACAGTTCATTGGAAGTGCTGGTGCCAGGATTTACAAACTATGCTTTAACTGCTAGCGTAGAGCACAATTATGTCGAAGTTCATAAGATTTAAAAAAAAACTTCAAAATAATGCTTGTAATTAGCAAAATGTGCACCATTAACTAATTTATTTAATTTTCTTTTAAATTGTATATAAAAAATTCTTGTAAATATGCATTGAAATTTTCTATGCTCATATCTAAAAGATTTTATTTTGATTACCATTTCAATTGATAGTCTTTTCTTTAATTACATAAAGCAAAGCAGATTGAATGAGGGGTATCTTAAAGTCAGTCATTGCAGATTGCAATTTTATTACTTGTTGAATTTGGCTGTGCTGTGCTCAAGGTAAAACTTTCCAAGGACAGGGACGCCAAGACGGACACGGACACACGAAGCGGCAACAACAACGACGACGTCGACAACACTGCATAAAAATCCATGACAAAATGTTACAGATTGGCCGATGCCAAAGCGGCCAGAAAACGACGGAGAAGAAGAGGAAGATGAAGAGGAAGAAGAAGAAGGGCCAGACGCAGAGCCGGGCCGGAGCCAGAGCCTTAGCCGGGGCCGAGCTAGAGCCGGGCAAGGCTGTTCAACGAGCCCCGGGCAAAGCTCGCTGCAAGAGTGGGAGAGAGAATGAGAGTGTGTGATTAAGAGAGGCAGTGTGGGAAGCGCGAGAGAGCGAGAGAGAGAGAGAGATAGATAGCCATGGCCAAACAGAGACAGAGACAGGACACGCCTGCATATTTAATCCTGTTGATTTTTATTTGTTTCCGTGTTGCTGCCGCTGCTGCATGTTGGACTATTTTTATGCCATTTTATGTGCCTGATGATTTTGCATGCTCTTTGCTGGCACAACAGATACTCCCCCCAACCCCTCTCCACAACACACACCCCCTCCACACCCACACCATATGCATTAGCTATGAAGCTTGTTCAGGTGGGTTTATCTTTTCTTATTCTTGTGCCAATAATTCTGGGCTTTTCACGCCTCCGCAACGTCATCTCAGAAAAAGGACAAGAGAGAATAGTTAGAGAGAGATGGAGAGAAGAAAGGATGAAGGGAGAAGGGATGAACAAGGCTGACATTTGCACAGACTGCATTGCCTGTTGCCAAAGCCTGCGTTTGGCCGAAGGTCATTTGGCTGACGTGTTCTCTGGTCATTTAATATTCATATGATTTACCAAATTGACTGGCAACTAACAATACAATAAGTAAATAAATTATTTATAATAGCTAAGCTCAGCACATGGCGTGCTCGACTAGCGAATACTCTGCAAATATTGAAAATAAATTTTAAATTTTAAGCAACACATTTGTAAGTAAGTCACTTGGATTTTTGGCAACATTTCAATTTCCAATTACAAATGTTGGCTGCTCTTTGAGCCAAAAGAACTGCCACAACAGCAAAATGCAAATCATGGCAAGTGAGCCCAAAATTAAAATCTGAATGGAAATGGAAAACTAAGGCAAAAACACACAGTTTCATTCTGGGATGACATCAGAGCTCGGCCTGCTCGCAATGCTTGCCAGGCAGCCCAAGGTCGACTGCGAATGAACAAAAAGTAAATAAATAAATGTAAAAATAAATAAAAGTGACAACAAACAATTCACACAATTTTAATGTCAGTATCGCTCTAAAGCGGAGCACTCACAATCAGCTGTGCTACATAAATCAAATCTCCCTCTCTCTCTCTCTCTCATTGTCTGTATCAGAAAGTGGCACATCAATTTGACTGAGGGCTCATTAAAAAGCAAATACCGCAAGTCGCAAGCACAGCTCAAACAAGCGATGAGCCACTGTTGCAAGTTGCCACAGTAGCGTGGGAATTGTTGGTGTGTGCGTGGATAGGTTGGTGGGGGAGTGGTGAAGTTGTTGGTCAGCCACACGGCACGCTTAATTGATCAATCGATTCATCAATCAGTCAATCAATCACTCACTCAATGAAACACTACATTTAATGCTGATTGATTTATTCATGTTATCGCACAACCAGCCAAGCAGACTAAGCTGAAACTAACAAAGTGTAAGTGGCTCAAACTATTTGGTCTACAAAACAGTGGAAGTCATTTACATTTTGGCTTAAGTATGGCTATAAATATTAACACCCAACAATCAGATATATATAATGCAAAAGTAATCCTCATTAAAGAACTTCTCTCATGTGGTTAAATGCTTAAAAGCCAACAGACTAAGTTAAATATTGACATTAACTTGGCCTTGACTTTAAGCCAGCGTAACTTCGCTCTGAGCCAGCTGATCTTAGTGGCTATACATATGTACATTATCATAAATCACTGGTCTATTAGTTAACCACACCATCTGTACTTCCATGTTTTAGCCTTTTCCGTTTCTACCTTGATTGCAGACACATTTTAAATGTGGCCAAAATAACTTGAAATATTTTCTGTATTTTGTGGTTATTTCTCTCACTTTCGCCCTTTCATGGCCAAATCGGCTTAAAGACGCACCAGAGAATTCGCTTTCATGTCAATAAGACGTTCTTTATTTCATTACACTGCACTTGTTTACATTTCTTTCCTTCTCTTTCTTTTCTATCGTTCTCTCACTCTCTGTATTTGGTTAAGATTCTAAAATAACTTGACCGCAACAAAAGCGTTAAATTTGTGCCAAGTTGGTTTCCCCACTTGAGCTCCACAAAAGCTGTCTGTACTTAATCAGCTGAAAGCGTAGCCAAGTTTTGGCCAAAATGATGGCCAGATCACGTATACGCCCGGCATGACGGGGCAGAATTGATTTGCAATGCGTCCAGGGGTGGAGAAACTGCCAAATGCTAGATAAGTAAAATATTGTAAGCCATTACCGAAGGCATTTGGGAGTAATCAGTTGCATTAAGGGATGCGAAAGTGACTCAACTAAGGGGAAGAACCAGCTGTAAAAAATGGGTAAAGTAGACAAACTTGTATTAGGGTTTCAATCAAAACTCTGCTCCAGGATAAAATGTAAAGTCATGTGAAGATGATATTGTAAAAAATCCGGTAAAAATTAATAGACTTAAAGCAAGCTGTTTAATATGCAAAACAATTCAAAAGAAACCATTTTATTCAGAAAGGAAAATAAATAAAAAATGTGGCTTAAATTAGCTGAAGAATATTTAATCAAAGAAAATAAATTTGTGTGTGAAAAGCAAATGTGTTTAAGAGTAGAAATATTTGCACATTTTGAGCAGTTCTCAATTAATTGAGATGTGGAAAAACCACCACAGAACAACCACTGAGTCGACTTAAGAGCCTTTTCCTACCATTTTACTTGATGACTTGTTCAGGCGCCGAAAGCCAAAAGCCGCAAAATAAATACAAGTTTTTCTGCAGCAGCAAAAACATTTTCACAATTTTTTTCAATTTTTCTTTTATTTTTAGTTGTTTTTTTTTTGTTTTTGCTTAAATATTTGCTTTTACTCTGCAGCGATTGTTGTGCGCTGCGAAACAATGGAAATGCAGTTAACACAAAAAGAGCCGAGTGCTGCAAACTGGTCGAGTTGGTCGTTTATCAGCCAACTTGGCTGTGGGGCGCCATTTAGCGGGAATTGCAAGCGCTTTAAAGTTAAGAGCATGTGTGGGCGTGTCAACGCGTCCAAGGAGTGGCCCAAAGCCAGGCCTGGTGACCAGCTGGCCAGTATACCACATTGCTGTCAAGCCGTGCTCCATTATCTCTACCTTTTTCCAACTCTAACTCCAAATCCATTTCCATTTCCATTTCAATTTCATTTTCTATGGCTGCCTTTGGTTTATTGATTTCACGTAGATTCGACATTGCATCGATTGACTTTGGATGTGTTTTAGTTGGTGTTGTTGTTTGTGTTGCTGCTGGCTAAATAGTTTTCCACCCCCATAAAAAGTAACAACAAATGTTACTCATACGCCTCAATGGCCTACATATTGTAGGACAATCACGTTAATACTTTGATCAGTTTCGTATCATCAAATATTTATGCTCAATTAGACCATAAATATGAGCACAATCTAACAAAGCAACAACAACAAATCCATTAAAAGCATATTCAATTTATCACCGAGAATATCTAATTATCTTAAATGATGTTTACAAATTGAACAAAATATATATATATATATGTATATATATATATGAAAAATCTATGGATATTTTTTTATAAAATGTCTGCCACTCAGCTTAATTTGATGTCAAATTAAATAAATGAAAAAAAAAAAATATTTATATCTTTGCTCATTCCCATAACACTTACTCAATGCTGTTGTGTAGTGTAACATATATATATATATATATATATGTATATGTGTGTGTGTGTGTATGTGTGTAGGTGTATATCCATTGCCTAGTTCCAACCGTACTGAATGACCGTCGAGAGCCAGCTTGGTAGCTTATTGTGATTGCGATTGTCTATTAAGTATGCAATGACCAAGGCTAATTGGCACGCCCCCTTTGGTTATGGCCAATGCCGTTGTTCTGGCGACTGATTTCATTAGCTGTCGCTTAATTGCATCATAAATGGTTAGTGCAGCCATTTTTAGCCACATACCGTCAATTTATTCAATTGAATTGACAAGACTGGACTCTGGACTGGCCAGGACTTTTGCTGCCGGCCGTGACCCAGTTCGATGTGGCAATAAATGTGTGTTGCTCGACTCCTGGCTGCAAGGCAGGAGCTGAACAGCATACATTGATGTCAAGTGGCACTTGTAGCATCTTACGCTCTTTGACGCTCTTGGCTCTAATTTTGTATGGCACACTCTGAGGCAAGGCAGCCACAGACACGACCAATCTGGCCAACATTGAGTCCTCAGATTGAGCTGCTCGTCACGTAATGCGCAATTCGCATGGCACCAACAACAACAACAACAACAACGACAACAACAACAACAATGGCAGGTGAATCGGACAACAACTTGGCAAGGAAAATCACTTTCTGTTTGTTGCTGCTGCTGCTGCTGCACGTGCAACCAGCAGTGGCCAGGATAAGGCCTGGCTTCCTTTCCTTCGCCATTTGTTGTCTGCTGATAAGCTTTTGTTTGGCGCTTAGCTCAGCAATCTGCTTGAGATGGCAACGGAAGGGTATTTGTGAGTTTGGGGAAGCTGTTTGCGAAGGCAAAAAAGAGGCACAATTCGAACGAGTGAGTTGAGAGTGATTAAGTAAAATTGCTCTTTATTACACTGTGTGGGTGCACGTGCCACAAGAGCACAACATTTTGCATTAGTCTCCTAGATTTACATACATATCTATATTTAAAGAAAGCCTTAAATTCCATGCGAAGAGCACTCCAGTGTTACTGAAGTATGTCATAGACCTACATGCCCCAAACATAGCTCTTATATAGAAGTAATTTAAGTTCACTTTTAGAGCCATAACTTCATTCGTTGGCAATTTTAGTGTTACACAACGCAATTTTGCATTCATAAATAAATTTGAATGCATGTTTTTGGCATATAAAAGTCAGACGCAAGTCATTTGGCTGTTCAACTATATTCAAAGTAGAGATATTTTTGGGTATTACGCATCCAAATACGTGTTAACTTTGTGGTTGAATCCGCCGGGGTTTTCAGCTTATTTTCGAGTATTTACAAGTTGCATGAACAGTGCTGCGGCAACTCTGCTTCAGCCTAAATTATGATGTGCATGTTTTAGCTTAACGCTATCTCTTTTGCACTGCCTCCTTCTCTCTCCCTCTCTCTCTCTCTCTCGCTCTCTCTGTCTCTGTAGCCTGCTTTTTGGCGGGATTTAGGTGCCAAGCTTTATGCGTTAAACGTGATTTTAACAAAGTTTTTCTTCTGCAAACAGAGGACATCTGTGAGTAAAATACGAAAAACCACATTCACATTCACATTTACAGTTACAGTTACAGTTATAGTTACAGCTGGTCCCCACCACTTTAGCTAGCACTTTACTTCACCCCGTTCGCTGCCCCGTGGAACTGACACGTGCGTTGCGCTGCCCCAGGGGCATTTGTGGCACCGCCTCTTCATTTGTTTACCTTGACCACCAAAAGCATGAAAGGACACGCTTAAATGTTGTTCAACGATTCTTTTTTCTGTTTTCCTGTGCGAAGGACAACACTGGCTGTCATACATCATATTTAACTGCCTGGTAAGCTTGAATCATGAATCATATATGAGTTGCCCCAGATTTACTACAACTACACCATGAAAATACATGAGGCATGACACCTGGCAATCAACATTTTGTTTATCTATAATTTGGCTTAAATGAAGTAACAGCACTTCGTAATAAGGGTTCTCCATTACTAAACTGATCTTTATTAAGAATGAATAACTTGCAATCAGCATTTTGTTTATCTAAATCAGAGCACTACTTAAAAAAATCCTAAACAATTTAGCTGACTGATTGATTGACTTATTTATTTATAAATCCAATTCCAAATCTTATTTAAGATAATCATTTTTAAGTCTTGTCATTGAAATATCTCGGCTTGTTTACTCAGGTTAATAAGTAGTCTCTGCAGCACTTGAATTATGATGCAACATAATGCTGCAAACGGGAATATTCAACTTTGAAATTCTATACAAAGTCAACAAAAGTTGGCCCAACAAAATGGAATTCCTTTGCTCAAGAGTTGGAGTTGGAGTTGGAGTTGGCGTACATTTTCCGGCATTATTGTCCGGTGGAAATACAATAGCGCTCTGAGTGTTTTCTTCTTCTATTATTAGATGGCCAGGGGCTTCAGTTCCACTTTAATCCTCCAGTGGGGCAGGCGGGCAGACAGTGTCTGATGTCTGATGTGGCATGGGGCAGCCTTATGCAAAGCGCGGCTCGTGCTCTTAACTTTTATTGGCGGAACGTGACCGTAATTCGCTGCTTCACACGCAAAATATAGGTATGTTTATGTATAAATATTTATACATAAATATATATGTATGTATGTATGTTTGTATGTGCGTGAGCCAATACAAAAGTGCATTAAATATTTACTTCTTCAATAAAACATTTTTTTTCGTGTGTTACCCAATTGGTTGGTGGGGGTTTTGGGGTGTGGACATGTTTCAATTACCTGCGCGAGAAAAAACCTAATCTAATTTTTTTTCTTTGCCTCTGATTATTATTTGCAACATGAACTCTCGTTTGGTATACTTTACATATTTTGTACGCGCCACCAGATCGCAATTTGTTTTATATTCGACGGGGATCGACCCCTCGAGCAACCGGATTTTTGAATAATTTATTAGGTTTTTGGCAAATATCTCGCATCTCAAATCGCAAATCGCAAATCAATTCTGCCCATCTCACTTATGACTTGCCATATAGACGTTGTACATATATAATATATATATATATATATATATATATATATATATATATAAATAAATATAATTATATATGTATGCATATGCATATTTATATTTGGGTTTGTCTGCTGCTGAAATTATGCGTGAGTAGCAAAATTTGATTTGATGCCACCACTTGAAGCGCTTGTGGCGTCAACAACAAATTTGAACTGTTGCAAATGAGTATCGTTATCGAAATTCGCCTAAGCACTTGAAAAATTTACTCTTTTTAAATATCGATTTCAATTTGCCCAATCTGAGTCCAAAATAGAGCAAAAGTAGAATCTGTAGTTGTGTTTAGCACATTTAATATTAAAACCCACAAATCTAAAATACATATCTAGATTTGAGGGGTAGCTAAACTATATTTTTTTTATTTTTTATACTTTCCAATTTAGTTATTAACAAAAGTAATAATAAAATAAAAAGTTATTTAAAGTTAAGCAGATAAGAATATTCTTAGCTCCCTTTTTAAAGTTTAACTTTCCTGAGTAACATTTTTGGTCTGATTGTGTTTTTAACTCGTTAAGAATACCTCAGATTTATTATATTCTTTATTTAATTTTTAATTTTAATTTTTTATTTTTTTTACTATTCTAAATAATATTAATCGGTACTCAGATCGCTCAGATCATCAAGAACAAATATTCTATGCACACATCCCCAAGTTTGTCACACTCAGCTTGAGTTTTCCCAATTGGGGAGTGGTAGGGAAAACAATGCTAATTATGAACCGCAACCATCTGCAGGGAAAGGGAAAGGGAAAGCGAATGGGAAATGGGAAGTAGCAAAAGAGCTGCTCATTTTATGCTCATTGAGTGGACAACGTTGCAGAGAGACAAAAGTTGTCTTTGTTAGTTGTTCTTGTTCTTGTTATTGTTGCTTTTGGGGCATGGTTTTTGTTGTCATGCAACAGTGTTAGATTATATCATTAGGAGGCTCGTTGTGCATAATTTAATTAAATTGGCCAGTGGCCCAATTTTGTGCCTGTTGCTTTCCTTGTTAATATTATGTTGTTGCTGTTGTTGTTGCTGTTGTAGCTGTTGTTGTTGTTGTTGTTGTGTGCTGGCATTGTTATTAAAATTGAATTAAAACGCTATCAACAGCAACAGCTTAGCGGCTGCCACACAGTCTGGCAAACTGTTAACGGCAAATTGATTACCCAGCCAGGTGGCTGCAACTTTTATTCACATTCATCCGCACTCACAGACGCCCAAACAAACACTCAAACACTCATACATTGGGGCTGACAACGTGAAAGCGCAGTCATTTAACTTTGACATCCTCGGGCTTTATTAAATGCAAAAGTCGACGCACAAACATAAAAAAGCACATCCTTTAAATGCAACATGGGAGAAGTCCAGACTCCGGAACAGTTTAATTAATGTCAAGTATTAAGTGTGATTGCGTCGAATACATATACATAAACGAGCTGTTGCAGCAACAAAGCAGTTGGGAGCTGTTCATGCCACTGTTTTACCGTAATTACAGATTGAAAGTCTCGTGATTGCCATCAACTAGAGCACTTACTTGCCACAAGTCTCCCTCCTAATCCAGCGCCTGCAACTTAGTCTTGCCTCTAATTGAGCGACCGACAGGAGCTAAACCCATTTAGAGACTTGGACGCACTTCCAAGCGATGAGTATGTAATAAACACTAAATACAATCAAATAACACGAATAAGAAATATTAAGTGATTTCCAAGTGGTAAACAACGATTATAAAATAATGACAAAAAGTATTCATTTTGTATGCAACTTAAGAGGATCAATTAAGCTTCAATTAGAAGCTTTCGTGATGCTTGCTTCCAGGATTTATGTTGCCAATCAAATTGCACTACAATTTAATTATCACATGCAACATAATTATTGAATAAACATAATTTAAAAACTACTTTCTTATGTTTTTAGTTCAATTTTTCAGCACAAATTCAATTTAAAATATGTTGAGACACAAAGGAACAGAGCAGCTCAAGTCGTGCCACAAAAGTGAAGAAGCCGAGTCGAGACAGCGAAAAAAGAAGAGAACGAAGCATTTTTAGCATTTTCATTTAAAATAACTTTGAGACTTCATTTGTGCAATTCATCAACAGAAGAAAGCAGAACGCCGAAACAGGGACAGTGACAGACAGACAGAAAGAGAGACAGACAGTCCCAGGGGAAGAATGGCTTAAGAACTTCCGTTTCCACTGGCAACAATAATGACAGCAAAAAATGCGAGAGTGAAGCATCAACTGGAATGTTGGCAAAGTGGGGAAGATGCAATTGCAAACAATTAACAAATATGTTCTGGCCATGACCAGAAAACACGCACGACTTCTTTGCCTGGTTGCCAGGTTGCATGGTTGCCTGGTTGCCTGGTTGCCAGGTTGCCTGTGTTTTGCAATTGCAATTGGCTGTTCCCCCGGCTCTTACTACCTGTCTGTCTGTCTGTCTGGCTGGCTGTCTCATCAAATGAAAATTGCTGAGTGAGCCTGCACCGATCATGGTCCAATCCATCGGCATCTTCAGATTCTTTTGCACAATTGGCAACTCATTCATCATTTTTAATTATGACAATTGCCTGCTCTTCCACGTAGAGCTTTGCCTCAGCCTGGGAAATGCCAGCCTGGGAAAATTATGCCGCTCACGTGCCTATTAACTGTTAATGGCATTGCTCACAACCAAATAACCTTCGTGGCCCGGTGCTTAGGGCTTGTCCCTCCTATTTTTATGGCATCTGCTCAACCGAATTGGGAATTTGGATTTATTGCCTGGCCAACAGGTTGTTTAACGCCCAACAAGATTCCCTTAATTGAGTTGCCCGCAATTTTGATTGAGCCAACTTCTCTTCTCGCCACCTCGAATAACTTTGTGAAATCTGAATTAATTTTCATTTGCTATTTCCTATCAAAATCCGTGATTGGAAAAGCAAATCAAATTCTGCCAAGTACCGATACCTTATTTAATCAATTTTGAACTTAGTTATAATTTCCCAGATTGAGATTGAGATTTCTTTTTCAATTTAATTCATTTTCTTTAAATTTGATGCGTCAGTTTCTTAATTAACTTAACTTAAGCTATTGATTTTTTCTTAATGGGGTCGCCTAATCTGTTAATCAGGCAGAGAGAAAAGCCTTAATAAACTCATAACTGAGCTGTCATAAAATAATAATGAGGCTTCTTATCAGGCCAGGACCAAAACTAGTCATGGCCCGGCCAACACTTAAGCAGGTTGCAAGCTGAATAATTTTTTTATTACAATTAAATCAAAATGCACATAAATTAATAATTATAATTATAATTATAATTATGCTTGTTTAAAGCGGGAAAAAGCATGCATTAAATGCAATGAATGACATTTTGATGCGAAACTAATTTATGCATTGCATAATTGTCATTCCAGCTGATGTTGCTCCTGTTTAGCATAATTCATAATTCATTTTGCGGCTTATTTCCATAACAGATGGCGTATGCGTAATATTTCTGTGCCTCTGCCAAAAAATGTAATGCGACTCACACATATAATTACAGCCAACATGGCCAACATGGCCAACATTTCCTTTTACCACCTCATTCATTTGCCGACCTGGCCAGGGTTAAGGTGTGGCTCTGGGGCTTGGGGCACAACATGTGGCCGTGCCCCTAGTTTATTTTTGCGGCTATTTGACAAATGTGCAAGTCCATCTGCACAGCCCATATGCAAACATGCGAGCAGGCACTTGCCACTTGCCACTTGCCACTTGCCACCTAGAGGCAGCCGTCATGAGATCACAGACTGTGATTTTTAAACTATGTCAGTTAACTGCGCAATTGTGTTGCAAATTGTAATATTCTGTTTTACTAACTTAAAATTACTGCAATGTTTTCTATCCACTAAAGCTAGTTTTTTTGCCATATTTTCGTTCAAATAGTCACTTAATTGAAATTGGCGGATTATTGATGATTACTGGGAATATGTAAACAAAAAATATTGTTGCCACATGTTGTGTTGCACTTTCACAACCATAATCCAGATTTCACAACATCTTTTTTCACTGTTCTGTGAAAGCCGGCAGTTTTCGACTTGTTTTCACAAAGCTTTACAGCACATCAATCAAAACTGTCGACCCCGTCACTTGTCCAACACTGAATCCAGCGGCGCCACATGCTGTTTTCAGTGCTTGCCACAATTGAATATTCGCCCAACAAATATTTGGCATTAATGAAAAACTCGTGATGTGTTCTTTGTGCATTTCAGCAACAAAGCAGCAGCAGCAGGGGGACATTTGTCAAGGTGCAGCGGGTGGCGCGGATGCTGGCCGTCTAGCGGATAGCAGAACGCCCCCACTCATCCCCAGCCGAGCCCCAAATCTCCCAACTCTCCCGGCTACTCGGAGCCAAATGTATGCGAGTCGCTCCACGCAATTTGCCAAAGGCATCGGCAGCATGGCGTGCAGCATACAGAAGCAAACCTCGCAGGCGGCACCAACGGCAACCATGACAATGACAACGGCCAGAGTCAGAAGTGATGGCGGTGGCGGTGGTGGTGGTGTTGTTGGAAGTGGCGCCAGCGGTGCCGGCACTGTGCCCTCTACGCCCAAGATCAACAAGTCGGCCCAGCCAAGGGGCTCGCTGCCAACGGATGTGCATCAGCCACCGCTGGAATTCCAATGGCCGCCGCCGTTGCCCGTTTCCAGTCACACCAGCAACTTGCGCCTGAACATGATGAACCAGGACCCAAAGGATTTGCACACAGCTCGCGCCATCATCGAGGAGTTGCGCTCCAAGGTTCGCTTCCAAACCGAGCACATTATGAAGTGGCGCAAGGCCTACGCTATGCAGGTAATTAAATGACAACTGTACAGTACTCACTCGCAGAATAAAACATTTAGATTCGAAAGCAGAATTTTTTTTTTATTTATTTTTTATTTTATTTCCTTTTTTATTGTTTAAAAAAATTATCTATTAGAAATTATAATTATTTACCAATTAGAAAAGATTGGTTTCTCTTAGCGAGTGACAACTGTACAACCCTTGTAGATCTAATTCTCCCTCTCTTTCACTCACTAACTCTCTCGCTCTCTCTCTCTCTCTCTCTCTCTTTGAACAGGTGCAGCAGCATTATCGCTATCAGAAGGAGAAATCGGATCAGATGAACTCGCTGACCTCCCAGCTGCTGCTTTTGGAGTCGCGACTGAAGCGGAAGCAGAAACAGATTGCGAGTCTGCTGAGTCATCGGGAGATGACCATACAGCGGCAGCAGAAGATCATTGATACGCTGTCCACACGCCTGGTGGATCACGGACTGGAGAGCATTGAGGCGAGCTATGCCAATGAGCTGGATTCGCTGAATGATTCCGATTCGGCTGTGGTGCTGGAGGACATTGATTCGGACAGCAACATGATGACGCTGGGCACGCGTCGCAAGAGCAGCGGCGGTGGTGCTGGTGGCTTGGGTGGTGTTCTGGGCAGCGATGGCATCACCATTGTGCGCTCCATATCGGATGCCATTGAGACGAATCTGAATAAATATGGCGCTGCGAGGCGCAACAATTGCTTTCTGCGACGACCCGACATACTGGAGACGGTGTACTCTGTCGAGGAGGATCCGGAACCCACTCCGGATGTGGCTGAGAAGCGAGACAAGTTTAAGAATCGTTCGGAGAAGGCGCTCAGCTCGAGTTCCACCGAGGGTCAGATCGATGCGCCGGCAGCGCCCGAAGCCAAAGACTCATCATCCATATCGCCAGTGATGGCGATGCCGGTGCCACGTCGCCAGCTGGGTGCACTGAAGCGATCGCCCAGCCACGATTCGCCGTGTACGACGCTGAGCGTGAAGGTGCCGCAACTGGACCAGCTCAATGGGAAGTCGCAGGTGACCACCTACAATCGGGTCATGTCCAATCATCGCTCGGTGACAAAGCCCAAGGATGTCAAATACAAACGCATCAACAAGGCCAAGTCGAAGAGTCTCGAGGAGCTGCGCGGCCGCCTCAAGAATCTGGTGGAGCGTCCCGGTCTCGATCCCGGCTACACAGCTGGCATGATGCCCCAGACGGCCCAGTCGTATGCGTGACACACGGATCACCAGGCAGCTGGCGAGGCTGCTCCGGCTCCGTCCGGCTCCAGTTCGAGTCCGATGGCGGAACAGATGCCGTCGCCGCCACGGCACAGTGCACCCAAGCGTTCGCTGACGCTGCCACGAATACTGGTACCCCAATCGGTGCTGGGTGCTGGCGGTGCGGGCAGTTCCAGTGGCAACGGGGGCGGGGGCGGTGCCACTGGGCGTGGTGGCTTCTAGCAATTAAAGAAATTTTTCATACGCAATTGTGATAAAAAGTAAAATTGTTCTCTCGCTCACAAGTTCTCCCTCTCCTTCGCTCTCTCTCGAATCTCTCCCTCGCTTTTGTAACATTTGTTTCCTCCACTGATTTTCCTAAGCCAATTCCTTTGAGTTGGCACTTAATTTAGTTTAGTTTTATGTTGACACTTAGATTTACATTACATTAATGAAAGGAACTGCATTTCAAATTGACTTTTACTATAAAATCATTTCACATGAATAAATACAAACTACACAAATACACTGCAAATTATTTATTTATTTTTCCTTATGAACTGACTCCACGAGAAGCGTATGAAAAATTTCATATTTGACAACTACACAAATCGAAATGGGACAATATGAGAAGACGACATGTTCAAAGAGGTGGGTATTCAAATATACATACATACATATATATATATATATACAAGAGAAGGTATCTGGGTGAAAACTAAGTAATTAAGTAGGTTAGAAAATGTACAACCACAAATTGTTTAGCTTTGTATATATTTTAGTCATATGTTTTTTTCTAAATTGAAATTACCTACTAATTATATTCAAATAATATTTATAAGTATGCTTGTAGTATCAATATATAATTTTCTAAAAAATCCAATTTCATAATTTGGCATAGCTACTTCAATTTGTTGTCTTTAACTAAACTTTACTTAGTTATAAGCTCTACTCCATGGACTGTCTTCTAGATAACAGAATTTAAGTGCAAGAAAGCTGTACGTGTAACTAATCGAGTAAAATAAATATATAACATATATTTTCTTACTTAAATTTGCAGCTAAATATTTTTACAATTATAATAAATATTATAAAATAAAAATAAATATAAATTAAATAAACTCATTTAAATAATTAATGTTGATTAGCGTAAGCCGAACTAATCAAGTAACTGAGAGTTTATTTTCGTTGAATTTTTTCAATTATTTTTGAAATTGTTATAAACTTTGGAGCCTTGCGCTCGAAAAAGTTGAAACGTCATGTGTACCTTGCAGATATTAAGAATATTTAAGCATATATATATACGTATATACATATGCATAACGGTATATATAACTATGTATGTGTATGTATTATGTATGGTAAATGTAAGTTAAGTATTGAATATATATGTAACAGCCTTAAATATATCTACAACAATTCTCAACTAAATCAACTCAAAGTACAATGCTCAACCGATGTCAATATTGAAATAGTTCTATATATACAAAGATACAAGATATACATAGATATGTGTGTGTGCTTATCTGAAAAATCACCCAAGTTTCAAAATGTATCCAAGTACCTAAAGATTGTTGTTGTACCTAAGATAGTCCCACAGCAAAAGTAACGTTTCATTTTCACCTAAAAATAGAATATTTAACAATATTGAAAATATATAAAAATACGTAATTTCAATGTCAGTTTTAAGTTATAAGTTGAATTAAGCAATCCAATCAATTCCCTTGTCAATTTATCACTCGAGTTCAAATAAGTTTGTCGATACGAGTACAAAAAGCATTTCGAATGTATTTAAAGTACTCAGATACAAAGCGTGTTATTCTGAATATAAACTAAGTGTTTACATATTTATTGTAAATGTTAAATTAAATATGTATGTATGTATCTAGTAGAATCAGCATTAGTTTCAGATTTAAAATGACTTCAGCTATTTACATGCCAAAGAACTCAGACCTCAGTACAATTTCATTATGTGAGGCATATTGAATAAGTTTCATTTTGTATTTGATAATGTAAAACACCTTTAAAATCATTCAAAGTTTTGAATGTAAGGTAGTTTATTAATTTAATTTTTTAAATTTAATTTCAAATATTGCTGAAAAGTAAGCTCCCAAGAGGGATTGTAATATTAAGCATGAGATGTTAGTTCAACAAATACTCTCCAATTCTGTGCTAACGAATGTAAAATAGAGTATAACTTAAATAAGTTACAATTATAATAATCAATTTATTCATTTTATTTATAATAAATGTAAATATATGTGTTCGTACTAATTTTAATGTATATTATACACAATACGGCAATTAGCTGCTCTCGATTCTTTATCTAGTTAGCTTAAATAACTAATTATCTATTTATAATAAGTAATATTTATAATAAGTAAAAATACTTTTGCAATTTTTGCTCATTTTACAACAATTTAAATCAATATGTATTGTAAACTATATACTTTTGATTTCTGGCTTTGCTGAAGTGCTTAATAAAAGCTAAACTTATCTAACACAGACACAACACATTTGAGTTATCAGCGAGACATGTGAGACTATTCATTATTCATTCAAGCCGAATTCTGAATACTAAAATCTAGTCACTAATCAACATCGATCGCGAACGGCAGCATGTCAATTTCTCTCTGGTTTGCTCTGCTTATCAGCAGTGGTCTTATCTGTCTGGTGGGGCTGAGTCGAGTCAATACAAGTTAACCTCAACTAATTGAAATACATTATTCACAGAGTCAAGGAGATGCCAGACAGACCTCAAAGGACATCGAGCAGCTCTACAACAAAGTGCTACAATTCAGCCTGCAAAACGCTCGAGAGCGCTTGGATCACTTGAATGACAGCAATGCCATCGATAAGCAATACTTCCATGAGCTGGATGCAATCGTGGGCACTGAGAACTACTACAGCACCGCCTACCTAATATTTGTCTTAGTCAACCGTTCCTTGTTCAATCAGCCCGAATCCGACAAACTCCTCCTGGAAGTGCTCCCATATGAGATGATCTCCATACGCAACTTTTTCTCCAAAGTTAAGATTAAATTGTTAAATTACTTGGCGCTCACTCATCAGAACAAAGTGGAGCTAATGACAAATGTGACGCGGTGGCAAACGGAAACTGAGGACACTCTTGTGATTTCCTATCTCGAGTTTCCACAAACACTTCAGGATCAGGTGCCCGAACTGCAACTAATGGACTACATGAAGCAGGCAAAGAGCTTAGTCGACGGCATTGTTCAGGCACTCACAAATAAATGAATCCTATTAAAATTAATTGATTTTGTGTTTCATTATTTTTTTTTCTAAATTATACTTAGTTTTTCAAATGTTCATTTGCATATTTTTCTAAATTATATAAATAATCTCTCAATAATCTCCTGAGTGCCTACAAAGGAACTTTCTTCCAGTTCCTTTAACAGCAAGAATTTCTAAGTACGCAGAATTTATATATTTATTTTAATTAAAATTTTGAAATTTTATTTTAAAAGTCAACAAATTATTTGTAAAAATTCATGATATACCAAATACTCTATAAACATTTCGCTCTAACTGTTCAGTGATTGGTTGTAATAATTTCAGATATCATTTCTATTGTTCGACTAATTTATATGCTTCAACATTTATCAGTCTCAGCATGCGATCATATTGTTGCAACACTCCCCGCACCGCTCGCAATGTGGGCGTCAATGTCTCCTCCTCGCTAATCTTGCCCACGTAGCTGATCTCCAGGGTTTCAAGCTGAGCGTGCAGATCGCTGTAGCTGCGTCTTAGTGTGCGCAGATGACGCTGCACTTTTCGTTGGTTGCACCGAGTGCCAAGTGGGCGACACTGCTCCACGAGTGATACAAAGTTGAGACCCATTTGCTCCAATGACTGCGCCCACAAATTGATGTCCTCGTTGAATTGGCGCACTTGCAACTGCTGCTCATCCTGTTGTTGTTGCTGCTGTTGCTGCTGTTGCTGCTGTTGCTGTTGTCTCAGCAGCTTACGCAATTCCCTCAAACTCTCCCCAGCGGGAGGCGCACCTGTCATCTATTATAAAGCTTGGATATTGTTAAATTGTCTTGTAAGCGTTTCGTGCAACCTACGCCCAGCAGCAGCAGCAGCAGTAAAATGATTAGTCGAGCTCTCAACATTTAAATTGAACGTTCTTATCACGCCAAGGGAACTCACTGCACTGATTATAGACTGGCAACCACCAGTTCCCAGCGATCTCACATTGTTTCTGGCAACACGAGTAGCTTATAAGAGGCAATCGTAGCTGGGATTCACTGATACAGTCTTCGAAAGATCTTTCAGCTGGTTGCAACCATGTGGCGATTTGTGATTCTTCGTGGTGTCCTGCTGCCCTCATCGGTAAGCCAACTGGATAATTACTAGATTAACTGACTGGCGGGAGGAGAGATACTCTCGACAAATCTAGTTCATTAATTCTTAAAAATTACCAGGCATATCCACGCAATAATAAATCTAAAATATCATTTATACAGTTCGCCAATCCTATCGTGTCCTGCGATAAGCTTGAAGCAGTTCTGGCTCAAGAGATCAAAACATTTTCACGGCAAGCAATTCAGGAAGGCGTTCAACTGTTGCAGCTCCTCTTGACAGAAGCTGAATCCATGGGACCAAACACTGCAGATCGAGCTGTAATGGATAAGATAGCCAATTTCATTGAAAACTCAAAGTACGCCGAGGATTCCGAAGAATTGGTGGACTTGTTATATGAGCTAGAGGATCTGCTGGCGCTGGGCGACCTTAGCGCTGAGGAGACCGATGAAATGGATGAGGATCTGATCACAAAGTTGTTGCGTCAGCTCGGCTTCGATATGTTTGAGCAAAATTTGGAAAAGAAGTTGTCCATTTTTATGAAGAGAACTGAATCCCACATCGAGTCCTATCTGATGGGGGAGAAGGGCTTCCGAGACTCGAAAATGACAACATGGTTTATTAAATTCCAAAACGAAATCGATATTGAAAAGAAATTATTTATGTTGGACGACCTCTTCGAAAACTTTGTTTGTTAGATTTTAAATAACTATCAGTATTTAAGTATTCAATAATTACAGTTTATTAACATGGAAATATAGTGAAAACATTTTAAATGGAATTTGTAAACATCTTATATAAATCTATAGCATACAAGCTAAACTATTTCCTGGTAAGACGCATTTGCTTATTTTTCTATTGACATTGAACTACTGCGGAAGTGGCAAAAACTGCAAGCTAACAATGACAGCTAAGTATAATTAGCTAACCTATTAAATAGTAGAATTGAACTTATAGTGGGTTAATTTTTGCTTTGCTCAGCAATGTTCTAGGAAGTTGTAAATTCGCCACGTCCCAGGCGAGAGTCGAACACACTTCGATGAACTTGGGGTGCTCCCATGCCATCTGAACTGTAGCTATACGATTCAGAGCGATAGAAGTTATTACCGGAGGAGCCACTGGGAAATTCCGGAAAATCGCTGACGTGAGGACGCTATAAAAGTAAAAAAGTGCACCACATCAATGGCTATGTACATTTGAGAGGAGGCATTGCAAATACGTACAGTCTGAATGCTCAAGGGTATTGACGAAAAGTCCGGTCCATTGAAGCCACTGGGAGCGAAGCCCGAAGAACGGGAGAATGTAGGCGTTCTGAAGTTACCACGATGAAAGTCCGACTGATCACTATTATATTCAATGAAGTTCACCTGTAAGTTAATGAATATTGTTATAATTCACATTTAAATGAAAATTGCTTACCGGACGGAAGCCAGTGTTGAATTGAACAGTTGAAGGACCCCTAAACCGATCTGGTATTCTCGAGTTGACTGGAAACACACGGCTATATCTATCAGAGTCATAGTCCTCATCCGAAGATTTGGCGGCCGAGTGCTGTAAAAACCACATATGGGTTATCGTATATATATATATATATATATATATATAGTTGTAGTATATAGAGATCAAACCTGAGTGGTAACAAAATCGCTCCTTGTTTCTGGCTTATCCTGTGGCTTAGCAGTGGCTGATGTTGAAGTTTCTATAGGCTTAAACATATGCGAGGGAATGTTGCGTGTGTCCCGCTGAATGCGCAACTAACAAAAAAGAATTGCATATTGTAAAACTTGTTGTAAACAAATACAAAATATTATTATATATGTATATAAACTCCGCTTACCCGCTTCAATGTTGCACTGTGGCAGATCTGTAAATATTTAGTAGAATACAGATATCTATAAATATATATATATATATATATGTATTGTAAGTCAAAGACCATAGATATAACTCAATATATATTTTTATATGTGTCCCTATAGTCTTTGCAGCTACTTACCCCCAGCCCCATGAGCAGAAGGCTCAGACTTGCAACAATTTGTACGTGACACGAGTGGGGCGACATTTCCAACACCGTTTCGATCTGTTTGGCAGCTCCCAGCAGTATGACGATCTCTAGACCTAGACAAGTTGCATTTACTACTGAAATGACGAGTAACCCGTCAAACTGGAAATAAATAAATAAACGCTCAGTGCTCGGGGTTATCGGCAATGCAGGCGGGAAAACACAATTACGTCCACGACTTCCCAATCAATGAATTGATATTGATCACGCACACATAACGCTTTCTATATATACCCTTCCCGAGGGTATTATCATTTTGACGTCAATCATTGAGGAAGACGTCTCCAACCTTATAAAGTATACATACGCCTGATCAGCATCCCTAGTCGAGTACAGACTTCTCCGACGGACCGTTCATCTGTTGATGCCTAATATAAATGAATCTAATTTTTATCTTGATCAAACTGAAACTGTATCTCGCAGATCGAATCAATATAGCTTCCATAGAAATGATCAGATGAAAAATACATTTTTGTGTACAAAATTTAAATATGCTTTTCACATTTTATCAAAAAACCATCAGTATCGGTCTAATATATCATATCGGTTTTATATCAATAATCTGTTTGTTTTCAAAAAATGCGCTTACTCCGGGCTGCAAGGGTATGTAATCTTCGGCGTTATTAAAACAGTTGTTCTTTCTTGATTTCATTTCTATATGCATCTTTATTTTTATATACACGATTGATTTTAATCAAGCTTGTAGTCATAAGTTGTACATATGTATTTAGGTAAAGTGGCCGCTGGCTAAATCAGCTTACAATTCACAGCTGTCATATTTTTCGTGATTGCAATTTTACATTTGTTTATCAATAATTCCTTATAATTTATAAAAGCTGATTTGCATAAATTAATTGGTGAATCATTTCTATAATTATTAGCGAGCGACTACTGTACTTAATAGCGGCCATAGCCATAGGGAGAGCCGTAGCCACGAGCTGGACTAGCATACGGATAACTGGGCAGCGGCTGAGGACGCCGCTGGATCACATAGACGGGTGGATAGCCAAAGTACGGTTGTTCAGGCAGTTTGGGGCTCTCCTCAGTGGGTTGCATCATGCTCTTGTCAGTCGTCGCATCATCATTCGTATCTGGCTTGGGCTTATCCGAGCTGTCGTCCGGGCCAGGTGCATAGCCCGGGAATCGGGGTGGATACGCATGGTGAGGGATGGGAAGCGGTGGGCCGTAGGGAGAGTAGATTCGTCGCGGGATCGGATACGATGCATAAGGATGGCCCGGATAACCAGCGTCGTTTGCACTCTCGGGCATGCCTTTTGGCATGGGGCTAGCTTGAGGATAAGGATACGGATATGGACCGGGATGCGGGCCCGTTTGTGGATATGGATGGGGACTCCAATAAGTAGGTGGTTGATGAAGTGGAGGCTTGTGTGGCTTCTCTTCAGCCGGCTTTTTTGTTGTTGTTGTTGGTGGTGGCGTTGTTGGTGGTGGCGTTGTTGGTGGGGGCGTTGTTGGTGGGGGCGTTGTTGTGGTCTCAATCGGTTTAACTGTAGTTTCCGGCAAAGAAACTCCCTTGTTCAGCAGCGCCAATCCATCATCCAGTTGTTCAAGTCCAAGATCGGGCTCTGCGGTTGCTGCATTCTCTGGCTCAATCTTAGGCAGGGTTGTTGTCGTTGCGGGTGGCTGATGAACATCCTCCATTGACTCGACATCAAAAGAATCATGTGAATGGGCCCAGACCTGAATACAGCTAAGCGCTACGAGCTAAAGGGGAATTTATGTGGTTAAGATCGGTACCATTTACATATGCAAATGAAATCATTGCTTACCTGGCTGATTAGCAATAGCTTTATAAAGTACATATTGATCTTAAATGCAACTGCAACTGCTGCCTGCAAGTTCCCTATGCAAACTGCTGGCTTGAAATGAGTAAGCGGTCGCTTTTATAGATCCCCAACAAGTACTCAACCTACAATTAAAGCTTATTAATCAATTAATCATGAACTTTCGATGCTGCAAAAAAAAGAGCGTAAAACCCGACCAAAGATTATGTGTCAGTTTGGGCAACCGAGAGATGAGAATTTCCCCAGTTGGGCTCTGAACTATATCAACTGAGATGACGACTTTGTCACAATTTCCGCATTTTCTCTGCTCTGTACAAATTTGCCAATAAATTGCAGGTGCAACTCGCGCTTAGCTTCAAAAATGGCAAAACCCTCTGACATTTGTGGTTTTTATTTCCAAAAGCATTGACATGGCCAGAAGCAAGTCGGTCTAAATTAAATCACATTCAAAAGTATTTAAATGATTTCGTTCTTGTGGCACTTGTGATCCTTTGTTTGCGGTGATCCTTTCAGGCAGCCAGATGGTTTCCGTAATTTGCAGCTGGAATAACTTAAGTGATAAATATACTATAATGCACAAGGTGACCAAAATCGATTAAAGTTCCATTTAATAAAAAAAAATGTTAAGAACACCCTGTATACTTGCAATTGAAGCGTGCACTGGTTGATTAGGAGCCAAGACAAATGCAATTAGTGGTCGCTTCTTATTCATAATCTTAAAAGCAGCAGCCCCCGTTGAGGGAATGAATAGACTCGGAAATGGCTGAATGATTCTGTGTTACAGTTGCTGCTCCTTATAACATTTTGCCTGTTGACGCTGGCAAGGAGAAGTCCTGAGGGAACGCCCACAATTTTATAGTACGTCAGCTTGATAAGGTTAAGGCATCACAAAAGCAAGCAAAAGAAATGTTAATTGACTAATTAACAAGGTCAACGGAGGCTAGAATGCATTGCATCGATTTTCACGCTCCATTATAAATTACAAAAAAAAGAGAAATAATGAAAATAAATTAATAGACTTCATATTAAATACAATGACTTCTCACATGAATTAATCATTTGTTTCCATTAATTTATTCGTATCGTTTTGCTTACTCCAAAGACTAGCTTCTTTCCGACAGGTGGCGCTTAATGCCGTATGCAGCTGTGCGACTTTGCTTAAGGAACGATTTAAATATACAAATTGGTTGCTGAATTGGCTAAATTGCTCTGAAGCAAAAAATCGCGGCATACTTTTAGGGGTACATAAGCGACGAAAGAATTACAATCACCTCTTGCGCGGCCAAATCCTTGCAGATTTTCAAAGGACATGTTGTGTTAGAATCACCAAGGTATAGATGGAGGTATCAAAGTGCATTTAAGGATTGTTGGGTCATCTGAGAAACCAAACTCTTGAACAAATTGAGCAAAGAAAATAAAGGTGAAATCATAAAATCATTGATTTCTTGGAAACTGCAAGATCAATTTGGATGTCCTTTCGGTTTTTAATTTGACAGGACTGCTAGAATACTCCGGAGATATGAGAAATTTTGTATTTAAAAAAGTTCTCTTGTTTCAGCTTTCATAGTTATTATAGATATTCGATAAGGAGGCTGGGCGAACCCCCCGAATTATTTGCATGTCAACAAGTCAAGGTCATTGATTGAGTGAGTGGATTTCAATTCCTACCATTGGGGGGAAATTAAAAGAAAAGTTGTCGCTTTGGCTGTGGCCATAACTTTAATTTCAACTACTGTTGCTGGGGTTGCTGGATATACATCGCCACTTAAACATAGTTGTCTCCTCACTTTTCACTTAATTACTGCTCAGTGTGTGTGTGTGTGTTAGTAGCTTAGTTCTTCCACTTATTGTTCTCATAGTCCCAGTGGGAGGTGAGACCTGTGACCGGATTGATCTCCAGATCGATGATGCGCTTCAGCTGCGCCTTCTGGTGCTCCTCATCGAAGGTGACAGGCAGCTCATCATAGACTGTAAATTTAAATTTGTTGCATGAATTATACAGTTAGATAAAATATATATAATAAAAATGCACTCACCGAAAATATTCATCAGCACGGCAACCCAAATGGCGGCAGCTGTGAAGATCAGGGCAAGGCCCATGTGCATCTTCCACTCGCCAGTGGGCGCCTGCACTTCGGCAATTGTCTGACAGAAGCTAGCCCTGTACAAGGCCTTCATCTCCTGGGGGCTAAGCTTCTTCCAGTCGCCCTGCTCCTTGGCGCGCAGTGCGTTGATCTCATTGGTCGGCTCACGGAAGCGAACTGCGGGCATTGGGTAATCGGCACGATCCGCGTAGCAAGCGGTGCCGTTCCAGCCAAAGCCAACAATTTCGCGCTTGCCAATCTTGTCCAGCGTGTGAATGGAGGCAATGCTTCCCACTTGCGCATTACGGGGCAGCTGAGCGGCCAGCTGGCGGCGCAGAGCGTTGTTGATTAGTCGCAGTGCCATAGTTTCAGAGCTGCAACAAACGCAAATAGATTAAAATCATTTTTCTTACCATTCGTTTATGGATTAGCGGGAGGGGAGTGCGGGTGACGCACACATAAAGGTTATGTAACATTTTTAGCGGTGTACGTGAATAGCCCAATGAATGGTTAATAATGGTACAATAGCCACATTTACAGTTATAGCTACTTGGCTAGCTATTTTATTTATTAGATTTGCATAATTTTCCCATTTTTCATTGGTAAAATGCGCCCCTTGTGGCAACTGTTGTGTAATCGAAAACTTTTTACACACGATTTGTCGACGGGCGAAACCGCTGAACAAACTGCTTGAAATGGGCTCAGCTCACGTTTTGTAAAATAATTTAAGCCATGTTTTCACAGCAAATGTAAAAAATATTAACCTTTAATGTACAAACTATATCACAATTACCAAAGCTGATGTTGGCCACGATTTGTTCTGGATGGGGTTGTTATGGATTCGTTGGAAAGAAGTTCGATTAAGCGAACCACTGAACGAGCGATAGTCGTTCATCTGTGAACATATGATTTCAGCACATATCGATATATTGTTGAATGCACTTCTGCAACTATCGATACCTATCGGCGACATATTTGAATTATGGCGCGTGCTGAGTTTTTTCAAATTTGGTCACACATTGTAGATTTTTACAAATAAAGAAGGAAAAACGTTGGTTTTAAATAATGTTATATTATGATTTTATTTTGATTTGC
Organism: Drosophila mimica; assembly: GCA_037043585.1. Classification (NCBI taxonomy): domain Eukaryota; kingdom Metazoa; phylum Arthropoda; class Insecta; order Diptera; family Drosophilidae; genus Drosophila; species Drosophila mimica. The sequence continues at coordinate 1,312,260 of JBAMBE010000585.1, forward strand.
TTCGATTTCATAATGATCTCATAAATGAACATTTAAATTAGACAGAGACAGGACATATAATTTCAATATTGTATTTAATATATATTAAGCTGTTAGTTTAAATGTTGATGTTGCTGCTTATATGGTTTTTTGTTGTTGTTGTTATTTGTTACTTTGTTTCTTTCGCTTGTAGTTTAGGAATTATTGTGTTGTTAATTATTAATTTTACTATTTGTTATATTGATTTGGATTTTACGTATATAATTTGTCGCATTTGTTTATTTATGCTGCTGTGTTTAGCGCTGTATGGCATACTAATATACATATTATTTAAATATACATAAATATTTATAAATATGCAATATGTTTGTAACAATATTTAATGATAATTATGCAAATAATTAAACTAAAGTGAAAGCTTTTTCCTTTAAATGTACATCTTGTAAATTGGTAGTAGCAAAATCTTACGGCTACATTTACAATAGAGTTTTTCTCATTTTGTTTTATTTATTTACTTATTTTTTTGCCATGGTATAAAATGCTGATACCGCCGTGTATAGTTTGGTTACTTATAAATATAATTTGGGGGATTTTTGGTTTTTATATACAAAAAAGTTCTTTTTTTTTCTTCAATTTTTTTTTAACATTTAATGTTTGTTTTTCTCCATCTCAAGTTGCGTTGAATTCAAGAAAAGGGATGCCAGGATTTTGTTGTGGATTTTAGTGAATAAATGTGTGTTTTTCTTACTGATTTTGGGCAATTTGCATTTTTAACAAGTGCGCTAAAAAGTGCAATTTTACAGATGTTTGGGGAAGAGAAAGAGGGAAAGATTAGGAAACTAATGGTACTTGGATAGATGTGCTGCAAATGGCAACTTCTTGAAACTGCTTTTGAACAATTACGCGAAAGTAGTGCAAGAAATTTCATTTGTGAATGTTTTGTGTGATTTTAATTTGTTTTCTTGTGTTTGGCATTTCCCAAAGATGCTCTCGTTTGCAACGCAACAACAAAGAGGAAATACAGAAAATCGATAACAAAAAGAATACAAATTTGGCATGTAAGAAGTTAACAAGAACTAGGAATGAACGCTTCACTCGGCACCCGCCGAGCTATCCGGCGTCACATTGGAGTCGAGGCTGGCGCAATCCGATTCTTGATCCTGTGTCTCCGAGTAGTTGGCCGCCTCCTGCAATCGCATCAGCATGTTTAGCTGCAAGGATTCAAAATTTGATTAGCTGTTGCATCTTATGTGGCATATCCAAACACGAAACACTCACCAGTGGATCCTGTTGATCGCCGTTGCTGAGGGCCACGCCCTCGAGGCCCACATCCTCGGCATTGATCTGACGCAGCGGGGGCACTGAGTCCGGCCCATAGGGCCACGGATATGAGTTGCGTATGAAGGCCGAAGGATCGTTCCAGGCGCCACCACGTCGCCCATAGAGCTGAACGCCCTCGCGCACCGCCTCGATTAGATAGGGCGACAGATGATAGTTCCAAATGTCCGTGAACCACACCTGCGAGTCCTTCAGGTCCAGCGGACAGGAGAGGAACAGTCGCGGCCCAATCGTCACATCACTGGAGCTGTGCACCTCCAGAAAGCGATTGATGTGCTGCCACACAGATGGCAACCAGGCCAGCACAGCCGCCAGCTCTGGCTGCGAATGCTGCGTCTGCAGCTCCAACTGGAATTGGCGACGGCGCAGGAAGCGACCCAAAAATCCCTTCACCGGCTCCATGTGATTTGCTGTGAGCACCTGTCAAACAACAAAATTTAGAATTGCTTAGATTGAGAATGTTTCACTTACCCATCGGAAATTGTGATGCAGCTGAAGATTGGTCGTGTTGCAGGTGGCTTGGGACATGGTGCCAATGATGCAGGGCAGCTTGGTGGCTGGGCCGGCACTGAGAAGACAGGAGAAGACATCGCCCAGGGCGGAGGCATGATGCAAGTTGTCCAATATGATCACAGATGGCAGCTCCGAGACGCCATTGGCAATGGCCGCCTGCTCAGCAATGTGGCCCAGATATTGTCGCAGATCCTTTGACGTCTTGTGATCCACACTAAAAAAACAAAGAAACACTTATAAAATGGACACACACAAGCCGATATGCGGAACTCACTTGAAGGTGGCTATGGCCTCGGAGGGATTGCCGCGACCGGCGCGTGCAACCAGAAACTCGGCGAGCCGTCGCGCCAAGTAGGATTTGCCAGTGCCGCTGGGGCCGCACAGGATGAGACGTCGATGCTCGGTGAGCAGACTGATGTAGCGATGCACAATGCTGCGCGGAATGAGGCTGTCGAAGGCCAAACTGCCCACGCCCTGCAGGCAGATGTACAGCGTCTTCACATTACCCACAATGTAGCCGCAGGGCAGCAGCTCGGGAAAACCCATTTCGGGTCCCCGTTTCGCCTCGCCCAGGTGATAAGATGTGATGGAGTCGGTGTTGAGGCCCAGATTGGTGCCGGGATCAATGCGTGCCACATAATCCTTGAAGGTCTTGCGCACAATATAGTCCAGATTCTGCCAGGTCGTCTTGCCCGATATATAAGTGCAGGCAATGATGAACTCATTGCAGTTGGCTGCATTATGAGATTGGGCCTGTGCCTGCGCCTGGGCCTGTGCCTGCGCCTGGGCCTGATCCTGTTCCGCCTCGTGGCTGGCTATGATGGCGCCATTCGCATAGAAGTCGTCCAGTTCGAGCAGCTCCTCGCAGTACTTGGCGTAGGATTCGGGCTGCCCCAAATAGCAGGCAATCGCGATCTTCTTGCCATCACACACATCCGGCAGCTCCTCGACGACTGCGCTGCTCATGTGCACCGGACTGCTCAGCTGTGACGCCTCCAGTGCTGGGGGCGGTGGCGTCAAATCAATGTGCGTATTGGGACTGAGTGGTGCAACGGGCGCTACACCGGATGGCGCTGGTGGTGGCGGCGGCTCCGTCGCGGGCACCTCCTCCTCCAGTTCCTCGGTGAGACGTGGCGGCAGCTCCATGGGCGGCCGGGCATTGCCATCCGCCAGCGAGTAACGTCTGGATGCATCCGAACCACCGCCACCACCACCGCTAAGCGAACCATTTGGACTGATGGCCTGTCCAAGGCTCGCCTCGGAACCCGCAAGAGAGCGTGTGGTGACCAGTTTCTGGAGACGTTCGTTGTTCTGTTTGAGTGACATCATCTCGGCGCGCATCCTGTTCATCATATCTTTCAAGCTCTCCAGCTGCGAGGCGGAACTGAGCGCCTCGAGGCGTATGTCTGTCAGAACCAAATCCTTTTCGCGCAGCTGCTTCTTTAGATCGTCGACCACTTGGTGTTCCTCATGATCGATGGCATCGATCGGTTTCGCATTGTCGATCAGTGTCACCGTTTTGGCCGGACTACTCTGCTTGCTGCTCGCATGCGCCACGGGCAGCGGAGGTGCCGGCTGTGTGGCCAGAGCAGCCAGACCCAATGGCTCTCCATGTCCGTTAGTTAGCGCCGATTGCTTGTTGGAGCCGTGCTCCGCCTGATGGGCATGCTGATGATGCTGACCCGCATGGCGACTAGTCTTCGAGATCTTCGCATTGCGCGAGAAGGCCTTGGTGAAGCTGCTGCGCAGCCACCCCTTCTTCTTCTGGTTCGCCTTGTTCTTGTCCTGGGCCGCCGAGCAGCCCGAACTGATCGAGTTCAGCGAGCACATTGAATCCGTGCTATGCTGTCGCTGCATGCCACCACCCACGGCCACACCCACACCCACACCCATGCCATTTCCATTTCCATTTGGATTGGGATGGGCGCTGAGATTGTGATTGCTGCGCGTGTTGCCCGTTGGCGGCTTCTGTTGCATGAGCATCAGCTCATTTTGGGACTGGCCCTGGGTCTGGACACCCATGCTCTGCATATGGGCGGTGGTCAGGCCCGCCTGTATGGACTGCTTGCGCAGCAGCTCAATCGTCTGTCGCATGTCCGTCAGTTCGCCATCCTTGCGCTCCGCCGTCGCCGTCAGCTGTTGCAAGCGATTCGTCATATTTGACAGCGACTGCTCAAAAGCAGAAACCACATGGGCCTGTGGAGAGAGAGAGAGAAGAGTGTGAGAGAGAGAGAGAGAGTAGGTGCTTGGTTACTAAGTTGCTGCATCAATAATTTATCATCACAATTGAGTGGCTTCTTTCTATGACCTAACCCCCGCAACACTGCACCACTGCACCATCGCACCATCGCACCACTGCCTGTTCGGCGCAATCGTGCAGCGCATTTCAAGTTCTGTTTGATATGCAAGTTGCTTCTCAGCAAGCCACAAAAGTAACTGCAAATAAGCCAGCTCTAGTCGACCTTGACCGACTAGCAGATACCCTCTAAGCTGCTTGCAGTTGTCATATTATATTTAACCTATTATATATGGCATCAGACTTGTCAGATCTTTTTAAGACTATAACATGTGAATAGTAATATAAAGTTATAATTTCAAATATTAAATTTACATCGTTTCAAGAATTATAGTTTTCTAAGAGAATAATTTTTCTCAGCAGATAAGTGACTTTCTGTTTTCAAAAGTTCTTGAAAAAATAAATTATTAATTAATGAAATTAATTATTAATAATGTGCTTTATGCGCTGCGATCTGTAAGATTAAATAATATAATTAAAATTAAAAATAAAACCTATAGTTTTACAGTTATATCTTTGTGTTGCTGTTTAATTCTGCTTCCACAAGCTGGCAGCACAAACTCGATTTAAGCTGCTTTTACAGGGTATTACAAAAGGCCAAGAACTGACGCTGCAATAACTGTCTGGCCTGGACTCACGCAGATGACTCATGACTGCTCAGGTCGGAGCCTTTAGGCGCAGCTTTATAAACTTTTGCTGCAGAACGTGCCTCAAAATGTCGCCCCCACAATGCTCGACTCGCCTGGGCTGGGTTGTCTTTTTGTCAGTCTCAACTGTGTCCAGACACCTGTGTCATAAACAAGCATTAGAACCAGTGCCACAACACAGCCTGCAGCTGGGCAACTAGCTGCTCAACTGTGCAACTGCTCAACTGCTCAACTGTGTTGCATGCCACGAAATATTTTTATGAAGCGACGTGACTGGAGAACAACTGATTTTTTCCTTTTGAGGGGTTTGTTTTGTCCGCATTTTTAAGCGCGAGAGAAGACTAACTACACATCAAGCTAATGACCAGCATTAGAGTTGGTAAATATATATATATATATATATATATATATACAGTGTCTACCACCTTATTTGGAACGGTGTCTAGCAAAAATTTCAATTACCTGCCATAAACTCATTATGCATTCTTTTTCAAAAATTCCAAAGACCCATGGCAGGTACATATATTAACCACAAAAATGAATATAGGACCCTAATAAACTGGGATTTCCCCACCCGCTAGGTCGGGTTATGTAAAAAAGTACCCAATTTTATGATTCCAGCCTATTTGGAACAGTTACATTACGAACACCTGTGTGCCATAAAACCCGGATTTTTTACCTAAAGTTGAATATTTACGGTAGAAATAGACCAACATTTTATATCAGTTTAGTTTTTTCCGCATTTGGGCTGCAACCTGCCAACCAGGACAATGGGCAAACAGACTACCATTGATCAACGGAAACTCATCCTGGAACACTTAAAAATCGGATATTCATATCACCAAATAGCTAAAATGATCAATCTAAACACCTCAACTGTATTCTACATCATTTGGAGTTTCGTCGACGAAAATCGGACAGAGGACAAGGGCGGAATGGCACCAAACCCGATTTTCACCCAGCAGGACGAGTCAAGGATCATCAAGAAAATAAGGGGAAATCTGAAGCTATCGGCTCAAAAACTGACTCAATAGGTGCAGGAGGAAATAAGGAAAAAGTTCAGTAAGGGAACTGTGCTCCAAGTTCTAAGCAACTATGACTTGAAGGCCCGAGTACCACAGAAAACGAAATTTATAAGCGCAAAAAATAGGCGGTCTAGGATGACGTTCGCCAAAATCCACTTGGACAAGGATTTGGAGTTCTGGAAAACAGTCATATTTGAATTTGAGCACAAATTAAACATTTTTGGCTCGGACGGAAGGAATTATGTGTGGCGACACTCCAATACTGATCTGAGTCCCAAAAACATAAGGGCAACATTCAAGCACTGCTGAGGAAGTGTCCTGGTATGGGCATCTATCTCGGCAGCCCGCGATTGAAATTTTGTGATTATTGAAACAATAATGGACAAGAAAGTGTACTTCGATATACTAAAGGAAAATTTACTCCAAAGTGCCGAGAAACTGGGAGTTCGACGTACTTTCCGGTTCTACCAGGACAACGACCCCAAGCATAAGGCCGGAATAGTACAGTCCTGGCTTATCTGGAACTGCCCCCACGTGATAATTCCACCGGCCCAGTCTCCAGATTTAAATGTTATTAAAAATTTGTGGACTCTGCTGGAAAATAACATCCGGAAACACAAGATATCCTGCAAACAGGATCTCAAAATGCTCTGCTGGAGGAGTGGAGCAGGATCAGTCCAGAAACTACCCGGAAGCTGGTATCTTCCATGAAAAATAGGTTAAGCGAGGTTGTTAAGGCTAAAGGATATCATACTAAGTATTAACATCCTTACTTAAGCTTTTATACGCCAAATATTTAACTTTTTTTAAGACTGTTCCAAATAAGCTGGAACACGTTTTTGGATATGTTTTCAGTTTTTGACTAATTTTAATTAATTAATTAATATTTTAGTAAAAACTAAAGGTTATTTTTCAAATGTGATATAACATTAAACAAATTGGCATTTAAGCATTTTACATTTTTTTCCTTGTTTAAACTTTATAGCACTTTAAAATTTTTGCTAGACACCGTTCCAAATAAGGTGGTAGACACTGTATATGTATATATATATAGATCTCTTAGATGTGTAAGCGAAATGACTCAGTGCGGAAGTTGTAATTGCAAGTTGCTGGCCAGACGGGAGGCAAGCTGAAGCAGAAGATGTAAAAGTGGCATCAATAGAAACCGAGTGAATGAGCGAGTTGCATGCGTCTCGAGATGGGGCAAAGAAATGCATAATGCAGTCAACTTATCCCAGTGGGTTGCACTTGCAGTTGCAGTTGCAGTTGAACAAATTCGAGTAATTGACTTGGCGAACTTGTTGAGCGCTTTCATTCATTAGCTTCAATTGCTGTTTGAACTTGGATAAAAAGTCGGGCCGGAACTATAATTTATCAAAGTGAAGTATACATATATGTACATATGTACATAAGGGCATTGCTTGAAGAGATTATCCATTAAATAAGTTTTAATAGTCGATTAAGCTCTGTGTCTGAAGGTTGTAGTAATAAAAATGTAATAATTGAAAAACTTTTTTTCAGTTTTAAATACTTTTTGGACTGCAGAATTTTTATACATAACTCTAAAAATGTACAAAAATTATTTGGGCCAAAACTTTTACAGTGTAGATTAACTTTTAGTATTTTTGATTAGTGTGCAATAAATAAAGTTAATTTTCTAATATTTCTCGATAGTTTTCAAGTGCTATAAAACTGACTTTCGAATCTGAATCACCTTCATTTAAGTCGAGTGTAATTTCTTAGAATTCAAGCGACGTTCTTCACAAATTAATCGGAGTGCTAATGAAATAACATTAGCATCGGCATGCGGTTATTTCAGAGAAAACTTAATAATAGATATGAATAAATGATAAAATAATGAATGCATGATATCATCGCAGTTCAGAGATACGCCCCGTTTTTGTGTCTTGCAATTAAAAAACAAGTAGGAAGACTATATATTTATCGAAAGCTAACTAAAGCTGACTAAATGCTGCTGTAGTTACTTATTAAACTGCTCGTATCTACAGTCTACAGTCAGCAGTCTTCAGTCTACAGTCTTCAGTCTACAGTCTTACGTGCCTATGCTTCGTTTATTGATAGGCATCTAACACGTTTTACATTTTCATTTGCGTAGCGCTTATGCAAATTAACTCAAGTCGACACGCTCAACAACAACAACAACAACAACAGCAGCAACAACAACAACTTTGAATGTAAAAATAAGTTAACAGAAGCGAATCGAAAAGCAAAAGCAAAAACCGCTGCCCGCTTCAATAAGCCAACTAGTTTACACAGAGTTCAAGGACGCCACTTAAATTGGCCGCTGAACTGAGGCTGAGCTCATTTTTTAAATGCGACTTTTTACTATTTGCGGTAGGCCACCCCCCAAATCCCCACTCCCCCATTTGTTGCCACAAAAGCACATTTTTTGTTATAAATTGCTTGATAATTCACTTTAATTGCTCTGCCCAACTTTGGGGCATTGCGAGTCTAAATTTCGATAGAACTCTATTGAAATGTTGCAAATGTGGGCTTCAGTTCAATATACTGTATACATGTATATGTGTGTATGTGTGTATGTATGTGTATGTATATCCTGTTTGAATGAAGCACCTCTTTGTGTGTGGCATTGTTGCAGGCCCGTCACGTTACTCATACGTACCGTAATCAATTTTTATGTTTGCAACCACTACGTGAGGCGGCTGCACAAAATTGCCACGAAATAATGTGAAAAGTTGGCAAGCGATTTTTGTGGCCACCAAAAGGGTTACCTGGGATCCTGACACTGAGAACTGCGAATCGTACGTGGCTTTTAATTTAAATCTGCTCATTCTAAAGTGTGTGGCTAAAAAACAGTGTGGCAGAAATAGGACTGAAATGGGGCAGATAGTGCGAAGGTGTCTTTGGCGCGTGCTTGCAACGTGTAAAACACAATTTAATTAGTCAACGTCTGCTGCCTAATTTTAAGATAAACTAAATGTGAGCAGAATTAGAGACCACGAATGAGAACTCAAGTAATATTTCAAGAGCTTTAATGACATCTTTTTAGGCTTGACTCTGAACTCTTCAGCTAAAAAACTTTCAAACCTGTTAAACGAACCCGGAACAAGTCTTTAAATTTAGTTGCGGACACAACACTGAAAAGGGAAATACATTTAAAATGGAAAATAAATAATACAAATGGCAATCAAAATAAGCAACAAGCAAACAAAATCAACAGTTTGGCACAAAAATAACATAAAGTTAAAAAGCAACAGTGGAAGGTACCCATATTTGCTTGCAACTTTTGCCTACAGCACTGCAACTGTTGCAGGTTCACTTGACGCTGCAAAACTACGAAGCTGCTCTCGAGTTGCGTGAGTTTGCCTTGGGCTAACTGGCTACAATTGTGGCTAATGTTGCAGATGTTGTTGCAGCTGCTGCTGTTGTTGCTGCTGCTGATGTTGTTGCTGCTGTTGCTGTTGCTGCTGCTGCACTTCATTAGCACACTGCGACGGCAACGAAGCGTTAAGCAATGCGATACGCATCGGCGGACAATATTAGCAGCAAGAAAAAATTAAAGGGAGAGGGTGAGAGAAAGAGAGAGAGTCAGAGAGAGAGAGAGAGAGAGAGAGAGAGAGAGTGAGAGAGTCAGAGTCCGAGTGAGGGATTGAAAAAAGAGAGTGAACTGCACATGGAAAGTCAGCAATTGCTGGGTTGCAATATGCTAAATAACTCCACAAACAACGGCTGCCACTTGCCACAGCAACAACAAAATAAAAATTGCCAACTTTAATTTGACTGTCAGAGTTTTTGTTTGCCGTTTCGCTGAATTTATTGCCAGCAATTTGCAGACCGTAACGGTTGCAACGACAAAGTTCAAGTTCAATGGCAGCAGCAACAGTCAAAGCAACAGCAGCAGCAACAGTCAAAGCAGCAGCAACAGTCAAAGCAACAGCAGCAACAGTCACTGCAACAGCAACAACAACAGCGACTGTCAAAGTGTCAAGTTGGTTTCGTTTGGACTTTTGGTCAGCGAATTTGCAGAAATTAAGTGCAACATGTCGCAGCTGTAGATAACCATCGTATCAGCTTGTGATAAGGGCCAGCTAGTGATAAGCCAGCGGCCTTCGATTAGCTTAACAGTTAGTTTCAGCCAGCGCTTAAGTGGGTCGCCAGCAAAACAGCAAACAGCAAAAGCGACAGTTTCGAGTTGCTGGCATGAATAAATCATGTTGCAACAGCAACAGCAGCAGTGACTTGACAATCGTAGCAGACATCGGGCGAACATATGTGTGCCACTGCTTGCGGCATGTCATGTAGGCGTGTGCACTTTGACCTTTTCAAATGATTTATGCAGCAGCAACAGCTGCAACTATAACTGCAACAACACTTGACATTTGTTTGCAGCAGATGCAACGGAAAGAACTGTAACAATTGTCACTGTTTCTCTGCGATTTATTATGCTGCGGGGGAGGGCGGGGTGGGTTCGTTAGGGGCATGACATCCGATGTTTGTTCACTATTTGTCCAAGGCCAGTGAAAGTTTGACAGCAACTGACTGGCAGCAATCGGGGGCGTTTGTATTATTAATGATTAATGCAAGTCGCAGGGTTCAACTTGGTTGCAAGTTAACATTTTTCTCTCTCTTATTTTAGCTTTTGACTGCTTAAAGTCGGAAAATGTGCAGGGGTCTGATGGCTTTGACCCTATGCCATAGATAAAGACATCTTCCTATTTAATATGATTGATGCATGCCGTTATATCATGACCGTTATATAATGACCCCTGTGGCATCTAGCGAAAAATGATTACCAAAGCAAATATGGAGAGAAATTCATTTTTTCGCTTATGGTAAAAAATCTAAATGAAAATTTTCGATGTGAAAATGTGTGTAAAATTCATATAGATAAGTGCAAGCAGCTTATCTAAGAATATACTCGTATTATATAATCACAAGAACCGCCTTAGATAAGATAAGATAGTTTTTGCGAGTGGTTTCTTAGTGATCTTATCGCATGCACTCTTTTGTAATAAAATTGTGTAGTATTTTTAAAATTAATTAAAACTATGCCTCTTACTAAACGATCATTAACTTAGTTTCATATATATAAATATATAAATAACAAGAATCAGAAATCCATTAATATTTATTTAAATTTGTTATGATTGTGTGGAATGTTGGACAGTTTAATTTGAAATTTTAGCCACATATCATTCGCAAATCTTGATTATTTTGTTTACGGTGATCATTGATTTCCTTTGCAGTTTGCCGCTCAGATTAATTTTCTTATTTTATTTGGCAACGCCCCCCAGTTATCCGGAACAACTCTGTTGCAGAAACTGATCACAACAGCGCACAGCTGCCTGCCACATAATAAAATGATTAACAAACTAATCCAATGCGATTGCTTACGACTGAGATGACTGTATCCGAGGCTGAGAGACTGAGGCCAGATGAAGCCAAAGATGCGACATGCGCATCGTTTCCACTTGGACGAGTTGGGACTGGGGCCAAAGCCGCGGGCAGGCGGAAAAATAGCAAATCATCATTAAGATCTTGTGTGAGCAGAGATCAGAAAGCTGAGGCTCGGGGGGGAATTCGGATTATGCTCGAAGTGAGAGAAACGGCACCACCGCACCACAGACAGACAAACAGACAAACACTGGACCCACAGTCTCTTTGATCTTGAGCCGCTCCGCAAACCGAACAGAGACAGCGATTCTCATCTCCCGACTCCGGACAGTGGCTGGCGAAAGACAAAAGACTGCAGTTGCCATTATTTACACAACAATTCTCCAGCTATGCAGCTGTCTCTCTCTCTCTCGCTTTTCTATGCAATTTTCATGAGGCTGAAAATTTGTGGGCCGTTTGGCATTTCACAAATTTGTGGCTTAGATAAATTTGGCATTTGGCTAATGGCCAGAACAACAGCAACCACAGCAACAAACTTACGATACCCCAAGTGTGGATTAAATTGATGTGAGCTCTGGAACTTACCTGTAAAGAAACAGAGGAAGAAAAAGTGATTGTTAAATTTAGCTGCGGTTCAAATTATTTAGCCACAAAATACAAATTGCATTAGACAATTTTAAGGATTGGTAGTGCACTTTAAGCCAAGTAAGGAAGATAATTGATTAAAGTCCGTGTGTATTTTTTACAGGCATTATAACAAATATAGTTAATTCCTAGGCAATTTTTGAAGTACTAACATTTTATTATTAAAATTGTTATATTAAGCATTTGAGAACTTATCTTTAAGCTGGAATTTATTTTTAATTCAGTTTTCTTCAGAAAACATAAACATTTCTATTTTGTTAATTTATTTCCAAGACTCCACTTGAATGAGGCACATTTTGAAGACCCTCCACTCATTAATTTACCATCGCTCAAGATCCCATTTCAGTTTTTCCGTAACCAGCAACAACATAAACATTTCCACTTGAGTCAAGATGCCCCAAGTTTTCCCCCCAACTCCTCACAATGACTTCTCTTTTCCTTCATTTGTTTTTATTTTTGTTCCCAACCAGTGACACGATCAATGTCCATTGAAGTGTTCAGTTTTTTTCTTATATCTCTTATTTTTATTGATTATTCGATTTCAAGACCGGAAGCCACAAAAAAGACACACGTTGAGGATAACAACAACAGAATGTAATCTGTGTGTGCTTTAAAATAAAACTCATGAAGATGTTGATGAACAACGAGGTTGCAGAGACTCCAGAATTGATACCAGACCTTCGTCCAGCAACCAGTTTTCGATGCAATACTTTTTACTTTAAATTTCAAATCGACTAAAGCCGAATAAAAAACGTATTTTTCTGTTCATTTTTTTTTTTTTTTTTTTTTGTGGTAGCAGTGAGGGACAGAAGAAGAAGAAGAACATGAGTCGTAGGGTTTTTAGTATCTTACTCGTTTTGTTTGTTGTCCATTGTTGTTTGTTGTTTGTTTTGATTCTGGTTTTTTGTTTGCCTGAGTTTTGTTTTCGTTTGCGCTGATTTCCTTGGGGAGACTGTCAAACAGACGGTCTCGTCCTGTGGAGTGTGGACTGTGGAGTGTGGAGTGTGGACTGTTGAGCCCCCGAACAGCTTCATCATCGTCCAATGCTCGACTCGAGTCTTTGTCTCTATTAAGAGTGGCCCGAAACGAGTTTGGCTCTAACTGAGCAGTCAGCACTGCAAACGGGTTTCTTTTTCATTATTTATTTTTTTTTTTTTTTGGTTTTTTTGGCCAAGACACCTGTGACTTTGTGAACTGGGCTCACGTGCCCCCGTTTGCCTGCAGTCGCATTAATATTTATGAATTAAGTAGATACAAATTGCATTTGTCATAAATTAATATGAACAACTGTGCGCCCCACTGCGACAAAGAATTCAGAAAGCATGTTCAAAGACGCAAACTAATAATAATGAATACTGAATACTGAAAACTGAATACTGAATACTGAATACCAAAAAACAGCACATGGATCTGGTGTTGCTGTCATGTTTGCCTTTGACAAAAAACAAGCCGCCAAAAGCGAGCAGGGAGAGGGGTGGAGATGGAGAGAGACGGGTGGGGGTAGTTGAAGAGGGGGTCACTCACTCAGTCATTTAGTTCTCAGTAGGCTGCAATTATATCTATGAGATATAAATAAAATATATATTGCATGTGCAGTCAGTCAGTCAGTCAGTCAGTCAAGCAGTCAGTCAGTCAAGCAGTCAGTCAGTCATTCACCAGCTGAAAGCCGCTTGTCGCCTGTCGACAATCGCCACATCTCGTTTATCGCTCTGAAATTGTTTTTAATAAGCGATGCCAAAAGATAAAGAAAACTAACGAGTTACTTAAGCCCAGTTCAGCTTTGCAGCTTGCAGCTTGCAGCTTGCAACTTGCCAATTTGTTGGCATTTTGTCGGCTCTCAACGTTGTTTACAGTTTTTTCTTCATTTTTTTAATCTTTTTTTTTTTGCAGTACACACACAACACACACATACACACACACATGTGTGTACATATATGTTTGTAAATTATGCATGACGCTTCTTATGAGCTACGAGAAAAAAACTAAAAACTGGAGCAACAACTTGACAAACTGTCCTTGCAGATGGGACCAAAGATGAACTCTGCCTCAAATAGACTGAGACACAATCTTAAACTGACAGTTTTGTCGGGCTGCATTGAAGTATTGCTATAAGTATTACTATTTGGTAGTAAAAGTGTCAGCAGCAAGGTGAACGTGTTAATCATTGGTACTTAAATTACATATTTTAACTCTCAATATTTTAACAATTTATGGCAATCATATTTCTGCTTCATTTGTGCAACTGCGAGAAGCATTTAAATACGCAACACTTGAGGTTTAACAGAGTCGTTCAATTAAATTTATTGCCTAATTGCTACCTTTGTAAAATGAATGGGTTGCGTTGGGCAATCAAAATCACATCAATCAGCTGGAAAATTTCTCTATTATTGATGGCATCTGCTGCTAATTGCCAAATATGTAAATTTCGTATGAAATGGAATCAATTAAACGCAATCAACATTTGACATTCACCTTGGTATGTTTAACCTTTGCTGTGAAGTCATCAAAATGTGTAGCGCAATGCTGCTCAAACTGTAATCATGATCGACATTTGCTTGCTTCACACGCCTGCCTCTCAAGCCACCAATTTCACTTTCCTTTCGGAGCGGCGCCTCGGCTCGAGTTGCACCAACTAAATTGGCAGCTGTTGCGCTCCTCAGCGCCTCATACATAAACATGAAAAACGTTTTAAAACTTGCTCAGCCAAAAGAAGGCTTTAAAAACGCGCCAAATTAAAAGCAGCAAAAAAAAAAACAAATTAAAAAATAAAAATAAAAAATAAAAAATGATTAAATATATTCGACAAGCAGCAAGCCGCTTTAATGGCAACTTTATTTGTTTTGAAAGTTGACATTGATTGGACCCGCAATTGGCGATAGCCTTTGCCACATGTGTTGTTGCAGCTGTTGTAATTGTTGTAGTTGATGTCGTGCAATTACTGCTACTTGTGTTTACTAGAGGGTATTCCAGTTAGTGTTGAGTTGCCTGACAGTTAGAGTTAGACATGTGAGGAAGTTCACATCAGGTTACAATAAGTAAACGGGTATTGCCAGGGAAGAGCAAACTCAGCCAAAAGCCAAATTTGAGTTCTTCTTTTGTGAGCTAACATAACAACTAAAAATTGATTCAGTATATTATATTTGAAAATAAATATTTATCGATAACTATATAGTATCCATTAAGAGTAAGAGCTATCGATATATGAAAATAAATATTTATCGATAACTATATAGTATACATTAAGACTAAGAGCTATCGATATATGAAAATAAATATTTATCGATAACTACATAGTATACATTAAGAGTAAGAGCTATCGAAATTAATTGTAAGCAAAGGCATCCATTGAGTTATATTTAATATTGTGACAAGCCTAATCAATATCAAAAATTATATACAAATAATTAGTTATCGATAAGTATATATTACCAACTCTGAATAGGAATTTAAGTTTCTAGAGCATCTGCTTGCTGGTAATTCCGGTCAAGTCAAAGCAAATGACTCAAATGGAAATATTGCTTAGACGCTTTAAGCCAGGAATTTCAAGTGGAAACTTATGGGCACACAGACGCAGAGCAACTGCACCCGTTTGTAGGGCATTTGCCAGCTGCAGTTGGTGCTCGAATCAAAGCTGATTTCTTCGTGGACAAACATATCAATTACATGTGCTGCGAATCAGGTCATCAGTTTTGGACATGGTCAACAGATGTTGTTGTGCACAGAAAAAAATGAGGCAGCCTAAGGCGGATGCAGGATTAAAATCAACAGCAACAGCAACACCAGCAACAACAGCAACAACCAGCCAACAGACAACAGCGACTGCTACCAGCAACTCCCCAAACGGTAATCAGGTATAAACATACGTGAGCCATAAGCCAAGTGCTCCGAGTAATGGCCAAGACGTTGGCTCATTTATTTAATATGCTGAAGTGCTCACTCGCCCAAAGGCACACAGAAATGCAAGTTTTATTAAATCAATCAGTGGGCAACGCGTCTAACGGCAACTGACAACTGAACAACTGAATAACTGAACAACTGAACAACTGAACAGCTGAGGAATTGAAGAAATGAATAACTGAACAAGTGTGGACGATGGCCACTCGCATAGCTTACCTTATGCGCTGGCTTGCATTTGTAATGGCCAAAGCCGGATGAGGAATGCCAGCCGGACTGACTACCAACTGCTAGCTGCTATCTGCAACATGCAACCTCCACAAGGTACAAGGAACATGCCACATGCCATAGCTGTAAGCTCTACTACAGCATTTTTTGTATTGTCACATATCTAAGAGGCAGTATCGATGGTCAGAGACATAGTTGAAAATGGTAAGATCGCATTTGGAATTATAAGAGAAACTCTCAAGACTACAGAATTTACAGTTATAAGGGTAACTCAAAGTGTCAATCGGTCTTATCGATAACAAATGTAGAATGAAGTGAATATTAATTATGGTAGCCTAATTTCAGCTTAATTTATATACATAGATAAATATTGGGATCATTAGTAAATATGGGATTTTCTCATTCATTTAAAAATTCGATAACTATCGTTAACGATATGTGTAATAATCGATAAGTGCTTAAAGTTAATATCTGTGTTTCACCTGTTCATTTAGCTGAGGCGTTGCTGGCAATGTCAGAGCACCGCTGCTTATCGGCGGACAGGATTGCCGCTTGAAGTCCCTGCGTATGGCCAGCTCGTACCAGGGAATCAGCGGCTTGCTCCGCAACGTGGTTTGGCAACCGATCTTAAAGTCCAGCGGATCCATGTACTCCGGTGCCATGCGATTCAGATCGCTGACTGCCGCCTCCGCAGACGCATAGATGTTCCCAGCTGACTTGTGATTGCCGTGATGCGGATGCTGGTTGTGGTGTGACCAATGGTGGGTGGCGCTCATGTCCAGCATGGAGCCCACTGGCACATCCAGACTGCGATGCAGTCCAGCGCCCATGCTCTTCACCCGCATGTGACCCAGCGTGTGGTAGCGTCGATCTACAGCGTTGGGTAGCATTGGCATGGCCGTTGGCACGACAAGCATCTCGTCCTGATCGATGGTTGCCAGGCTCTGGCTGGTGTAGGAGCGCTCCATAAGCTCAGTGCTATTGCTGCGCTGCGTCACGATGGGCAGCTCGTAGAGATTGAGGCGTCTCGTCGTTGGCGGTCGCGTCGGCGTCGCATAAATCTTTGGCTTCGCATAGAGACTCTCGCGGCGCACAGGCGCCGGCGGCGGCAATCCGTTGGTGGGCGAGTGCGGCGAATGCTCCGTCAGCGAGAGGCTCAGCGGCAGCGTCATGGGTCGCCTCGACGAGCCATTGGAGCTGACCGAGTTGTGACGCAACGCAGTCGTCGCCGTCGCTGTCGTCGCCGGTGTTGCACCACCCCGTCGACAGTCGCGCTCCTGCATGTCCACAAAGCTGAGCCTGGGCACCACTGGCGAGTAGCAGACCCTCTCCGAGCTATCGTACGAGCTGCGCAATCCGCTGTCCAATCTCCGCTTTGGACTATCCGGTGCCGTGTAGAGAAAGATGTGCTCCTCCTCGTAGTCGGGCGTCTTTGGAGTCGCGCTGCTCTGTAGCGAGTCCAGCGAGAAGCGCGAGTTCTTCTTCACGCTCTGATAGTCACAGGGCATGGAACCGCCGCCCGAGGAGCTCGATGCATCTGACAAGGGGCGAAAGCCAACACTTGAGGCACCGGTGCCCGTTGCTGTTGCCACTGAGGCACTTGCATATATTGGCTCCAGATCGCCAATGATGGGCGTGCGCACCGGCTTCGCTCTGGCATAGATCTCCTCCGAGTTCTGACTGTAGTTGCTCCTCAGCGAAACGGTTCGCTTGCGCTGCGAGGCACGCAATCCTGCCTCTGCTGCTGCCGCTGCTTGGAGTTCGTGCGGCATTGCCGCAGCTGCCGCCTCGGTTGCCTCGGCGGCGCGTATGGATCGGGAGCGGGTCAAACCACGAGCCCGTATCGTTGCATAGCCATCGTAAAGTGGAACGGAGAGGGGCGATTGAGGAGGGGGTCGATTGGTGGTGCTGGCAGCGGACATCGTTGAGGGTGGAGGGAGATCTTAAGAAAGTTCTCCGTCGTTTGTCCCTTGTGGGTCTCTGTCTCCTTAGCTGAGCTTCACTCAGATTGTTAACTCAATGTTTCTCATTGGATTTTCATATTGGTTGTCGTTTGGTTCACTTGGTGCACTGATTAATTGTTGCTGCTGCATTCGCCTCGAGGTTTATCATTTATAATCAACGCTGGGGGTCTGTTGCACTCATTGCTGGGGGGACCCTAGAACGTTATCAATCATGCTTAATTGATGCTCGTGCAGCGTTCGTTGAACTTGCCACACTTGCAACGCCCACTTGCTAAGATTCAAATCGAGCATTAACTGAATAACTATACGTTTTCTATTTCTTGGCTAATATCTTAGCGTAAGCGTTTTATTAACGCCCAATTAGCGTCCATTTCACATGACTCTCGGTTGCTTTGCTTGAGGGCCCCCAAAAAAAAATATCAAACGTGGTTTCAATCGACCAGTTTAACAATAGAGCGTGTCTAATGAATTTGACGATGTGTTAGATTTCTGTTTGCATGTCTAAAAGGGCTAAGAGAGTTTCAAGGTCGTTAAAGGTTAGCTGTTAACTATTTTACGAGCTACCAAAAGCCGAACTATTGCCAAAGATTTTGCGCATCGGGCGGATTCAGTTAAAAGTTTCAGTCCACCTTTTTGGCATTGAAATATACTTTAATTTGTGAAAAATTTACTATTTATATTAACAAAGTATTCAAATTGCGATATTTTCTTTAAAACTTAAGCTGAACTTGTTAGAGACTTTTTTTAATAACTCCAACCATAAATGAACAATTTCTGCATTGGCAAACTGCTAATTTCAACAGACTCAACAATTAAAATAACGACTTTTTAGAACTCACAAGAGAGTTGCAGCTGCTGAAAGCGAGAGAGCGAGAGAGAGACAGAGATAGAGAGAGAAAGAGAGAAGTAGAGATGTGTGAAGTCGACGCCATGAACTGCAATCAAAACAATTGCAACCAATTCAAGCAGCGTTATAAAACAAAAACAACAACATTGCAAGAACAGGGGAAAATGGGGAAATTCAAGCTGGAATGACAAGTAATAACAACAAAAATAGAAACAGACAGAGAGACAGATAGAGACACAGAGTGAGAGGGGCAAGAGACTACTGCGCTGATGACATTAGAAGATTGTTATTTATTGCAATTCGCAGTTTAAGTTGTTGTTGTTGTTGTTGTTGTTGTTATTATTATTACTGTTGCACAATGGCAACAACATGAGTCAAGCCGTTCGTCAGCAAGTTGCGAAATGCTGCGACGCAAGAATCAAGAACCAGAACCCGAACCCGAACCCGAACCAGAGCCACAACCCAAGCACCCTTTCAAGTGTCAACGACTGCAGTCAAACTAACAAACCAATTGACAGCAGCATGACTTGCAACAACAACAACAACAATTGGCAGGCATGTGGCATGAAACTGGTGCAGTCGCAGTCGCCAGTCGCCACATGGCATCAACAACAACAACAACATGTGTAGATACTACATGCTTTAAGTGTCTGTTGTCTGTTGTCTGTCCAAGTGTCAAACAGTTGATAAAACTAAAAACTCATAAAGTTAACAGGCAACTCTGCCCCAGCAGAGAAAATGAATATGCGGGCCTACGTTGCAGTTGCAAATGGAGTCGAAGTCGGAGTCGGAGAACCAGGAAGCGATTTAATGCTAGGGGCCGGACTTAAGGCAGGGAAAGCTGCCTAGTTTATAGAGCGGCCTTGAAGTGGGTCAGCAAATCCAAAATAAAAAGAAAATGTGTACTTCTTAGAGAAATCTAGAAATCTCATTAAACAGGTAAAATTATAAGAAACAAAACAATAAAACTTGGCAACTTGCTGCAAGCAGATGAAATATAAATTCTCTCATTATTGATCGTCTCTAAAAAATATTAATTAGATTGATTAGATTCATTAGATTCATTACATAATTGTCAAGGATTGTGGGCTTCAGGCGGATTAAATTCCGTTTAAATTGCAGACTTGTGAATGAAAACAGAAGCTGGCTTACATTTGCTTACATTTGGCTATACATATATATTTATTTATATATATTTTAAATAAAGTAAGATAATAATACAGTTGACAACTGGCTGCAGGGTATCTGGCAGTCTATCATTTATCTGCACATCCCTTTAAAGTTCTTAAATAATTGTTAAGCCGAGCCCAGCTTATCCCTTAAGAGTTATCAATCAAATTGCAATTGCGTGTGTCAAGAGCAAAGGCAAAACTGGCAGATTAGAAAATGGCACTTTTAGTGGCAGCTACAGTTTTGGCAGAAAGCATGCCGCAATGTGTTGCAGCTGCGGCACAAAAGTTGAGCTATGGCCATGCGACAGCCTAGACAATTTATGGCCTATGCTAAATTTACACAAAGCAAAGAAATTTTACTGCAATGGGAGTCACCAAAAACGGGGCAGAGATGCCCGGGGCAACAACAGTTTGAATTGAATTTAGAATTGAAGTTGCGCTGCCTGTGAAACTGTGCGCTGATTGAATAAAGCGCATATAAATCAAATTAATTCTTGACTGCAACGCCTGCCTGTCAATAATTCGATACAACAAAAACTGAACAACTGAACTCAAGGTCTGCCAAAATAAATTGTTCAATTCGACAGTTCAAAGCCAGTTTTGTAAATTCAGTTTGGTTGTTGTTTTGAGTTGGTGGCACGTAGGCGTCTAATTGTTATGAATTTAGCATTTTGCTCATTGTTTACGGCTGATTGTGCAATGGCATTTAATCGTTGTTGCAATGGGAACTTCATCCATTGTCTTATGTGTGTGTGTGTGTGTGTGTGTGTGTGTGTGTGGCAAATGTCAAGCCAGTCTTGTGCACTCGCATCTGGACTCATTTCAATTTCCTGTGGCGAAACTTTCGCTAACTGGCTGCAGTTTGACAGCCACTGGCCTTTGGATACGCGCCGTGCAGGGGGCATGGGGCATGGGGCAGAGCCTGTAAACTTATCGCAGACGTCTGTCGACGTTTTTGTGCTTTTTCCTGTGGGCTGCTGCTGCTGCTGCTGCAGAGGGTCTCCAGTCTAGACGACGGAGCTGCTTATCAGTCGAGCCAAATCTCACTAGGAAATTGCCATAATTTTGAGCAAAAACAAAAAAATATATAAAACGAATCAGAAACAGAAAAATAATAATAGAAATAAAAGAAGCAAGTAAAATCAGCCAACGCATAAATTGGGTTAACTTGATGAACATTTTGCAGGAAATGAAATGAATTATGGATTAGCACAAAACGTGATACCAGATTAAAGAATAAACAAATAAAACTTAAGTATTCCGACTTAAGAAAGACAAAATATGTGCCGAGTTAAGCTGCGAATACGCTGATCAGCTATATATATATATATATATTTATATATTTATTTAGATTTCGCTCGAGCCCAGCATGTTCAAACTGTTGACAAACAACAAACAAAATCCAAATTTATTGCTGGCGTCGAAATCAACCTCAAAAAACTAAAAAAAAAACGTCAAAAAACCAATAATGAAATTCTAAATATTCAATGTCAAAACTGGTTGAGAAATACGCAAAAATAATCAAAGTGAGGCTGTCAACTGCATTGCTAAGTAGCTTCGTGTCAAGAATGAGTGGCAAGCAGTGGCAGGCAGCGGCAGCGGCAGCTGGCAGGGGTTGCTGTGGAACAGGGATCTTGACAGCTATCTTCAAGGTTGCCTCAACTGCTTCTAGTGACGTTCGGATTTGAGTTCTGTTTAGAAAACATGAAAGTTCAATTTATTATTTAGTTGTGCATTGTTTTTGTCGGTGTTTGCCAGAAAGTGGGTTTTTGGTAGAGGAATAAATACTTGAGATATTTAAAACCAGCTCAAAATATATTTCAGAAGCACCTGCGAAAATAGCTTACATTTTTCTAATCATTTAAAATCAGCTCAAAATATATTTTATATTCTTGGAAACTCTTGTATTTAATTTTTGCTTTTCTATATTTTGTAATATACAAAAAAACTCTCGCCTAAACATAATCATACTTAGCTCTTATGAAGTCATTGGTACCAAAAAACAATCGACAGCTAAAAAATTAATGTACGAAAAGGCACTTGTAAATGCCACAACAACACGCAACTTGTGTGTGTGTGTGTTGTGTCTGTGTTGTGTCTGTGTGTATCTGTGTGTGTCTGGCTTTTAGTTATTAGAGACAAGGCACTTGTAGGCATTTAATTGGGTCGAGTTGTTATTTCAATTTAGAAGCACACATTTTTTGTTTGCTGCTGAAGAAGTGGCAAAAAACAGGCGGTCTCTTAAAGCTAATGTTAATATAATTATTTTGAGGTGTGGCAACAAATAGTATATATTTTTTAAGGAAATACAAAAACGTGACATCACTGGCCAAACAATAAACACTATAAACATTTCATGTACGTCATAAAAACATTTTTATTATAGATATTCAGATTCATTTATTTAAGTTTTAAAGAAAACAAGACGGCCTTTTCTTGTCTTAGCCAGTTTGAGTTTATCAGTTGCATATATCATAAATGAATGCAGGAATTTTTAGATATTTATGCTAAAATGAAATAAAAGGGCGCGACCACAAAATACGCTTTTAGCGACCCAAAAAAGTTATGACAAAAAAACTGTAGATTTTTTATTAATATTTATCAAGTTGCATTAATTAGGCACGAAACCTGCTGTGAATTGTTGCTCTGCACTCCCTTGAAACCGCACAGTTTTCTGTGAATTTAGGCGGGTGGCAGCAGCAGCAGCAGCAGCAGCAGCTTGAACCAGTTTCTTAATAAACCCAGAAAGGGGCAGCCGTCGAGATACAAAACGAGATCGAGATCCGAATCGAGATCGAGATGGAGATGGAGAACTGAAGGCTGGGCACTTCCTCAAGTGGCCGCCGACGAGTTGACGCACTTAACAGTCTCAAAGAGAGCTGACAGTCGTCCAGTGTTGCAACTGACAACTACTGAGAATTATAAACAATTGAGTCTAATTTAAGTTTAGAGCTATCTGCAACAGCATTAGCCACATGTGTGTAACTGGAGAGCAGCCTGGTTGTAAAGTGAATGGAACTATATATTTTTATTGTTCCTAGTACGTCAAAGAGCGGCGAGCATTACGTATTATGCATATATATATATATATATATATATATATATATATACATATGTATATAGTCGCTTTAATGCATTTAATTTGAGGCCAGCCCATTGTGGCAGTTGCAATTGAATTGCGCTGCAAATGTATCTTAAAGATTGCATTCGCGCAAGTGGGTAATAAAAAAAGATGCTGAAATATTAGATGCAATTTGCTGAGAGACTTATTTTTTATAATGTTACACAACGCATGCCGTAGCTAAAGTTTTTTGTTTTTTGCTATTAAAGCCCAACAAAAGCCCACACATGGAAGAAACTTGTTTGCAGGGGTTCAACTTATTAGCTTTGTGCAAGGCGTCAACAAATTTTGATTTAGTGGCAAGGAAATCGAACGAGATGCGAGATATCAACACACATATCTACATACATATATAGTAAATCAAACTGTCGGACAGTGTTAATCGTGTAGAAAGCATCTGTCTAGTGCCAAATTCGAGCATGTGAAAATGGAAAAGCAGACAACCCTGCTTTCATTTGCGGTAGTCACATAAATTAGCATACTAACCGATAAACAGAGACTAGAAAACAGTAAACAGAAAACAGAAAACGGCAATCGACAAACTGTGGAAATCTTATCGAATCGCATTTAATCGCATCGAATCACATTTTGGTCTGTCTGTACACAAATCACGTCAGCAAGCGATTTATCAATGCGATCGCTGCTTGCGTCTCTGTTGTGCATGCAACACGAAGTGGATGCCTCTCTGCATGCTGATAAGCCCTTTGATACAGTCACATATGTATGATAAATCAAGCGGGGGGCCAAAGCACAAAAATAGAAACAGAATTTGTGAAGGGGTGAGTTGCACTAATTACAACTGCTGCTACACCCTATCGCCAAGCTACACCCTACTGCACTCGCATATGCCACTTGACGGACAACAACAACAATTATTATTATTACTATTATTATTATTATTTCTATATATATTCTATACAAATGGAAGCGAGACGCTGCCGCCACGTCTTGCAACTCTCAACGGGCTGTCAGGCAACAATCACTCGAATCTTGTGCATGTTGCATGCAACATTGCCTCGATGAGTTCCCCCATGTTCCCTTTCAACCTCCACGTTTTGTTGATTATGCTGATGAGTTTTTTCTTCTTTTTTTTTGGGTCGTCGCGCTCCGTCATATCATCAGCCCCATCTTGCAACGTAGGCAATAATAATAATGAAAAAGTTTTTCCTCTTTTTTTATATTTCTCGTTGTACCAATTTTATTTTTGGCTATATATTTCGGATAAGAGCTCAAGACTGGCTTGGGGTTAAGGGGTCGTAGTCTGTGTTTATGTTTCTTTAACATGCGCCTCGCTTTGGACACTGGCCACTAAATGAACAATAACAATTCCAGAAACAACGACAACAAAACCATTTGCAGCATGCAACAAAAGCAGCTTTTGTTTGGCTTCAAGGTGTTTCAAATGACATTGTCTTTAGTTAAGCAACATTGGCAAAGTAAAGAGTTGAAACCAAAATTAGAGTTGGATAACGCTTTGAATGCAAGCCAGATAAGTTTGGCCAGAAGGATTAACTGTCAAAAATTTAAGCTGAAAACTTTAATTGAATAAATGTTACGGAAATCTATTTGAGTAAATTCCTTAAGCTATAAGATTATTAAAAATAAAACCTAGCAAAGTTTTCTTACAATCAGAAAAGCCCCGAAGTTAAGAAATTAAAATCGATCTGAAAGCTAGGAAAACGTTCTGGTTTTTAGAAATAATTTTCAGATATAAGATAAAAACTATCTTAAGAGCAGAAAGGCTACTTTTGTATTTTTGAGAAATATATTTCAATATGTTTTCGCTGTCATGTGTTTATTAAGCAATGAAATATATTTCTTAATGATAATAAAAGTAGGGAATTTTTCTAAATAACGTTTAGTCTACATCTAAAAGATATTCTTCATTCCAAGATAATGCCCCAAGGTCACAAGTTCGATGCTTTGGGACTGCAACCAAGAGACAGTTTGAGATTATTTTTTTAAATAAACTACCAAGTCAACAGAGCATATTTCATCTGTGGAAGAACACACGCCCACAGCCTAGGCATATAATGTCGTAAATTAATCAACGCCAAGAAGTAGACGCAGAACCTGAAGCAGATAAATGTGGCATAATGATAATTACAATTTCGAGGCAGCCACCAAAAGCAGGCGTTCTCTTCTTCTCGAGAAACTGAGCCACTAAATGGAAGACACATAGATAAGAGCGACGGCCTGCGTCTGCCGCTGACGTTTCCCAGAACTGGCTTTAATGGAGTTAATGAAATGGAGCATTCAGATGAATCCCTCGCAATCACAGGCATGCTTATTAGAATGATGGTCGAGGGGGAGTGGAGGCGGGGGGCGGGGAGGGTGCTGCAGCTGCATCTGCATCTGCACTCAAGTGCAACCAGTTGGCGTAATTGTAACAGCAACAACAGAAGTCACAATATATTAGTTGCAGCTGATTGATGATTTGTTGCAGGAACAAGCACAAGCAACGTCTTTTGAGGCACGTCCGCAATCAGCTGCATCATGTTGTTAAATATTGAGCCTGGCCTTTTTATAAAGGTGCAACAGCCTGCATTCTACAAAGCCGCAGATAAACGCTGTTTATTGAGTGCCAAAGTGCGACAGCAACGACGGCTGCAACATGCGTTTAGGCAGTGCGGCAGCTGCTGTGGCAGCAAGAGAAAGAGAGAGAGGGAGACAAGGCCAATTAGTCAACCTCTCAAGCTGCAATGCAGGTAAAATGGCAAACTTAACATATGCGTCAGGCTAATTAGTGTAATGCAACAAAGGCAACCACTCAAACGGGTTGCAAGTTTAATGTAATTATGATATCGCAACATTTCTGCTTAGTTCTCAATGCCAACCAATTAATTCTCTCTGTGTCCCTGTCTATCTTTGGGGATTACACACATTGCCACATTGCTAGACAAATTATTGTGTCATCTGTTATTTGATGATGGATTGAAATATTTCCTATAGATGGCTTAGTATTGACTAATTGACTAATTGACTAATTTGCATCTTCTGTTAGATTTTCTTACAAAAACATTATTTTGTTGAGTTCACCAAAAGACAACTAAAGACAGATAGACATAATTATACGATTACAAATATATATTTTTAGTCTTTGGTTCAACGCTTGGAAACTTTCCCCTTTTTATTATTTTGTTATTTTAATTTTCTCATAATTATATCATTAATAATATCCGCTCTTTTTTCTGAAACTCTACTTTTGACATTTTCATGCTTTACGCATTTAACCTTTTTTAAGTGCCATTTTCTCACATCAATTGCTGCTCTGTTAAGATTTCTTTTTGTTTATCTGTTTTTCCTTTGAGTATTTCCCCTTGTTAATGAACATTTCATTTCCTTTAGAATATTGAAATATTATTTTGGACCTTCTGTCGCCGCTTTTCCGTCAATTAAACACAATCCCAGACGCCGCCGCCACACACACAGTGAGAAAACCCTTTGCACATCAGGTAAAACCCTATAAAAAAAAAAAAATACAAATAAAGAAAACCAAACCCAATCCCATTCCCAGAGCTAAGTCCAAGCATGGCAGACATGCGCCTGGGATTTGTTGCTGCTTACGGGTCATTAGCCTCTGGGAACGATTGAACAGTAGCAGCCACAACAACTGAGCGGGCGGAGGGATGGGGGTGTGGGTTTTTGGGTTTGATTTTGGGACACCAATTGAGGCTCATCAAAATTTCGCCTTTTAATTAAGTGCGACGAGCCGAGGCTCAACATTTTGGGTTTCTTTAAGTCTTCAAGTGTTGTTGTAAATACGTGTCTTCGCTTAGCTGGTTGTTGGTTGTCAGTTGTTGGTTGTTGGTGCTTGGCAAATATTTACATAGCATTTACATGGCGGGCAAAGCACATAGAAATGCAAAACACAAAACACAAGACACACTTCACGCAGCTGCCAATGTGGCAGACAGTTTGGCTCCATTTTAAAGGCGGGGTTAATGGAAGGGAATGGGAAACAAGCAGATGACGTGCATTTCTGTTGTTGTCATCTCTCTCTCTCTTTCTCTCTCTCTCTCTCACTATCTTTCTATCAAGAAAACCAATACAGTTAGAGCTGACAGCCAACAGGAATTGGCAGTTGAGGAAAGTCAATCAATGAAAATTGTTGCCTGCAACTTGAGAGCAATTGATTTAAATGCCTGTATTTTTGTGCGCATACATAAACGGTATATGTTTTGGCCATAAGGAAGTTGTCTCGGCCTTTTTAAACGTCCATTTTTGTCAGCGATGCATGTGAGCAAATTGCACGTCAAAACTTCAAAGCGAATATCTGTCCAAATTGGCAACTTCAAAGTTAACGCCTATATATGCAGATCTTTATGCATAGACTAATTTTCCACATGGGCCACGACAATTTCCATTTCAATTTCAATTTGAGTTTTCGATTAGCTTCGGCTGCACGCAAATTTCCAATTTGCCACAAGTGAAAAGCCGTCAAAAATCAATCTTCATCAAGGCGCGTAACACTAAATTGGAAAATGAGCTGCGCTGCCTTAAATTAATTGCAATATTTGTTCAATTAATACAGACTCGAGTTAAATTTTCCTGAGCAGCTTAAGCAATGGGAAATGAAGCTCACAGGCTCATAAATCTCTCCCCCGACCAACGATCCATTCTGAAAATTCCTTGCAGCCGCTGAAGCGTCAAACTTTAATAAGAATTTATTACAAAAATATTTTCGTGACCGGAGAGCCGCAGGATGCGCGGGGTGAGGGGACGGATAGCGCCCATAAAAATTGACACTGAGAAAAACCAATTTTTACTTAATTGATCTCCCGATACACGCAAAGTGAGGATGCGTGGAGGGTGACGGTGAGGAGGGTGCGTGGAAGCGGTTCCGGGGAGGGTGACAAAACGTCAGAGCTGAGCCAAACACCTCCGTTAGGCACAACACACACACACACACACACAGATGTCTGTTTTGGGCACACATGCGAGGGTGCTGGGAATTTTTAGCCAGATTGGATTGAATGCTGCTCTTTCCCATCGGGTACAGTCAGACCCAATTTGATTATTTCCTCTTATTTCATTTTATTGTTGTTGGGAATTTATTCTCTGCTCTGTTCTCTGCTCTTCCTGTGATAAATTGGCCTGTCACTGGCTTTCAGTTGCCATTAGCAAAAAAATATATATACACACAGCAAATAAATGCCAAGTTTATAAAAAATGCAATTAATCGAAATGATTTAGGGGGATGGAGTATTCGGCTAGATTTGGCAGTAGGTATCATCCAGAGGCATAAAAACTCAACTGCAGAACTGAACAACGGGAAACAACTTTCCATTGAGCATAAAAAACTTTACAAACTGAACACAATGAATGAGGAACGCGACCAGACAATTTCCTTTCTTCCAGTGCCCTCCGAATGGCAATTTGTGTGTCGAGTGCGCTACTCTTCCAGGGACGTAGTCGGGGTGATCATAAAAATGCAACATTCTAGGGTTTGTTAGATCATTAGATAAAATGGCACATAAAACCGAATGTTGGAGTAAAATGTTATGGGTTATGGGTTGCTGCTATAAAATGCTTCTAAGATACAATCTTAATTGCCTGACCACATGAAAATGAGTTTCTAACTCAAGAGGTAGACTTAAAACTGTCGCATCTGTCATATTCCTTCTATGGTTAATATTTGGCTTAATTGCAGATCCCCTTTTTGGTCAACGCCACTGGTTATTTGCTTTTCGCATGTTTTTTTGGATGCACCCTTTTGGCAACATATGAACTTATGAACAATTTGCTCTGCTCATTTCGACATGCTCCATTAAATAATTTGCCATTGTTGCACTTTTGTGTTTTGTTTCTTCTACCATTCGCAGTCTGTTCGCTGTCTGTGCCTCTTGCCCCGTCTTCTCTGCCTGCGTCTCTTTAATTTGTTGCTATTTGATGGAAAACAATAACTGCGTTTCATTATGACAGCCGCGACATGCGCATCGTCACACTCCACCTCGGTTTTCCCTCCTCTGCCATTGTCAGAGCTGATGTTGCAGATTTTCCCGCACCCTTTTCCCGACTTTAGTTGTGCTGCTGATTGTGCAACATTTGCGCTGAGTTGTATCTGTAACTTTAGTCGAGTCGAGTCACACCCGGTACCTTGCTACTGTAGCTGCAGGCACTGGATATTGAATACCCCAGCAATGGGCACAAGGGGCTTTTGGCGTTGTCAAACACTGTTTGTACAGTTTTGAAGCCTTTTATTGGATCACTAATTTCACTCCACCTATTTGGATGGCACACTTTTCTTTTGTTGTTTTCTGCAGCTTCCGCGTCGCAAATGTGGCTGCAACTTGTTTGCTTATTTGCTTTATAACTTTATCTCTGCTCCTCTTTTTTTGTTTTGGTAACTTAAACAGTTGTGGGCCACTTTGTTGTTATCTTTTTGCGTCAGCGTATTTTGTGTCACATATATACGCCAGAAAATTTTTAATTTGGGGGCTGCTTGCTTTGTTAACTGACCAGCTGAACTTTACACAGAACTCTGAGCGACCGGTTTGGCATTAAATATTTATTTCGCTCTTATTTTTTTATTTTTTTTTTTTTTTTGCGTAGCACAACAACACAAAACACGTTTAACGTTTAACCCTTAAGGCTTACGATTTATTTATAGATTTAAGCTTTGAAAAATATGCTCAATGAATCTTACTTTAAATCGCAATTGACGCAACACTTAAGCACACACACAAGCATACACACACTTCAGTAATCAGTAAAATAAATAAACACTAAACATGATCAGGCAGTCGTCGAATAGATTCTCACGTTAAACGCGACGAACTCAAAGATACTCAGATACTCTGATACGAATGCAAAGCGACGCGCACATCCACTTCGTTAAGAAGTTGACGCAGTACTAGCAACAAACGTACGTATGTTGAGCAAGATCAGTTGTGAGAGAACGCGAGCGCTGCGCTCTCAGCGTGCAACGAAGCGAGACGGCGACAGAGCGTGAGAGCGGCGAGAGAGCGTTAATGTGAGCTGTGCTCACAAGTTGCTGCTAGCGATCGGCAACATGTCAAGTGCGTTGGCAACATGTTGTCTAACAACTAGCAACTTTGAATGTTGCTATACTCGGTGCGTGCGTTGCGACTGCTGCCGCTTCAAATGCGGAACTGAATATGACACACGAGAAGCCAAATCCTTTGGCAGGCAACCAGCAGCAGCAGCAGCCATCAGCAGGCAGGAGCCAAGTGGCCTGCTGCGACGCAGCAGCAGCTGCGGTGGCGACGACGCGACGTCAGCGTCGGCGGCTTGACGGCGGCGGCGACAAAACAAATAACAGCATCAAAACTGGCAAACAGAAACACAGCAGAGCAAGGGGTTGGGAAGGGGAATAACATTGAGACATAGTGTGCAGGGTCAAATGGCAGCAAGGATGCGCTATACGTGAGTAAATATGTGTGTGAGTTATAAGAGCAGAGTGTTAATTCTCACTTAAACGGGTATATTTATATAATGGGAATTAATGGAATCTCTCTTGGAATTTATAATTTCAAGCAATTTTATGCGTAGAATGTATTTTTTTATTATATTCGGTTTTTTCATAGAATAAATTGAAAAAACAAATCATTGCAAATAAGCCAAAATTATCTTGAAGTCAAAATCTGTGTTATAGGAAATATGAAACTGTCCAACATGTTTGTCAAAACCTATTGAAAATGCTTAGTAAACTTGACATACTCTCAGTGAGAACAATGGGATCCAGATATATATTTTTGTCTTTAATTCAGTCAGCTTTGAAATGCTTTTACATTATTTATCTAGTGTCAGTTTCGATCTATCAAATTTCACAACATAACCCAATGCCCTACAGGGCATCACAAAGGAAGTATAGCCGGGTGTTGCCGAAGGATCTGAGCTGCGGCGGGCTGGACGGTGACGGGCGGGGCGGAGTAACTGGCGCCAAAGCGGCGTCGCCGTCGTCTCGTTTTTATTTAGGCGTTGGCAAAAACTATTCAGCAGCGGGGAAAAAATTACAGACGCAGCTTCCTGTGTATGTGTGTGAAAGTGTGTGTGAAAAGGGAGACGGACGGACGGAGAGAGACGAAATCAGCAATGAAGTTCTGCGCAGTTAAGGAACAAAAAATTGCAAATTTGTGTTTTGCAGTTAGTCGAGCAGGCCAAAGGGGAGTCCAACCGGCAAACAGGAAAACAGGCAACGGGACAAGGAGGCAACCAGGCAACTTTATGTCCTGGCGTCATTTATTTTTAGCGCGAGACGCTGCGGCGCCAACGCCAGCGACAAATGCCAACTGATTGGTGCGACTCGAGGGGAGAGGGGAGTTGAGGGCTCGTATATGGGAGATTGTGAACATCACCATAATAAAGATGTTAAAACTTTTGGGGTTTGCTTAACGACTGTTCGAACAGAGCGAGTGCGACAAGGAGAGAGGTGTAGGAGCAGGGGAAGTTGCAACTAAAAAATGATTGATTATCTCAAATTGAGACGCAGTTGGCCAATAGCCTCAGAGCAAGATGAGAGACGGAAGTTGGGAGGGCTAGCAAGCAATTTGGCCTCCACATTTGCCAAGGCAACAATTTGGCTGCCCAAAAAAGCAGACGAATTTTCCTTTTTATTTTGGTGCCTTTGACTTTGACTTATGAAACTGTTTTTGCCGACTCATGCAAAATGCGTGGTGAGTTGCAGAGGGGAGTGGAGCCTGGAGCCCAGGAGCTGGCTTTGGGAAGTCACTGACTGGCATAAGTTGAGCGTTTAAGTCGACTTATTGCCAAATACACATAAGCGAAATGGGTTATTAGCAACAACTGGCATATCAATTGATTCTCAGAGCAGGATTAGGTCTTCCGCTTGGGAAGTGAAATGAGCTGGATGATGAGCTTTGATTATGCGTATGTGGATATCAACATTTACTAAAGGGAAATGTGCCTAGCCAGCTCGACAAATGGCCAAATCAATGCTGAGAATAGATATATATATATTCCAGGGGCAAGCTTTGCCAATTTATATGGTACAATTTTGCAATATAACTAGAGACAAAATATATCTGTAAAGATTTTAACAATCCTAGCAAGTTAGTGAACATAGGAACCCGAAAGCTTATCTTAACACTATATTGGCCTAGACTGCATTTGGGAAGCGCTTTTTCACATGAAAAAAAAAATATTAAATAATTGTTTTACAAGTAGAAATTTTTAAATAATAAAAAAGAAAAACCGAATTTTGTTACAGTTTGAAATAAATATTATTGTCATTATGATCAGATAAATGCGAACTTAAACTTTAGTTGTTTAAGTGCGATAATGGGCACTAAAGGGTTAAGCAATTCCATTGCTTACTATAATATATCTGATTTAGAATTCACTTAAATAGTAGCAAGCGTAAATTTGAATAAATTTAAGGCCACAATTTAGATAATTTACACTTAAGTTGTACCTACCAATCCTTGAGTGTGTTTAATAATAGTTAAGATATGTGAAAAACACTTACCTAAAATGAAAAGAGCAACAAAATAGTGTTCATTAGTTAAACAATAAGCAAGAATTAAGCTAATTTATGATTTATAGTTCAATCCGCTCGACAGCAGCAATTGCTCAATTTTCAGCAACTGGCCTTTAAATTATTTTTTATGGGCACAGCTGCCTCGCGCACACATATAATATGTGGCACATGCCACAAAGAGCTGGAGTACTTCAATTTCTTATTTGGTTGCCAAATTCTTTTGTTGAGCCAGCTTTGAGTGTCTGCAAATATTGACCGATAAATTGTGTTTAATCCCAAATCAATTAAAATCAACTAACAAAAAACAAACCCCTCCTCACACAATGAACCCCCCCCCCCCATCCCCTTGCTGGGCGTATCATCTGCTGATTTTTTTTTTAACGCCTGAGGCGATCTTTCATAGTCTCTGATGGTTATGATTCTTTTTCTTATCGCGGTAGTCGTGCAGAGATTTTAGGGCAGAGGGGGCGCCTCAGGAGCTGGAGCTCTGTTTTTGTTTGCATTGGTGTGTGCGTGTGTGTGTGTTTGTGTTTGTGAACAGCGGTCGCTTGGGTCAATTTGGAGTGCGTGATAAATGGGCGCGTTGCATGACTCGAGACTCGATTCAGTTTGGATTGAGTGAAGAGTGCCTTCGATTGTGGTTGTGGTCTGTGCTGAATGTGTCTATTTTCTTGTTGTTGTTGTTGTTGTTATTGTTGTTGTTGTTGTTGTTATAGCTGTGCTTTAATATTTATGGTCAGTGATAAGATTGCTCAATTGGGGCTTCTATGTGGCTGCTGCTGCTGTTGCTGTTGTTGTTGTTGTGGCCAAAGCTGTTTAAAGTTGATGTAGGTTGGAAGTTTCATAAGCTTCTTTAGATTTACTGCTATCTATTTTTTTTTGTTTTGTGGCTTTTGCCCAGAGTGCAACATGAGCTGCCATAAAGCTTAGCCAGATAAAGAAAGCGAGATTTTTCAGCAGGGGACTGGCCAAATTTATCGTGGTTCACTTATAAGTTTTGGGGGTGTTAACGCACTGATAAGTAAATAAAAGCATGGAAACAACTGCTGAGTGGGGCAAAAATAAGACCATAAGTCTTTCGTATTTGCAAAATTACCTAAAAGGTTGGAGGATTTTAACAAATATTTATGACTTAAATGACAATAAGTGCGAACACCAACGAGAAAACCATGTTTACAATTTAAAAAAACACCCTGTTGATTTCACATAATTTTGTCATAAATTGTTATACAAATTTTGTTAAGAAAAACATCCCTGGTTTTTAGATATATACTTTCTGAATAATAAATTGAGTTAACCTTGGCGCTAAAAGTATGACGAACTTCAAAACTCAGTGAGATTTTCTGACTGTATTAAAAGGTCGTCTGCCTGTCAACAAATTGATATTTTAACAAATATATACAAATATTTATACCCAATCGGGGATTCATTTAATCAAGAGGCAGCTTAACTGCCTATTATACTTTTATTTAATTTATTTCTTGACTTCAAGTAGCTTGTATCATGGTTTTATCTAAGGAGATAACAGCATCCTCAGTCTGAAAGGACCATTAAATAATACAAGGAAAAGAAGATTGACAAAGCGAGCTCAACTCAATTCAACTAATGCAGCTGGTAGTTAGGCAACTGAAGAAGCGGGAGCTGAGGGGGGATGCTACGTTGTGGCAAAGGGGTTGGGATGTGCTTCACTTTTGCTGCCAATGCTGCTTTGTGCGACCGCAAAGTGAAATTGCACGACGACGACGAAGTCTGTCAATAAAAAGGCCAATAGCAAATAATATGCCGCAAAACTGCTGACTGCTGACTGACTGGATGAAAAGGGGGTCGAGGGGCAGAGTGGTGCAGTGGGAGTGGGGCAACTAAGTGAGAGAGACGGATTGGCATTTATGAGGTTATTACTCATGGTAAAAATTAATTAAGCGCCGCACAATCGAAAGCCCGGAAGGGGTGAAAGGCCCGACAGGCGTTAGGCGAGGGAAAACATCGAATGGGCAATTAAAAAAGTTTTTCAAATACAAAAATCGCTGGGCGTGGTTGAAGTGTCAGTGCAGTGGGCGTGGCACTTGGCGATTGCATTAAAACAATCAACTTTTAGCCTTGTCTGTGCTATCTGCCAGCAGGAATACCAGTTAAAAAAGTTGAAATTGTGCAACATTTGAAGTTTTTAATGCTGCAACCGCCAAGCTGGCAAAGTTGGCAAAAAGTTAACAGCTGCCACGCCCCAAGACTTTCATTTGACGGCTTAATTAAATTGACACAAAAAGTTGTGGATTGCAGTTATTGTTGCACAAGAAGAAGAGCAAATTGGAAGAATTTTACGTCCATTTAACTTTGCTATAAAAATAACTAATATGACAAAGTATTAAAGATTAACTAGTTTAGCTAGTTGAATTCAAGTTAGAGCTCTTAACTTATTCTTAAGATATAACTTAAGTAGCAAACAATTCTGATAAATGTGAATGCATTTCCATAAACTGCAGTTCGCAGTTTGTGGCAGCAACCCCTCAGCTACTTGAGTGCACTCTTTGAGAGATATTTACTCAACTGTGTGGCATGCCACCACAATCGACCCACATAAAGCCCCAGCTACATTGCAGTGGCAGGCAGAGCAAGAAGCAGCTGCCACTCAGTCTCAGCTGCAAATGCCATAACAAGCTCAAATGCTGCCAGACATAACTCCAGTGCAATTATTCTCATATTCCTGACTTTTGTTTAAGTCTCCAGCAAACGGCAAACGGCAAACTGCAAACTGCAAACTGCATTTTATTCCCATTCTTGGATTCATCTACTCTTCTGCTTACTCTTGACAGCTTTACCAGTTTCACATGTAGATGTGTCGGAAAGGTTTCAAATCTCCAGTCAATCGATAGCTATCAATAGTGGGTGCCACAAATTAAAAACACATTTTGCTTTTATCAAATACGAAATTCACGTATAAATGCAAAAAAGGTTTATCTAAAAAAGTAAAATTAAATTTCTGTAGATTTAAGAAAAACTATCGAATTTAGTTACTAAAATTATTCTCAGAATACTACCTTTCAGATTGCTGATGATTGCCGATTATTTCGGAAATTCCATGTTTTGCTGGAGCAGACCACATTTGACCTCAACTTATCAACAATCTCCGTCTGACCTTTTGAGAAGGTCGATATCAATAACCGCATTTAAAATCGTCTGCCAGCGTCTGTAATCTCTTTGAAATAGCTTTATACCCACTAAAGAAAAGCAATGCCACAGTGAATCCATCAAATGCCGCAACATCGAGCAATTTACACGTACGCCTTGACCTTGAGGCGAGACCTCCCAGCTCACTCCCACAGCTGGGTCGGAGTCTGGGCAGATTTATGTTGTCTGGAGAAGTGTCTAATAGTGTGTCTGGCTGCCTGTCTGGCTGGCCTCGATAAATTTGATGGCTCAGCGTATTTAAAAGGTGTGGCCATAAAATACTTTATAGCATTACAAGACGTCAAGTAAAAAGAAATGGTTTTCACACTAAAACAAACCCCCTTCTCCCCTTTTCCCTACTCATATTTGATGAAATGCAATTTGAAAGTTTATTTCATTTGTGACTCCCAACTAAAAATTGTTGACGAGTTATTTTGAGATATGTGTAAGCGCATCCGACAACACAAAAAAGGACAATGAGATCGAGTTGTGCTCATATGCAGACAATTTTTCTATTTTCTTCCGTTCCCCCTTTTGCCGGAAAATAGGCAAAAGTTTTCCTGCTCCTCGTTCCGTACTTAATCCTCGAGTACATTTGTCTGACTGCCTCGGAAGTTTATCAGACTTTTGTGTGACTTTTGTTGACAACTTGAGTTACACACAGATAGAAACATGGGGCCGGGAATTGGAAGGTGGGCCGGAAGGGGGTGGAAATTGAGGCGACATCTTCGCCGGGAATTTGATGCAAGCCAACTTGGCGTAAAAGTTGTGCTGACAAAAATGTGACTCGACTTGCGGCGCCGATAAGCGAACCGAGTGAATTCTGAAGTGCGCCGACAGCAGCCACATAAAGTAACGGGTCCTTCAGGGGCTCGGGGGAAGTGAGAGCAGGTATCCCCCAGCTATTCTGCAACAATTTAAGGCACATTCGGGAGCAGCAGCAGCAGCAGCCGCAACATTGTTACCTTATTTTCTACAATTGCATTCTTGAAGAGCGCCTGAAAGTAGGCAATGGAAATGCGCAAAATACTGCGGCAGCTGCCACCGAATGTTGCAGCCTTTTTACGGCTACCACAAGGCAGCCATAGCAAATGAATGAGTCCCATGGCAGTTGGCCAAGTTAGCGACAGTGTTGCAATAGAAGTTCAGATAAGCAGCTCTTTAATTGCGCTAAATGTGAGCTGAGACTGAGGAAATAAGGATTTCGCATTTTTGTGGTAGACAGTTTAATTAAATGAACTTGGCTTTGGGGCAGACAAATACTGAAGCTCCTATCAAAATGAGGCAGACAAATACTGAAGCTCGTATCAAAATGAGACAGACAAATACTGAAGCTCCTATCAAAATGATTGCAGGATTATTAATTATTGTATTAAAGCTTCTAAAAAAATCGAATTTTAAATGTAAAAAATGTAGTATAAATGTATCCTGGATTTAATTTAAATTAAATTCAATTAATTTAAATAATATATAATTAAAGTAATTCATATAAAGTTCAGATGTAACAAAGATGATAAATTTATAATACTCAGAATAACTATTTCCAATAGTAAAAATCTTTAGTCTGTTGGCAGTTCAAGTAACTTCGGCAACTTGGAAATTCTTTTTACTAAACAAA
Source organism: Drosophila mimica (assembly GCA_037043585.1). Taxonomy (NCBI): domain Eukaryota; kingdom Metazoa; phylum Arthropoda; class Insecta; order Diptera; family Drosophilidae; genus Drosophila; species Drosophila mimica. The sequence continues at coordinate 1,349,551 of JBAMBE010000585.1, forward strand.
TTAGTGGCAACTGCATTTCGAAAGCAGCCAACTGTATTTTTGCTGATTTGGGGCAATCGTGTTACTCACATTGGTTGACAGCTGACTGCTCAGGCTGAGCACCTGCTCCCGTGCATCCTGCAGTTCGCGCTTCAGTCGTCTGATCTCGTGCGCCTGTCGCTCCTCCGCTGAACCGTACAACGAGCTGCCGCCCGACAACAGTGAAGCTGCGCTGCCATGAACTACAATAAGAAATGGAGGTGAAATGATGGGCGTATGATGGAGGGATTGTTTAATATTTATCCAACTAGCTGAGTACTACAACTGTCATCTGCACTCACCTTCATCGTTCTTCTTGGGATATGTTAGACGATGTGCGGCATTCACGCCCCGCATTTCCCCACCCGCTGCAGCTGCCACAGCTGCAAGCGCCGCTGCCGCCGTGCCATGTGTGGGCGACAATGCCGAGGCAGCAACGCCCGCAAAGGGGCCCCGATTGAGGGGTGTGGGTGAGGTGGGCTGACTCCAGGCCACAGCTGCCACGTTGCCCGCCTGCGATTGGGCCTGGGCCTGAGCCTGGGCCTGGGCTTGGGCCACAGCGGCGGCCATTTGAGCGCTGAGCACCCCGTTGGTGCCGACGGGGAGGCAATAGTAGGGCTCGATCTCCACATCTCCCCCACGGCTCAGCATCGAGGGATACATTTTCTCCGATTTTGTGGATCTGTGATGGCAAAGCAAAAAAAAGTGATTAGCTGTGGCTCCCTTAATAAGTAAGTGATAATTGATAAAACTAAACAGAAATGCAATAAAAAACTACTTTAAATTTGCTATTGTATTGTATAAAAATAATAAAGGATTTAATAAATGCATTTATTGATTAAAAACTTTAATAAATGCATTAAGCAATGGAATGTTGTTTTTCTGAAACAACTTTTTAATGCATTTATTAATATTTATAATTAATAAATCATTTCAACACTCGAATGTAGCTTTTGAATACATGAACAGCTTTTGCCATTCAATGGCAAATAAATAGGCTATTAAAAACATTCAATGTGGGCAATTAAATTAAATTAATTTAATTCGTTATTGGAAACAATGATTTAAGATGATTATTGTGGATGCTCTTGAGCGTTAAATCAGCCATGCAACACTGATGAAGCTGGCCACAAGCTGCCCCAATTAGCGCACTTGACAGTTTTGGCCAGGCTGTTAGTATTGGTGCTGGAACTGTTGTTGTTGTTGTGCTGTTGCTGAGTGTGTATTAGGTGTGTGTGTGTGTGATGTGTTTGCCAGACGCCAGCAAATTTCCGCTTGTGGTTGTGCAGTTTATTAGGCCAATCTGGAAATGGGCTCTGCATATTTTCAGCCGATGCGCAAATTTCCGTTTAATTTTCGTCAGCGACAATTTGACATGTGGGTGGATGAATGGTGTGTGTGAGTGTGTGTGTGTGTGTGTGTGAGTGTGTGTGTAAATGATGAGGGGTGAACGATGTCCATGCAAATCCCTCGACAAATTGTCATAAAATACGATGCTTATGTGGCTCAGAAAATGACCACAAATTTGAAGAGAATCATGACAGACATGTGAGAGGGGGTCGTATTTAGAGTGGAGGGAGGGAAAGTGTGAAGGGCGGCTGAATAAATCTGTGTTGGCCAACTTGCTGTTGTTGCCTTGTGCTGATAACTAACTGACATTAAAGTCATTTCGCATGCAAATCTAATATTACACATACGTCATGTGTGGCCAACACTTCTCTTTCCGTTCTTCCATTCCGTTTTGCCTCTTTGCATTTGTGGTGTGTGTGTGGTGTGTGTGCGGGTGTGTGTGCGGGTGTGTGTGTGGTGTGTGTGCGGGTGTGTGTGCGGGTGTGTGGGCGTGTGTGACGCTGTGTGTGTGGTTGTTTGGGTTTTTGGTACGCTTTAGGGCGTTTTCTTAACGCTCTAGAGCATTTCTCCAACAACTATTCTGCATGTGTGTGATTCGTGGCGCCCCACTCTCGTCTGGTGCGGTGCAAGATTAGATAACAAGCCACCGAAACTGGTTTCGAGTGTTTTCCCATTTGCTGTTATTCCACTGCCTCAACCCCTTCCGGTCGCCGCTTGCCACTTCCTACTGCATAATTGATGCATTGAGAGCAAGTGCTTGTAATCATATTGGTTGCGTGGCAAACAGTGAGTTGAGGCAGATTCTACTAAGAGGCACTCAATTGAAGAAGGTTATAAATGGATCGTAAGAAAAGACTTGATTACAAGTTGAATAATGTTTTATTGATAAGATTTGCAAATAAATTTTACTTATTTCCTGCATATTTACTTCTGCTAAACTATTAAAAAATACTTTTGCGATACCTTCATTGATTTTACAAATATGGTTTTTATAATAGTTATTTCTCAACATTCCCTTAGGCAATATTCAGCAGTCTAATATGGAACTCTCTGCTCTGCACTGAACTTTATATATGTGGGTTTCGTTCTGTTTTTTATGAGCACTGCTCGAAAATATTTTTAATGAAGCACTTGAGAGTCAACACGCGCCTGCAACTGCGAGCTGCGAGTTGCGAGCTGCTGACGTGGCCAGAATGAAATAAAAATAACAACAACAGCTCCAAAATGGCAATCCAGAGGCAAACTTCATTTCAGCTGTGCTGCGCTGTGCCATGGCCAAGTCAAAGGTTCACCAAACCTATTGACATGTCAAATAATAATCTGGCCACCATCCGCCACCAGCCACCCCACCCCTTCCCCGTCCACAGTCAGCCACTGCTTGCCCCCTTCGCTGCTATTTACACTTGTACGTCGAGCCGAAAGCTTTGCCCCTTCAACAACCCACACTACTTTACTTTATTTTTTTTTTGGTTTTCCATTTCGTATTCATTTTTGTTGCACTCTTCGTTTTGCTGTTATTTTGCACACTTTGCTGTTTTACACAACTTTCACATTGTCTGTTGGCCATAACACCAGTCCCAACACCCATTCGTTCCCCCTGTGACAAGTTCCCTTCCGACTATTTGGGGCGCGCCGACAACACACTCAGTTTTTCCCTTAAAGCCTGCTTCCACTGTGACTTTAAAGTATGCATGAGATGTGGAGACTACGGCAGACATGTGGTGGCATGCCCCTGCCACCAAAACTAAACTATTACAAATTGCTTGCATACTTGCAGGCGTGCAAGTAAAAACCCAGCTCATTACATACATATGGCTGTAGGTGTGTATATATGTGTGTGTGTGTGTGTGTGTGTGTGTGTGTGTGTGTGTGTGTGTGTGTGTGTTTATATGTGAGTGTGTGTAAGCTGACAGGCAAAGAGTAATGTGGTAATTTGATCAAAGGCTGATGTTATATCATTACGCTAAAACTAAGCAAGATGAATGTGAAGAGCTGAAGAATATTAAATTTATAAACCTTAAATTTTGCTTGGGATAATAATAAAATATGATTGAATAAAACTAATTTAATTTAACTACAATATATTAATTAATTTAATTGAAATAAAAAAAATATATTGTAGTTAATTGAAGGAAATTATTCAAGAATTATTATATGTAAAAGCGATCGTAGGTTATTTTAGTATTTCTAATTAATTAGTTATACAAAGATTAGATATAAAATATTATTATTTATAGAAAGTTACTCAAGATAAAATACTTTTTAGGATAAAAACTATTTCTTTCTTATATTTCTTCGCTAATTTAGATTTCTTAAAGTTTTAAAAACGATTCAACCAAATGATGTATGCCCACTATTTTGTCAGGGCATATGGGATCATAATGAACACAACGTCTAAAGTCAGACGTCTACAACAACACACACAAACACACAACAACGCACACTCATTTACACACACACACACACACACACATTGAAGCTTTGACACTTATGTGGAATTTGCATATTTGGCGAGGCGGCAAAGTGTGCAACATGTAAATGTAAATTGCAGGCGGCAAACGCTTTTAGAGAGCGCGACTAAAGATGATTGTTGTCGAGTGCGATGTTTGAAGTGGGCGTAATGGGCGTGGCATGCAGAAGAATGCAAAACTAAAGTGAGCGGATTCGTGTGGCAAAGTCACCTTGGGTATGTCCTTTCTTTCAGATAGCTTTACGAGGGCAAAACGTGAGGAAGTTCAAAGAAAGTTAGCGGAAATAAATAAGAGATAGAAAGATAAACAGACAGAGACAGAAAGAGAGAGAGAGAGAGAGAGAGGGAGAGGGTTCGAATACATGCTTAGCGAATTGAATACTATTCATATGCATACCTGATGCTATTGCTACGATTCATGCGCGGACTCTGCACATAGGGTGACTCATTGCCCTGCACGGACATCTGTCCCTGCCCCACAGCGCCCGACGACCGATTGTGCAACATCTTGTGGCCATGACGCGTCATCGCCGGCGAGCCAATCTGCATCTGATCAATGGCATCCCCGTCGGACAGACGACTGCCAGCCGTGTTGCTATGCTTCAGCCACATGGCATACGAGCTGTACTCGGGCTTCACCTCTGCATAGGTCTGGGTATCCGACAGCGATCCGTCGTGCCGGGTGCTGCCCCCGCGTGTCGAGATTCTGTGGCAAGATACATCGAGATATATAAGTATAGATTGAAAGGGCTTAGTTGGAGCTCAATTCACCTGTGCTGGAACACATGCATATCTCTGCCCGGCTTCGGCAAACTGTGCGAACCTGTGGCCAACCGCTCCCTTATCGATTGACTCAGTTGCGTCGCCGTCGGACCCGTCAGCGAGAAACTGCGATGCTGTGTATTCGGTGGCAACTCTGAAAGGGTGCAAAAGTAATTAATGATAAGTCTATTATATATCTTATATATGTATATATATTGAATATGTATATAAGTAAGTTTTGTATACAGATTTATAAGTTAGTTGCACGAAATCTAGGAAGCAAATTGAAGACCACATCGTTTGAGTTAGGTAAACTCTGTTTAAAAACAAAAGAGGTATCCTAAAAAATGCACCAATATAAAGAAACTAGTATCGGTTGTTGTTTCCTTCAATGCATTTAGACTTATGCCAGAGTCTCATATATAACATATATCAAAAGATAATGTTTTCCACTTACTGTTCATATCATTGGGCAGCGTTTGGGTGCCGCCTGTGACTTTGCGACCGCTGGCAGTGCGGGGCACTGCGGAGACGTGAGCGGTCCGACCGCAGGGTAAACCGTTGACGAGGCCTGTTGCACCACCGGTTGCCATTAGCATGGCAATGTTCTGCTGCTCCGCTGTGGAGGCGATGCTGCCATTGGCCCGCTTCACATAGCCAAAGCTGGGTGGGACGCCTTTCGTGCGTGACGATGTTGATGGCGAACCCTGCTTGGAGGAGCTGCCACTGCCACCACCGCCAATGTTGCGACGCGATGGCGATGACTTCTCCGACTTGTCCGCCTTGTGGCCATTCAGTGGTTCCGGCATCTTGCCCCAATTATCGCGTCCATTTCGTGAGCCTGGCCGATGGTGTGGGCTGCCATCCATTTTGTTGACGTTGTTGTTGTTATTATTATTGTTGTTGTTGCTGCTGTGGCTGTTGCTGTTGCTGTTACTGTTGCTGGTGGAGCCGCCACTGGAGCTGGCCTGGCTGGCCGCCGAGCTGCCGTTGGCAGCGGTGCCAATGCTATCAAGCGATCCGCGACTGCTGCGAATGCTGCAATAGAAACAGATGGAAAGAATAATTAGTGTGGATCCCAAATTCATTTACAATTTATAAATATTTATATTATTATTATTTATTTATACATATTCCACGTCTTTCCTATCCTTTTCAGAGCTTGTTTAATATTTCTAATAAATAACAAATACAAAATTAATAAAATAAAAACTTATAAGAAGATATTTTTCACTCCTCAAAAATATAACAATTTTTACAGATAGTTTCTGTGGAATTTAAATAAATATTTATGGACCGCTTTTTTCATTGCTAATTAAAAGGTCAGCAGCTTTTAATGATGATGGCCAGAAGAGAAGCACTAAAGTAAAAATGCTCGATGAATTAACCTTGGTCAGCTTGCCACTAATTGCCATAAAGCAGAAAAATGAAGAGCAAATTGCGCATACGCCGAGTGTGACTGGGTTTAATATTATTTTTCATTCTACATTAATTACTTGGGTAATTTGTGCAAGTCTCGAAACATTGCCGCAGCTGATGACGTAGACGTTGTCGTTGTTGCATAAGTTATATCGAAGGTGCCACAACAAAAGGCAGTCAAGTGGAAAGCAAAGCATCAGACTTGCAACTGCCAAACAATTGGAAAATCAGCTCGCAAACAGCCATGCAATTGAGAAATGAATGAAGAAACGCGACAGACAGTTAGACAGGCCAACAGGGTGGCACAGACTGACAGTCAGATAAACGACAGTGGTGCACAATGGAGAATCAACTGATGCGAGCTTAGACGTTGTCCAAATAACGATGTCAAAGTGCGACAACAATTGCAACTTGCCACACACACAAAGGAGGCGACACAGCGCACTGGGTGCTGAGTGCTGGCCAACATTTTCAATTAAAATGACAATGGACGATGGAGTACAAAACTTGTAAGACACTTGAGTGCCTCGAGCTATTGGCGCAAAGGATTCGACGATGCCTTCAACAATTCTACAACGACTTTGGACAAAAGTCAACAATCAAATTTCTGGCCAAAGACGCTAACGCGAACGTTTTGGCCATATATCAAAACTAATTGGGCGTGTCGCCCTTGCTACTTAGAGGTATAATAAATATTGCCATTTATTTGAATATCCTGTGTCCATCGAGCGGTAAATACCTTTCCACCAAAACGCTCCATAAATTAAAACAGAATTTATGGAAAAAACAGGCGCGTCAAATTATCTAACGCATAAATATCTCGTTGACATGCAACATGACTATCGATTCGCTTAAATTTACGATCTTATCGGGCAACGTGAGCATTTTTCAGATTAGCCTCAGGTGATTTGAAGTATTGCTTAAATCATTTCCTTAGTATTAATGGTTTATACTTAATATATTGCTTGAGGCTCTTTAAAACAGCAAAATATGCTTATGTGTAGAGATTCTGATATGTGTAGTTAAAGCATATCTAGTTTCTGTCTTTACCACATATTTATTTCATAATAAAATAATTTTCCCTTAAGAAAAAAAATTAGTAAAATTAGTTTCTTGTTTTATTAATTTATCTTTCCTAAAAGAATTGAGTCGTCTTTCATTTTGTGCAGACCATTTGTGTCTATTATTAAATTGTTTGGCTGTCTTTTTCTTTTTGTCTCATAGCTTACAATATTTCCAAATCATTTCAATGCGCTGCGATAAAAATTGCTTTCATATTCTCAATTGACAGATAAAATGTAATTTACAAAAACACTCCAAATGCTGAAAATGAAAACGCCAACAGCAAATTGCTTGTAAGTCGTGTGATTTTGTTTTCAATTTTTTTTTTCTCGCATAAAATGTAATGTGGCAATTTAAAGCAGACTCTGTGATTAGATTAGATCTATGCGCTTTTGATTCAATCGCATCGAGGCAGGAAAATAAATGAACTAATTGTGATTCGGTGGCAGCTTTAAGCGGCAAGCGTTTGCCGCTGAAAAGTGTGCTATGATTTCAGAGAGGGGGAGAATAACAAAAAAAAAACAGCTGTCTGGGTCATAAAACTCAACTACGCCCTAGCAAGCAATTACCGTTACAGATATGGCCAGGCTACAACGGACACACAGACATGCAACGGAGGGGACCACAAGAACAGCAGCAACAACAACAACAACAAGCTGCCACAAAGAAAACTGAGCTCAACTGTAACTGAGACGTCCAGTTAGTCTTAGGGTGAGGGGAGCAGCCCTTAGAAATATGCGTGACTGTCTGTCTTAATGTACGTGGGTGATTGTCTAAGTGTGTGTGTGTGTGTGTGTGTGAGTGTGTATGTGTGTGTGTGTGTATGAGTGTGGGTGCCAGAGTGAAAGTGAGCGTCAGAAGTGACACATAAAGCTCATAAATTGTCGCATACTCAATATGCATGAATGAATGGACGAACGTGGGGCAGCGGGTGGTTTAAGTCGGAAAAATCAATAATGATTGCAACGTTAGCTGACGCCAAACGTAGTAGCTCAAATCGATGGCAGCCACAGCGTATACACCAACAAATATACTATATGTCTATAAGTATTGTAAATGCTTTTGCATGAGCTTTTAAACTGCAATTCATTGGAAATGCACTGAAAACCCGGCAACTGACCCTTTCCACTCGCTGTTGCACAGTGCCAAATGAAGCGAGTGAAAAAAAATTGGCGCATAAATTTGGAAAAGCTGTCGAAAAAAGCAGAAGCAGCAGCAGACGTCACGAGCAGGAGCGTGGAAAATAAAGGCCAGAATTGGGGGAGTGCTATTTATATCCTTTAAGAAAAAGGGAAAATTTATACGAGCTGCATTGATTAATATTTCAAAGGACTTTCAGTGCAGAACATACGTCATCCAATGGAATTTAATCGACTATTTTAAGGCCGAAAACACAAGTAATGTATTTATAATTTATTTAAAATATAATTTTACTATGGCAATAACAAAAACAATCATACTGTTATTTTAAAATATTTATATTTTAATAAGTAAATATTTAATTTCATATATTTCGTTTTACATTTTAATAGTGAGCAAAAACATATTTATATATTTATATTATATTATAAAAAGATCACAAAAGAAATAAACAAATATTTTATTAAAGTTTCATGTCGTTTTCTTTTCAAACTAAGTTTAAATTTGTATCTCACATCAAAATGTGTTACTCCCTATCATAAAACCGGTGAAATCTTATATTTATATTTATATATTTTAAGCAAATATTTTCCAACAACTCTTTTTTGTATGTATTATTTATACATTTATTGATTTAAATATTTTTTTTTTTGTTGATTTTCAATCCAAAATTTCAGCTCATCTCTCAGCTTTCAGTTATCCCCTTTAATGGGTTTAGCTCGCCACCCCTGTGACCAACTCTCGTACAAAGGAAGTCCGTATTTAGTGCCCCTCCCACTCCCCCCGCCCACCCCCCCCCCCCCCCTTCACATAGCTCTGGCTTGTGCATTTGTCCATTTAGCTTTCTGTGTATTATCCTGGGCACACATTGGACCACAAACGCATTTGAAATATATTTAGTAGACTGTGGAAAACAAATTCCATGCATGTCTGCCTCGAACCGGTTTTTCCGCTTTGACCATTACAATTTGTAGGCTGCCATCCTTTGGGGCACAGGACGACGGACCAGTGGCAAACTAATTTTATGCACCAAATGTAATTTCAGTGGCACAAACAAAGCAACAACATCAGCAGCAGCAGCTGCTAAAAGCCATAAACAAATTGGCCGAGGTGCGCTTTAGTGTTTCGCCTGTTTTTGGCCGTTTCGTGTTGGGCTATTTTAAATTCTTGTTGTGTAATTTTTAATTTAGTCACTAATTTATGCAGCGCCTCTCAGCACGTGTTCTATTTACTTCGGAGATGGGAAGTTGTAGTACTTACAGCAGGCACTGTTTGTCGGACGTGTAGCCGCTTTTAATTGACAGCTGACTCCGGGGCTTTCAGCCATTTGAATTTAGGCTTGGACTGAGGTCAGCTTTTAGCTAGACAATTAGGCGTGTAATTGAGAGTCCTTTGAAATGAGTTACCCTATTTCTACATCAATAACACAAGTGCAAATAGGTAAAAAGGAAAAGTGAAATAAAACTGCCTAAATAGGTTAATAAATGAAAACTAGTTGGTTAATTGCCGAGTTAGCATAAAACTGGTTAAGTGGATCAGATTGGGCTTTGACTACCGCAATTAATAATTCATTAATTTGTAGATAATTACGTTAAGTAACTATCTAGTAGCCCAGTCGCCCTTATTTCGCATTTACATAAATGATTATTGTCGGATGCTGCACATTCACCTGCCACACAGACCAAAGCGGAGGTTGCCTTTGTGTTGCAGGATGTTCGCCTATTTCATTTATTAAAACTGTCAACAGGCGTAAATGTAGGTTGACTTATCAGCGACAGGAAACACACACACACGCACACTCCTCTGGCCTACTTGCCTCCTGCGTGATAAAATGTTATGAATGGAATTCCGACAGCCACACGCTGCTAGGCGTTGCAAGTTGTACAAAAACACACATTAATAAAAGTGTCGAACACGAGAAATGGCAGGCGGTTTCCCCACGCACGCAACCTTCAAATGGGCCTTTGGCTTTGGCCTTGCAACGTCGCCCAGAAGCATGCAAAACTCAACAGCTAAAACCAAACAAGAGCATGTAGCACTTTTGGCCAACATACATTTGCCACATTTGCCAGCTGACTGTGTCAAGGACTTTGTCAAAGCAAAAGCAGTCAACAAAGATATGCCAGCCTCCTAATTGCTGGTAGGAAAAAAACACACAAACAGAAATAAAAGAAGAGTAGCTACCAGGCGCACATCAATTATGGAAATGACAGACTGACAGACAGACAGACAGTCAAACAGGGTGCTCTTCCTTGTCGCACAATTGCTTGGCTTTTATGACTTCCCCCCAGTCGCAATAAATTATGGTTTACTCACAACAATGAAAGAGAAATTTGAGTCTTCCTTCATCTTCCGCTTCACTCTTATATTTTTTTTTATTTTTATTTAGTTTTTTTTTTATTTTTTTGGCAGTCGTGTGAGTAAAGTGGCCATAAAGCTAACGGCCAAGGAATGCTCCTCAGCACATTAAGCAACTGAAAAGCCCAAAAGCAACTATGCGTTGACTTAAAGCCTTAAGCCAACTGGAGAACTCCTCTCTCTCTACCTTTCTATCTCTCTCTCTCTCTCTTTGTCAAACTTTCAGCACAAGTTTTTTCAATGAAAATTCCGAGACGCAAACGTCGTGGCTGCCACTCTTCGAGCGTTAAGCGAAAAACAAATGCAAATTAAATTAAACACCAAACTTTGCTAATATGCTAAGGCTAAACTTTTAAGCAACCCTTAAAAAAAAAAACACAAAAAAAGACAAGTGGAACCCTCGAAAATCTAACGACTAGAGTTTCCGTTAGCACATTTAATTAAAGAAGGTACAAATTACAACATGAAAGTGAAGTTTTCAACTACAAATTGCACTTTTTAAGCCTCTTGAGTTAGCCAAGTTAAAGTATCCTTGTCTGGCAATAATAAAGATCTTTAGGATTACTCCTTGGGAATTTTGTTTAATATTAATTTATTCTAGTGTTTGGATTTTTTGTTTGTTTCTATTTTGAGTTAAGGTTTAATATCTCCCCTTATATTAAATAAAAGAATTCTGTTTACAAAATAGTAGAATAATTTTAAATATATCAACCCGATTCAATTCCTCTTTTCAGTCTCAACAGCAGTTTGAAATTGTCGCTCGATCAAGTCATAAATTGCAGGACGATTGCATATTTTGTTTCGTTTCAGAGTTCATTAAAGTGCAATGAACTTGCTACGTGCTAACGGGTCACAAATAATACCGACATTGGCCGGGGAAGTGGGGGGTTGTATTTTGGGGTCAGTCGGCAGCTTGCAACAACCCTCGTGGTGCTAGGTAAATGGCACTTAATTTAATGTTAAATTTATGTCAGACAGTCCGAAGCTAATAAAAACGCCCCACACATAAACACTCTTATATCGAAATGGCAAAAAGATTCACACTATTACAGAGTAAGACACCAGATAGGACACGATAGGCCTATGTGTCTGTGTTTGTGAGTGTGGAAATGGGTTAACCGAGTTGGCCTAAAAACGTTACAGTTTGCCGCAGAGAAACCGCAACGCAAACACTTTGCATGATTTAAGGCCATAGGAGAATTGCAATAGAGGAACTCAAGCAGAGTATATACGAGTCTGGAGACGACTAGGGGCATACCTTTGGGTGACTCACATAGTCATAAGCACCATCATGCATGCGTCGAGAGGTGTGGCAGTGGCAGTGGCAGACATTCATATACATATATAGAACGACCAACACTCAAGACATGAGAAAATCGATGGCGAATGTGAATGTGAATGTGATTAGTTGGCAAAACTGTTGCCTAAAACTGGCAGATAGACCGAGAGGCAGAGAGACAGTCTGTTGCGTGCCACCTTCAAAAGCGATTCGACTGTGCCACCGACAAGCTAAGCAACTTAACAAATGAGTTTATTAATGAGCAGAGTAAACAGTTTTGCCTCCTGGAGTCAAGCGCCAGCTTGGAGCAGGCTCCATTTAATGGCCAAGTGGGCGGTGCTCATGTTTGTCAAATGAAAGGCTAATGTTGATAGTCTGCTTGGATGCATTCGCTAAGGACATGTTAATTAACCATGTTTATTTTAACCATGTAAACTACAAAAGTACATTTTCTACGCAACTGAACATTAAACAACCTTTAAACAACATTTGACTAGCAAATGGCAGAAAATATATTGTATGCAACTTTTTATGTGATTTAAAGAAAACGGGTTTGAAAATCTTTTCGAAAATCTTTGGAAATGTGTTTAATTTATTGAGCAAAATAATAAGTGGATAATGTTAAAATTAAGGCAAAACATTTGGTAAGTTATTTTATTAACTTCTTCAAGTAATATTAGCATAATTATTAGTGTGCACTAGAAAATATAACTTTTGAATATCGCTGCTCCTCCTTATTCGTATTATTATTATAATTAAATCATTATTATTGTTGTTACCATAATTATTTAACGAATCAACTATTTCGCCAACCAGCATAAATTATAATCGGAACTGTAATTAACCGACTTTGATTTATAAACCTCTGATTGTCTGTGAGGCACCTGCAACACATATTGCGTATGGTGGGTGGGTCTGTTATGCCACAAGTGCTTAACCCAATACATGCCTAATCTTCCCTCCCCCCGCGGAGAACGCTCTCCTCCTCTTTCTCTCTCCCTCTCTCTCTCTCTATAGCTTTAACCGTTAGGCGTGCGCTTAAAGCCGCTTAGCTCATTGCGAATTTAACTAAAGCTCAACCGAGAAACAATTTAGCTAAACTCCACCGAAGAAGAAGAAGTGGTGAGGGGGTTTGGGGGATGTTTATGTAGCGTTGAGTCAGCTTGGTCTATAAACTGCTCTAAAATATGCACACAATGTTGCCCCAAACCTGTCGCATGTTGCCTGTTGCTGTTTTATGGCCAAATGTTGCCCTTTTCTGGAATTGTTGTTTTTTCCCTTCTTTTTTTGCATTGGTGCCTTTTGGCCACAGGACATGACAGGCTGGAAGCCACGTGTAGGTGTGTGTGTGTGTGTGCGGGTGTGGGTGTGGGTGTATGTGAATACGGAACAGGTACGAAGATTTATGATCAAATGCCTGACAGTTGGAAGTAATTGACGAAATTGAGAGACGAGGCGAGTGGCCAGCAAAAATTGAATAGCTATTGAGAATTCGACTTATTATTTAACATATGTGTATATGAGTGTGTGTGTGTGTGTGTGTGATTATCGTATCACTGAGATATATCTCCCATGTGTCCACCAATGTTTGTGTTTACAGTGCCAACATAACCCTTTGGGCTGGAGCCTTTGTAAATAGAACTCGTCGACAGGACAAACAGTTTGCGATGTAAACAGAAACCGGCCGGAAGTTTAATGGCCTGTAGCAGTCATTGACACGGCTCGGTTTGATGGCCATTTGTAGAGGCCAGGAGTTGATTATTGCCATAGTATCGCATCAAATTCAATTCAATTGATTACCTTTGCTATGTTAGAACATGTTGTCGTTGATGAACTCCTCCGCAATACGCCCCAAAATATGCAACACACAACAATAATTTAAGAGCTCATCACAAAATGAATTTAATTTACTCTACACTTCACTTCACTTAACAGTTACTTATTTATTTATCGTATTTATTTTAAGTAATTTTTGGAATTTTATACACGAAATATATGTTTAAAATGTTTATTTAAACGACTTTGCGGCGAGCTACAACATTTTCTTGTGGCAACCGCAACGCCCGAGCGTCCAAATGCGTTTCTGGGGTTGCTTAGTTGACGGTTTGACTATAGGAAAATGCCAAGTTCGAAAAAGTGTCAAAGAGTCGGCCCGACTTCGAAAAAGAGCTCGAAACGCGTTAAAAGAGAACTCAAGTTGATAGGGACATCAATGGAGAGAGAGAGAGAGAGAGATACAAAGAGAGAGAGAGCGCCAGAGAGTCTGAGTGAAGCACATGGCAGAGTTGTGTGCTGAAAGTAAAAGGCCAACTTGTCGAACGGGGGAATGGGTAGTTAGGTTGGGGTGAGGGGGCATTCAACAGCGGAAGCAGCAGCACAGCGTCACCTGCCCACCTGTGTGTGCAAACATAACTAGTTGATAGGCTCGGTGTTTTTCGCAAGACTTTAGGCGTTTTTAGCTTGTTTGAATAGCCACGCAATTGGTTAGGCAGTCAGTTGCCAACCCAGTAGTTGCCTACCTACTAGTTGCCTAGAGCAAGCCAAAATTATACAGTTCAAAACAGAAAAGTGCACTTAAGCCTGTCTGGTTTTATGATGATAAAGAGAACTTCAGACGGGGATGACTGTGGGGTGTATTTCGAATGATGAAGATATATCCCCAACTAACTTGAATTGCAACAACAATTGCAATAATTTACCTTATGATGACCAGAAACACAAGAAGAATTATGTATTTTTTAGTTTCGCAACTTTTGGTTACGACTTTACCATTTTAGTTACTTCATCCAAATGAAAATGATGTAAAACAAAATTACAAAGCTAATTTTTTAGAATGTTGAACTATCAAGAGACAAATATTATAGCCATTTTATGTAGGGGTTTGCAGTGTTTGCAATTCTTGTGTTCATTGTAAAATATCTTTCAAGACTTTTTAATTTGTGGCACTTTCCACATCATACAAATCTGATTTCCTCATACATTTGCAAATATTGGCTAAGTTTTTTATTTGTAAAGTGCCTCGTATATTAACGAAAAATCCGTTAAATATTTTAGCGTATTTTATTTGCTCATTTGGTGAGCGCATAAAACTGTGCATTTGATTTCAGTTCATGTTTACTTTAATTCTGATTTTTGCCATCTACCGCATTCCTCCGCTGGGCGATAAGGTAATATTATTCCTCCAATTGTCAAACATACTCCACCCACACGGGGCACAACAGACTTGCCGCTCAACACAGTCTCTTTATTTTTTTTTTTGTTGGGTGGTGGTGGTGGCTCTTAGCCAAAAGCAACAAATGGCTATTACGAAGAGCAAGAGAGAGAGAGAGCGCAGTGGCGACAGCTGTGCATTTAAGAGAGTGAAGCAATTTCGAAATGTGTTGCAAGTCTCTTTGGCATCAGTTGTTGGCCATGCATTCAATTGCTCAAGCTTGCTGCATGTTCGACAGCTGCCCGGTTTCAGAAAAAGCCAAATAAAAAATTGAGCCAAGGGCGGGCGAGTTCTTGTTGTCTGTGCTGCAATTTTCAAAAAAAAATATTAAAAAAAAACATCAACTAACTGCACGCAAGAAAATTCAACGAGGCCGCCGCAATGAAAAGCGAAACTAGCCGATAACAAGTTCCTCTCAATGTTGTAGTTGCATTTGTTAGTTGTTGTTGATTGGCTGTGGCACAAGCCTTTGTTCGGCAACTCAACTAATTGGCTCCACTTGCCAGTGCCAGCCCCCAACTGAAGTGCGCCCAGCGCCTGGTTACCCAATTACTCATTAATCTTCAAGGCGGCGGCACTCAATCAGCCAGCCTTCGAACTGCATCAATACATTATAAAAGAGAGCCGCAGATGTTGAACCCCACGTGGCAAGATATATTGCAATATTCAGTCAAGTAAAGCGAAGCCCAAGTGTTAAGCTTTATTTTTACGAATAAAATATTAAGAATACCGAATCACAGATTAACTGAACTGACGAAGACTTTCCAAATTTATTCGGAACTAACTAAATTTGAGATAATGAAAAATTATTTTTTATTTTCAAATTATACTTCTCAGCTAACATACTAAGTATTAGTTAGGGTATATCAATTAAAAGCTTTCGTGCACAATAATTACATAAAAAAATATCTGCCGGCTATGGCAAAGTTATTGGAAAACGATTAAGCATAAGTCCAGCCAAAGACTCTTGTCATGTTCATGTCACACTATTGCTGCAACTGTGTGTGTGTGTGTGTGTGTGGGCGTTGAGGAATGCCAGTTAGTTGAACGTGTGGCAGCATGTGGAAAGGTCACTTTTGGCTTAAAGGCTTACGTATGCCCGTCACATTCTTTGAGCCGCTTTTAATCGGCCCGCAACGTAGCTGCACACCAGGAAACAATAGAAACGAATGGGGTGGGGCAAGCAAATTGCGGGGGTCTTGTTGCACTTATCAATTGCAATTGCAGTTCGTGTCCATTGAGAATGACAAAACGGCAACTGGTTTTCATTTATAATTAAGCTGCAACTGAACAACTGCTGCAATTTTATTGTTTTTTTATTATTTGCCTAATGCATTTTTGTGAAAGTTAATTTAATAATCATTTGTATAAATGCAACAGCTGTGCATTAACAAATATGTATTTATATTTTATATTTATTTATAATATTCATAATTATTTATAATAAACATAACATACATATGTCGGCTTTTGCTTTAGAATCTAAATCGAACTTGAATGGAGTTCGATTGCAACTGTGCTATAAAAAGCTGAAGGCGCTATGGTTGTGTGTCTTGGCTAAATGTGTCTCGACTATGCTATAAAATAGATAAGATGTGCTTTCTGTGTGCAACGAAAGCTCTAGCAAAGCTTTCGAGCTTTCGAAAGGAGAAAATATTAAGCTTTGAATTTAAAGACTTAAATTTCTTATATTATTTAAGGCTTTCATACCCAACTCCAAAGGTTTTCAATGTTGCTTCAACTTTATTATTTTCACATATTCTGAATTTAATTTTAACTTTATTTTCTATTCACAAATACACAATAAATAATCCACTTAATACTGAGCTGTCGGTGAAAGGCAACAATACTGAAACGGCTGTCAACTCAAATAAAGGATATGTTTTCAAACATATCGCAGTGAATGAATCAATATTCCCCGAAGCCAGTTCCCAAAATTGACGCTTCATTAAACACCACTTGACGCTTCACTAAAAAGAGTAGCCAAAAAAGTAGCAAGAAGAGGGGAAAACACTGCGAGGAAAGCATATCAAAATGCGATTGGCACAAGGGTCACGTCATTGAACACTCGAGTGGACATCCCCTTTTTAGAAAAGGTGGCACAGACAGGTGGACAGGCCGGACACATATATTTTGTAGGGCCTACGGGTTCAGTGAGTCTGATGAAATTAATAAAAACAATTTGTATTTATTATGTCGGGGCTGTTGGGTGCGAAATTTATTTTCAATTTGGTCGTCGCCAATGTGGTCAGCGAATTTTACGATAATGTGGAAAATCCCAAATTGTAGATGGGGCAGATAATAATACGGCTAGTTTAAAGCGAGCTTTAAAAAAAATATGTTGCATTCGCAGTAGCAATCTGGTAAAAATGGTAGCGTCTCACGCCTGAGCCATAAATCAAATGAATTGAAAAATGTGTTATTAAATAAAAGCAGCAAGGATGCAACCGGCAGCCAGCCAGACACACAGAACAGACACAAGGACAGACAGCCAGGCATGCAGCCAGGCAGCTAGGCAGCTAACCATATGTGTGTTCCGAGTCCAGTTTGGTGCAAACCCCTACAAGTGGCAGCAACAACAACAACCGCAACTCGCTCTTAACTGTCTGCCCGGGTTTGTCTGCTTGTTGGAAAATGCGCCCTGCTGCATTTTGATTTACTTTTATGGCTAGACAACTGGCAGACCTCCCGGCAGAGATTGTCGGCTGGCATGCCAGGACATCGAGGCACTTGTTGGGCTTCAAAATTATGTCCTGCAGGTGTCGAAGGCGCAGCTGATTAGCTTCAGCTTGACACTAATGCGACAATGCACTGGAGGAGTGGTTGGTTGGGTTGGGAGGCAGAGTCAGGTTTGTCGCCTCTTGTCCGACGTGCATTAAAATTCAATTATTGAGCATTTTTTGCAGCTGCATTACGTGACCAAGGGGCTCAAAAGTCGACAGGGTCAGCAGCTTGAACCATGAGCCTGAACTTGTTCAAGTTGCACTCCCTCCCACCCCCCACTCATCCCGCAGCGACGACAGCTGTTGCTATTTATAGAGAACTCGAGACAGAGACAAAGAGAGCAGGAGTTGCTCCCACTTTAGCGCCTCATGGCATTGCATTAATTTCACAGATCAAACGCGTTGATGGACCGAAGCTAATGAAAATGTGGAAAGCCCTCCATCCTATATTCCCCATTCTCCATCTCTCTATGCTTCACCCCCTTCCCCCACAGCTTACACAGCAATAAGCGCTTTTTAATGAAATGCGTGTTGAAATGTGCGGCGGGAGGCGAAGCAAGGGAGTCTTGGGTGTGTTCTGTTATCTGACAAGTGTTTAATAAAAACAGAAAAATTATGTTATAGCACATTAACAAAACCGATTTCGACTCTTAATGCCTAACAAATAGAGCGGCAAGTGGAGAACTTAATTAGACATTAAAAGCAGCCCAGTTCGGGTGCGAGTAGAGTGCATTTGAATATTATTTTCAACAAATAATCGAGAGCTGCCTCAACATTAATTCGTAGCTAATTACAAACATGTCTATATAAATGGTTGTACTACATTGGTTGCCACTTCCCTTAAGCTGCACGCTCTGGTTACGGTAAAATACGGTTATAAAATCTCTCTTTAAAGCACCTCAAGCAACACATATTTCGAAAGCAACTGAACTCCACCCAAAATGTCAGTCAAATACTCGGAGGATTCGACATTTTCAAATCGCTTGTTAACAGCAATCTTCCATGGATACCTTTGTTAACTGAAGTGCCAAAGTGGCAAAGTGCGTTTGTCCGTTTGTCCTGTGTTGTATCCCCGTTGCTATATGCCACAACCTGAATGTATCTCAATATCCACAAGCATCGACATTCGTCTATCGCAGAGGAGCAGGAGGCGGGCGAAGGGAGGAGTTTGCACAGTGACAGGTGAGCATTGTCAATTGTCAATTGTCAAGTTGCCATCGTCTGTTTTGCTGCTGTTGACAATTTGCAAATGATGTATGACAAGCCTCTCTGCACCGGTTAGAATATGGGTAAAACCTGATCTCTGGTCTGGAGTCAGAACATCAAGTGGATTTTATGCAAATTGGCAATTTGAGCGCTGTTTTTGGCTTTGAAGAGCAGTCAGTCTGTCATCGCCAGAGACTGCGTTGCAGGCGGAAGTTTGCTGAGGTGCCTCAAGTGGCTGCCACAACAATTAACTGCTCTTCAAATGGTGAGTGGCCCTTGCTTTAGGACCCAGCCAGCTGTGCCTGACGCCAAAAGCGTGGCCAAATTGTGCGTGGCAACTGTGCACTGCACTCAGGCCTAAACAGAAAGTCAAGATTAAAAGAGAAGGCTGAAGCCGCCTGTTTTGCTTTCGCTTAAGTGCCGTTTTATAGCCACCACACGCAACATGCCACATTTGAAGACACCAGGCGACAACAACTTCTCGGAACTCAATCGAAACGATACAAATGGTAATTGCCCGTTGACTCATTGATGTCAGCTGTGGAGGAGCTGGACACAAATGACTCATAACACATAACGTGGATAACGGCAAAAGAAAGCACCCAAATGTGAACAATTAATAACGGTTATTGCATCCATAATAAATGCAAATCGTCTGCATATTTTTTTGTATCTAAGCTTGTTTGCCACAACTAACTTTTATACGAAGTAAAATTTGTATAATAATCAAGATGGTACTAAAATTTAGTTGTGCAGTTTGTAGCGCATTAAAGAAGACATCTCCAACTCCATTCTTCATCAGCAGCACTTGCAAAGTCAATATAGCCATGGATCTCTGTACTTCTGTACATCTGTACATCTTCTTTTTCTTTAGAAATAAAAATTCGATGTAAATTAATAAAAGCTGGCCTAAAAACATACGACTTAAAATTCTTGTATAAATATCTTTTCTATAAAAAAATTATTTGTCAAGAATAAATATCTAAATAATAAAAATCGACCATGTCTAAAATAAGGTATATTTTTCTTTTGTATTTTTAGATATGCTATTTATTTATAGAAATTACTTTTACATAAAGTAAAAAAAAACAATCCTTATTTTTGGAAATATTATTTCTGCAAGAATTTAAGGACTTACCGCTCTTCAATGGTTGTTGGCAGCTGGGTTCTGGCTCGCATCATGCTGAGAAAATGTTTGCCATGGGCAATTGCGCCAATTGCTGATCCAGTTGTGGTGGTTAGGCCACTGCTGCCCTCCGATAGATATCCATTGTCGATGTCGTGATGATGATAGCGACTGCCCGAAGTGGAGCTGCCCACGCGCAAAGCATCGCCATCGCTGCAGTAGCCCTGCCCGATGTCCGATTCGCAGAACTCCAGATAGGATTGATGTGGATGGGCATGTGGATGCGGATGCGGCTGTCCACCGCGGGCACCACGCGTGGGCAATGTCACATGCGAGTTGTAGCCGCGCAGCAGCGGACGCATGGGCAGCACCGAAGAGGAACAGGATGAGGAGGAGGAGGCAGCAGCAGCAGCAGATGGCAGCTGCTCCTCCTTGGACTCATAAATGGTGCCCACAATCTTCGAGGGTATCGTATGAAATTTGCTGGGCGAGGCGGTGGGCGTATTCGGTGCCGAATTGTGTTGCATGGGTGCACGCTGCAACGGGGAACGAGGTGGCGCACCCAGTATATGTGGACCTGCATTATACTCCAGTTTGCGTGGTGCAGAGCCACCCAAAGCGGATTTCGGTGGGGGCAAACGGCTGCCGCTGCTGCTGCTGCCGTAGATGCTGTGGCCATGTTGTGGCGTGCTGGGTTCGCTGAGGTAGCCCGAGGCGCTGTTCGAATAAATGGCTGATATGTGTGAGGAGGCTGTAGGAGGAGGAGGTGTTGGCGGGGCATTCGCGTAGTATGGAGGTGGTGGTGTTGAAGGCAATGCCTTGAGGATATGTGTGTTTGCAGTTGATTGTTGCTGCTGGTGTTGTTGCTGTTGTTGTTGTTGTTGGGATATGTTTGCCTGGTTGCTTGAATTGGTGGATATGTCGCTTGTTTCACGCTTGAGCAGCTCCGAGTTGGAGCTGCAGCTGGAGCCCAATTGAGGCAGCTTGCTGGTGCCCTTGATGGCTGCAATTGGTTTGGGCAGAGCTGTGCCGCTGGGACTGTGGAGCAGTTGTTGCTGCTGCTGCTGCTGCTGCTGCTGACTTTGACTCTTGAGCGAGTCGGTTTTGGAGTGCAGCGAAGATTTGGAGGACATCTTCTCGGCGGAGCCGCGTGTTAAGGAACTCTTGCCAGCTCGTCCCATGGTGGAGCTGCGTGATTCGTTGCCCGACTGCTGCTGCAGTTCCTCCTTGTGCAGCGAGCGGGCAGGACTCTTCTCCTTCTTGGCAGCAGCAGCAGCCGCAGCTGCCTTGGATTGATCCTTCTTCTGCTGTGCAGCGAGCAGCTTGGACTGCTTGGTATTGTGCTTCTGTTGGCTCTTCTGCTGGGCACTGACACTAATGCTGGGCGGCTTCAGCTGCGAGTTGTGGCCATCATTCAGACTCAGGCTGGAGTCGGAGCGCTCGGAGCGCGCCGAACTGAAGCCCGACGAGGATGAAGTGCGCTTCGACTGGATTTGCGTTTTATTCGAGGCAACTGCGGCTGCATTTGCCGCATTCTGTTGCTTCTCCTTGTTGAAGAGCTTCAGCTTGTCCAGCATTGAGTGCTTCTGCGGTGCCGAAATCGTGGGCGCATTCAAGCTGCTCGGCGAGGGAATGCCGCTCTGATGGCTACTCTTCACACTAGGCGGACGCAGGCTGCACCAAAGAAATTAAACAAGAATCAGTCCCCAGTTAGTCACAGTTTGCAGCTGGAGTTGCTCTCATGATTACCTGTTGTTGTTGCCGCTCTTCAGACTCTGTATGGTGTGATTGCTGGTGGGCGGACTGTTTGGACGGCTCGTATTGAAATCACTGCCGCTCTTGCCCAGACCAGGTATCGCTGCAGAGAAAAGAGAGAGAGAGAGAGAGAGAGAGAGAGAGTGAGAGGAGTTCAATGATTTTGTGCCCACTTGAAGATGTCCGCTGGCTGTCAGCTGATGCTGAGAGGCATATGCCGAATGGGGCAAGGGAGGCGCTACCAATAAATCAATGCTTAAGGCCAAGCGGACATTAAACTTAATTAATTGCTGTTCGAATGTGGGGAGGGGGGAGTATATGGTAGGGGGTAGGCTGGCAGTTTTATATATGAAGGTCTCACGCACTGTCACATAAATCTTCACAAAAATTCAGTTGAAATATTATTGAGGGTCTATCATGCGATTAAATTAAAAATGGTGTCATTTGTTAGCACTCGAATAGCACATTGTCATTATTTGTTGTCATTATTTGTTGTTATTTCTCTAATTTGATTGTTTTTGGTAACATAATCTATCGACTTGAAGTGCTAATGTCAGTTCAAGCTACAATTTCTTCTGCATTTTCATTAAAACCGAAAACCAATAAAATCTTTATTGAAAGTGTTTGCAAAGTAAATTACTGCATAAAGTGAAATCTAAGTTAAAGTGAGTTATTTTTAAATAATGAATACGTTTCTATTATAATTTATTTCATGATATCTCTTTAGATTTGGATGAGTCGAGTTCCCACTCTTTTGCTCTTAAATAATGTCATATTTATCTACTTTGGAATTATGTTCCATTTACATTTACTTCAACAGCTATTCCCAACTGGCGTTCAACTAGGAGTCCATTTGAGACCTCAAATCACCGCCACAGGCAGTAATTACAAATTCTTCCAGCTTCAGCAAATCAAGTGCAACGAAAAATATGAGCAATGAGGCGTTTTTTGAATAGCACGCGCCCCATTCACTGTACTCGAGGGCGCCACAAAGGGATTCCCAGGAGTGCTTTGATGATGTGGCGGCACACGAGCCACGTCTAGATTGTTACCCCTTTTAACGACAAATCTCGGACCTGGCTAAGTGCATTGGCATCCCCCGCTGGGGGTTGTTTGTTTGACGTTGGACTGAAATTTGTTTGTTCCGAGTGTACAGTAAACAAAAACGGGGCCTGCAGCATGTGCCCCAAAAAAGCCACCACTAAAACGGGTGGCTTTAAAGCACCTTTTTTTAATAATACTTTTCCCAAACCCTCTGATAACAAAATATTCACTTACATGGCGTATGATTCGGCGTCGGTGGCAGGGGGCGCACCTTGTCCGGGGGGCAGCGACGCTGGACCATGACAGTTGCGGGCTGCGGAATGGCTGTTCCGCCATTGACCTTTCCATAAGCGGGCGCTATTTGCCTGCAATAAGCAAGAAAATATGTTTGTCTTTAACTAAAATTGGTATATTAAAAATAACAATATGCTTTGCAGCCAGAGAGACTAATAAATGTATATTTTTACTTCGGTTTATGGCTTTTTTATGACAGCCGCCCACGCGGCAGGCCGAGTGCATTTACAGTTTGTCTGAGGCGTGATTTGCATGAGTTGCTGTAACAGTATCTGTCAGATACATTTTTTATGCTGCTCTTGGCATTTACTTATCTCGGCGATTTATACAAACTGCGACATAAAAATAATTGTACATTGCAACGTTGATAAATTAATGAAGTTGCCGCCAAACCCTTTTTTTATTATTTTTTTTTTTTTTTTAATTTTTGTCTGCAACTAAAAACATAGCAACTGCTGTAAATATTTTTACAGCATTTTTAACGATGCGATTGCGCGAAATGAAATGGAAGACAAGCGGGCTCATAAATATGCATATCATTGCGAAAGATACTTTTGTATCTTGCAAGTCGTAAGCCATAAACCGCGTACCTAAGTAGCTTCAGCTACAACTCTTGATTAGCTCACTAAATTACAAAACTGTTCATTTTATGAACATTTTATTTTGATTGAGTCAATTAAATTAGATAAGCCACTTTAATTGGCCTTCAAATCCCAACTAATTGAATTACATTCTCATGACGTCGAGAAGCAGCTCAAATAATTTTTTTTATATGTAAATATGCTAATATCTATTTTTATTTATCTTTAATCAACTCATTGCTAATTTTTTTTTAAATTTGAATAAATTTTGTAGATATATTTTTTAAAATTGTAATTATTAAGGATAAGCTCATTAAATAGTCGATATACATCGGCAAAGCAAATCTATCTTAATTGTAATTTAAATTTATTATGCAATTAGGCTTTTCATTTAAATATGCAAATAATTTAAATCCAAATGAGCTGCTTACCAACCGCTAAGCGGAAAATGGCTTTTCCATTTCCCGGCTACTATGGCAATTTGGTATTTTTTTTTTTTTTTTCGTTTTGCAATTACTCAAAACGCTGATTAAAAACGCAAATAAAGTAATAAAAGAGAGACTGGCGCAAACTTTTAATAAGTCGCGCTCATAAACCTTAGCGGGGTGCTTGCCACCAGCGTGCAGACAAAGCCAAGAGATACATTTGTATCTTTGCATTGTTGTTGGCCCATTAATAAGGCAGTCAACAACAAAAAAGTAAAGGAAGTACGCAACAATTGTATTAAATGAAGAAAAAACAGCTCATAAAAAACAGAAGACATCCCATGCAGACAAGACAGACAAATGAACTTGGCAGCTGCGTTGCTCCTTTTGAATTCCTTTTGGTCCTTTTGCTCGGCTACTGCTAAATTAAATGCGGCTGGCATACCCCTAACTTTAATGGCAGAATCCCCTGCTGCTTTTAGCGGCTGTCATCAAGCGTCTGTCACGTCATTTTTCTTTGCCAGAAAACAACAGCAAATTACAAAAAACCAAACGCTACATAAAAAAAAAAGAATCCAAATTACTTTTCATATAATTTTATTTGCATTTTATTGTTCGCGAGTTGCGAGTTGCGAGTTTTCCGCCAACATCTTTGGCCATGTTAGGTGCTCTGCTCTCCGCTCGTCAAGTGAAAAGCCAAAGCTGTCTGCCGAGTTGTGTTTGCTTCAGCAAGGATGTCGATTGTCTGCACATGCCAGATACAAAGATACAATCTCCAACAATGTATCTATGACAGCAGTCAGCAGTCAACACATGTGCGAGGGCTGCACACAGAATTCGCTCGTAAATAGTTTTTCATGGAGATGATTTTAAACGTAATTAAAATATAAAATAATTTTTTAAATATTTTATTTACTTTTATTTAAATTTTCTTGCAAATTTAATAAGTAATTACACATTCTAAATTCTCTACAAAGTGTATTTGCTTAGATGATCCTGACAGAATTTAGAAATTCGTTGCAAGATATTTTATTTAAGATTTAACAAGCTGTTTAAAAAAAAAACATTTCAAATTTGTTAGTCTACATTTTCATCTTCTAGAAAAGGAAACGAGCTTTGATAAATTATTCTAAAAGCAAAGTTTGACTTAAGAATTTACAAATTGAAAGCTTAAGTAGAGAAAATTTGGCTGATTACTTTAATAGCAACCCACGTTGCATGGACAGCTTGTTAACTGAGATATGTATTCCGAGTATCAGCAGCTTTGCATCTTTCAGCTGCAGGTGTCGCATGCCAGTTGCAAAAAGGGAGCGTGGGGGGGGAAGGAGGGGCGCGGCAACTTCTGTTTGCATTTCGCGCAAATTGAATTTTGCGTCTTTATTACGCATTTTTGATTTGTAGCATGGCGCGCAAAGTGTCTTTGACCTTTGCTGTATGTGTGTGTGTGTGTGTGTGTGTGTGGTGTGTGTAGACTCATAATAGCTGACTGCCGTTCCTGGCTGCTGTTCTGAGTGGCATTCACCTGTGCCGCACAGCCCACGCAGTTGCATTTGCACTTCAAATTGCAGTTTCAGTTCCCGACCAGTGCCTGAACATTTCCGGAAGAGGAATGGGGCAGGGGCAGTGTCAGGGGCAGGCGCAGACTGGTAGCCAACTATAATGCGCGACGTTGAAGGCATTTGTGCTTGTATAAATATGAAAAGTTCTTTTTGCCCCGCTGCCCATTAGTTGCATTTGCGTTGCATGCTTGTTGCTGCTTTTGTTGCCGCACAATGTGTCACTTGAGTTGCATTTGTCATGGCAAACGCAACAGCAACAGCAGCAGGAGTAGCAGCAGCAGCTTCTCCAAAGAGCCAGACTCGAGTGTGCGTGGCAAGGTAGGGTTAATCTGGAGGAACACACGACGACTCCAGCTCTGGCCTGACCATTTTGGGATATGGCCAGTTGCCTTATACGATCTTGTGGCGTTGCAAGTTGCAACAACTCTTTCGCTTTTATTATGGCTTACACATATACACGATTTGTTGCCGTCGCCGTTTATGGTTAGATGTGTCTTTTATTATTATTTTATTTTCTTTTTTCTTTGGCTTTTTCTGGCCCTTTTGCTGCCTTTGGGATGCCTGGAATATCTTTGAGTTTGTTTCCTTACTTTGGTAAGATTGACAGGCGATTGGCATCGCCACAGAACACACCGTGGACAAAAATACTAAAATGTGAATTTCAAATGATTAACAATTTTATTACTTTCACATTCATCATTTTCGAAAACTTGATGAAATTAATTTTGTAATTTTGTCGTTAAATTTTCTATTTTAAAATCACAAATTTCTATGCTTTCCCAATGGGTCAGTAGCGCTTTCAGTAC
The DNA here is from genome assembly GCA_037043585.1 of Drosophila mimica. Lineage (NCBI taxonomy): Eukaryota > Metazoa > Arthropoda > Insecta > Diptera > Drosophilidae > Drosophila > Drosophila mimica. Next base: position 1,376,139 of record JBAMBE010000585.1, read on the forward strand.
TTAAAATATAAAGATTCAAGAATCGTTTCTTCTTTACGATCAATCTTTGGCCATAAAATTCTTCTTGATTATTGGCTTATGACAGATCTTTTATTTTCTGTGGAAAAGTTTATCGGCTGACTTTCACCCCGTGGAAAATTCATAGATTGTTGAGTGCATTAGATACTCAACTGAGTGGCACCTCCAGCTACTGGCCAAAGCAATTTCCACTTTATCTTTAACCCAAAAACCTTTTGAACCTGGTCACAGTTCCAGCCGCCAATGTACCAGTTGTTGCATGTTGTTGTTGCCGTTGTGTTTCTTGCTCTTGAGTTGCAAGTTTATGCCGTTAAGCGCAGGAAATTTTCATAAATTTGCCACAGCAATTTGGTGGGCTACCGCGAATTGCCCGTTCTACTGCCTGCCACAACCAACCAACAGCAACAAGAGGCACGTGAAGAGGTGCACAATTTATGTGCGGCTGTCTGGCTAAGAGGCCACTCCAAAAAGAAGTTGTGCTGGACGCTCCTAGTTAGAGGTTTATTCAGCGCTTTGGGGTCGGAGTCTGTTTCGTGTTGGTTGCAAGCATTTCGAGTAGGTGTTGAATGGCTGATAATAAACGTAATTATGTGCCATTGATATGGCCGCAGGAGTGGCCAAGTTGTTAGAGATAACTCCGTGCCAGACAGAGGTCTTCTTTCGCCTCTCATCAGCAGACAGATGAAGATCACTCTTAGTCAAGGGGGGAGAAGCAAGAATGAGTGAGTGCCACAAATAAGACATTTGTGTCAAACGGGCAGGAAGAATAGCGACTTGAAACCTGTTGAGTGCATAGAACTGGATACTAAAAAAAAAAGAGAAATCAGGATGAAGTTAAACGGAAGCTGAATTAGCTTCCAGACGCAGATTTGACACAGTTTGCAGGCCTAAATAAAATGAGATAACGACTCGTTCTGACTTTCATAATTGAAGTGTTCATCGGGAAAATGTCTCTGATTCAAGGTGCTGCTCTTAACTCACATTTTTTAGTAGAGTCTTTCAACAATGTAGATTTCTTACAAGCAATTCCCACAGTGTTTGATAGTTAAGCACGATTTGCAGACACACAAAGTAATCTTTTAGCTGCAAGTTTGACAGCTTTGTTTCTAACAACCCGCCATGTCAAATGGCTTACATTAGAAATTGAAATGCGACACGTTGAAAAACGTGTTCATCTTAAAAGTCGTGTACATCTCTGACCCTAACCCCCTCCCGGATTCCAACTTCCAACTCCGGCAGCAAAGTAAAGATACACAATATGAGTTGAGATACTTTACTACTAGCTTTGGGTATTGTAGTCGCATCCCGTATGAGTATTACTTACTCCTGGCTGGCTTTCAAGTGCGACATAAAGTCACGATTTTCAGTTATTAGATGGCGAAACTTGCGCCTCAACTGCAGGCTCCAAAACAGTTGTTTGTCTGACTTTAGGGACGCATTTTCTCAGCTGCTGCAAGAAACAATTAATAGCGTCTGCTAACACACAATCCCCCCCTACCCCACCCCACAGACCCCTTGCAAACACATATGGAACACACACGTGCGGTGGGCAGACGGCAAACTCAAAGATATTCCTTGGCGTTCTCTGCTAATGGTCGACGCCATCATCGTCGCCTTTCCTCACATTGCCACCTTTGTTGACTGAAACCGAGACCGGGAGTGAGACTGGAACTGGGAGTGGGACTGGGATTCCGACTTCTATTGCGACTGAGTGGAACTGACGGCGGGAAGAGAGAGGGAAGGGAAACAAGTCGACGACATCTTTAAATATGCAGCAGGTTGTTCTATGGCTGGCCAGAGTTGTAAACAACTCTGCAGCCGCAAGTGGAGAGTAGCCCAAAACAAACAAAGTAGCAAAACCAAACAACAACAAAATAAAGACAACAACAACAGCAACATATACTATGTGGCAGCAGCTTGCCTCTCGAGTGCAACATCCACTTTTCGCTTTTATCAAGCTAAAGCTGCATGCGCAACATTTGAGATGAACGCGTGGCATGGATTAGAAATGCCAAAATAATCGTTGATAATGAGAATTTATTTTTAAAATAAATAAATAATATTCTTTAATATTTAATGAAATTGAAATTAAAATACGAAAATAATCAGATATATGAAATCTAAGCCTTTCTTAAATCTAATTAAAATCTATTGCGTGGAACTTTAAGTTTCTATCTCATCTTTTTAACTAGAGTTTACTGTTATCATATCTTCAAAATATCTTTCTTAAAACAAATATTGCGTAAAAAAAATTATAATAATTCTCACGAGGTCATCTCTAATTTACCCCAGATATGTCAGTATAGCTTAGCTTAGATCACAGGCACACACATCTAAACACACACATCTAAACACACACATCTAAACACACACAACTAAACACTTATTCCTTTTTTCACACCCAGCAAATGCAGCTGACAACATTTTGTGTGTGTGTGTGTGTGTGTGTGTGTGTGTGTGTTTGTGGCACCCTGCGGGGGTTGGACAAATGCTCGTAAATAAGTAAACCAGGCTGCATATTTCGGTAGCCCTCCATTGAGTAAATAGTGGCGAGGGTTGACTGATAAGTAGCTGCCTGTTTCTGGATTTTCAATTATGCAACTTGGCAAATGTATTATTTATTGACTCTGTGCGTTCTTCAATCATAACTGAAAGGTTTTTCAGACACGGTGGTTGATTTTTCCCGGGGGTTGCTGCCACATATGTATACATACATATATGCATACAAGCATATCAAATATGCACTTTGAACACTTCGCCCCAGAGTTGAGGGCAGCTGTAAGTTGATCGCTGCGATTATGCAACGAAAGAGGGGGCAACAAACTTTCAGCTGGCAGTCAACTGTGCCGCCGACTACCGACGGCTCCAGTAAATTAAACTTGGCCCACAGTCTGGCTGGAAGCCAATTGTTGATCCACAGAGAGAGACAGAGAACTCTCCCGTGCACCTTAGACGGAAGTTGATCAACAGTCGCCAGTTGCGTGTCTTTGGATGGTGTCGCATTCGGCGCCTCCGTTCCATTCGAATACATGGTCTAAAGTCGCTTTAATTATGAGTCTCTTGCCACTGTTAATCCAGTGAGAAAACCAGGAAATTCGCACTTGCTGGCATACATCTTTTTTAAAAAAGAAAAAAAGAAACTTAAGAAACGCTACCACAAATGTCATTTCCATTAGCCTCCAACTTGTTGGCGTGCATAAAAATAGCCAAAGGCCCACTGGAGAGAGCCCATACCGCCAAGATCTCTCCAACTCTGCTCTGCTATAAATAGATCTGAGAGTTCTTGGGAAAATATATATCGTAAATTTAAAGCAATTTTAGATAGGCAACATTTTAGGAGCACTGATTTATTGTGCTGACATTTGGTTTGATACACGCATTAACTTTGTATAAAATATGTATAATGAGTTTCATTAGATGCTTTGACATTTTCCCGAGGAAAACCGCTGAATTGTTTTTATAGGTTTGTATGGGTTTTACCTTCTGACATCCGGTGAGTTGGGCAGACTGCGACATTTCCGAGCGCTCTTCCCACCACCATTTCCATGTGATGAGGATGAGGATGTGTTGCCCATTTTAGTAATTAGTGACTGATGTGATGATGATGATGATGATGATTATGATTACAAAACTAAGTTTAATTTGGCATTTAGATGCAACTTTGGCACTTTATAGCTGTGATCTTTGTTGGCGTTATTTAATTTACATTTATGCACAAAAACATTTTATTTATTAAAAACACAATTTTGGGACTTTGACTTTTATCATTTTTATGCGATAGTTTTATTACATTTTAATAATGAAATACATTTCGTAACTGTAATTCAAATTTTATTATGAAATGTGATTTTTCCATTTATTTATTGCCTTGTTAACGACATGTTTTCTGATTTAATTGTAAATTGTATATTTGATTAAATGAATAAGTTCACTTTAAATAAAACTGTTGCAATTTTGGGCGTTGTAGATGGAAATTTAATGTAAAAATCCTGTCAATTCATATTCTTAATAAATGTTGTTTATGCCCCTTGAGAATTTTAAAACAATTCAGCGCTTCAATTTGCAAATTGATCTCAATTATCCCAGATTTAATTACATAAGCCGTGCTCTGTTCACACTCAGTTCAAGTTGAAAGCCTTATAATTTGCAGCAAGCAGAACCCCCACAAAAAGTGCTGTTTGTTCTGTGTCATTATTTGGTAATTAAATGTGCTGGATATTTGGGGACATTGCCGTGACACAAGTAAAAATAGCTGCTAATCAAACAAAGTCTGGTTGTCCGCCAGGAAACGCCCACAGCAAAAAGGGAAAATCTATAGAAAAAGCCAGAAATTTGTCTGCTGGGGATGACCAAAATGTTTGCACAGCACTTTGATCAAAGATTGGGGGTTTGTTACAGAAAATCTAATGCAATTAACAGAGCATATTTGCAGCTTCCGTGCCGAAATAATACAGAGCCAGAGACCAGTGGAAACAGACATTTTTGATGTATGACTTGTGATGCGGCTAATCCATAATGAAAAAAGGCAGAACAGGGCAGACCAGGGCAGACCAGGGCAGACCAGGGCAGACCAGGGCAGACCGGAGCAGACCAGGATTCAGGCAATGAAAGAAAACAAAAGGGGGGCCCCTTCTTTGCCAGAATGTTGAAGAATGCTTTTGAGTTGAAAATCAATAACTTCAATTACAAAGATGCAAAGTCCTCGAAAACAAGCAAACCAAATCGGAAATGCACAGAGAGAAAAAATGGCGTGTAAATAATACGCACGTGCGTGTGACACGTGAGTGGGACTGGGACTTGAAAAGGAGAAAAAGAAGAGGCAGAGAAGGAGAAGGAGGAGGAGGAGGATGAGGAGGAGGAGTGTTGTAGTACATATTTGAAGTGCCTGCTAAATGCTCTCAAAGTGGTCATATTTTAGAACACCCAACAAACTTGGTATTTTGGAGTTAAGGGTGCAAAATTTATGCTTAATCAATTTGTCGTAAAAATTAATGCCTTGTATTTGGTGCGTTTTTGGCAGTACACACTGTAAGGGTTGTTCCAGAGTTTACGCCTGCTGTTGCAATTGCGATAAATGTTGCAATTGGACAAGGATTTTTCACCAAATTTGGCACGTGTCACGACACGGGTGGGCTAAAAAAAAAAGAGAGGAAGTTGGCAGCTGAAATGAAGTTTGATTTATGCGTGAATTTGTCTGATTTATTGAATATTTGTGCGGCGTCTCTTCCCGAGTCGAGTCGAGTGTTTAATCAAAAGTGTCACAGCAGCAATTACCACAATCAACGGAGCTCCAATTCAAGTTTTGACTCGATTCTGACTCGTTTGTGGCACTGATTCTTTCCCGCCTGTCTGCATCATTTTCATAAATTGTTGCAAATTGCTGTGGAGTCGCCTGTCACAGATATGCAACTGACGCTCGGCATAATAAACGCGACTCGAAGGCCTGCCAAGTCGACAAGAAAAGCACTCAACTTGAATTGCCTGACAGCCTGTGGAGCTGCAAGCAATCAAAAAGCGTAAGGAAAACGCTTTTCCAAGCCATGAGGAAAGCGTAACTAAATCGCACAAATTCATTGAATAATTGTGCCTGATGAATCAGGAAGCAAATGTAAATAATAAATGCAAGGTGAGCTCAGCAGAAATAGCTCTTAAGAGTTGATTGCATCAGCATCAACAAATTTACTTTAAACGTTTTCCTTCAATAATTTATAAGAGTCAATTTGCAGCTTTTATCAAGCTGAAAAATCTTTGCAACTGCCCCTTAAAGCTCAGTAAATTGTGATTCAGCTAAAGATCAGTCCCAAAATGACATTGCACAATCCAATTTTTAAGTGCCTTTAGAAAATGTATGCAAATTGCTGCCAGAAATGACAGCAAATTGTCGTTGCATGAAGATACATTTATGCAACATATATGAAATATATGTAAACATATATTTTGCAGACCACACAAGTGGTAAAAAGTAATGCTCGTATTAATCATAAATATTGATAATCACGATGCGTTTGTCACTTCAAGAAAAAAAAAGCCAGTCGATACTTGAAAGCTGTCAGTGGATTATGAAATACTATTTTTGTGATATATGTTTGCGTGACTTGGGCGCACCTATGACAATATCAAATTGAAATTCTCATTATGCAGCGACTTGGGGCACTTAATTGGCCGACTCGGAAAAGCCAAAAGAAACAAAAAAAATAAACAAATGTAAATCTTGAAAGAGCACAACAAAATGTCAGCTTTTATACGGTTTGAGATATTGTATCTTTTACCGACTGACTCCCTGCGCAGCGCTAAAACGGCGTGACAAATTGCTGATTTGCTTTGACATATAAATAAAAGACTTTTGTCTAAAGTTTGTCGCGCTGCTTATTTTTGTATTTTCTTTTCTGTTTTCTGTTTTCCATTTTCCTTGCTTCCCTTGCCTTTAAGCGGAAGCTAAAAGAGTCTTTCAAGTTGATTTCTGCTCCATAAACTTGTCTATTTTTGTATTGCTCCGACTGCTCTGACTGCTCCGCCTGCTGCTGCTGTGCTCACTGGAGCGCAACGATGTCCGGACCCGCTAGAGAACCCAGCTCTCCACCCCCCACCTCTTTTAACTGCTCCCCATCCCTGTGGCAGGTCTCTTCTGCTCTGCTCTGCTCTGCTCTCAAGTGCTCAAAATTTGGAGCAGCACGTGCATTTGCACGTTTCAACAATGTTTTTGAGGAGAGGGTATTTTAAATTTGTGTCGAAATCATTGACAAAGTTAACATTGATAACATCAGCTAGAATAGTGTATATATTTGTTCTCAAATAGCATTACAATTAGATTAAGTCTGTCTTCTCAGTTCTTTTTTTCTTGCTTGATTTAATCTTGATATAATAAAAGTATATGCAACAAAAAAAACTCTAATAAACAGTTTATCTTCAAAAATAATTCTTTTAAAGATTTATTTTTTAATAGAATTTTATATCATACAGCAAAAGATGATCATTTTATATTATAAATCAGGCAAATGTCTACAAGGGTATTTCGGGTTCGTCAATTGCAAGAGTCCACTTTTGTTTCTTGGTTGTTTCTGTGTCTCTCGCTTTTGGCTGCATTGTTTTTGTGGCTGCCTCTCGTTTGTTTATATTTAGATGGAAGTATTTGCTTTATGTCAGTTTTACGGCACATTAAAAGGCAACTTGAAGCCGGGCTGGAAAGCAGGGCAAACACAAAAGGGTTGTGGGGCGAGTCGCTGTTAGACAGTGAGTGGAACAGACCTGCAACATAAATCTCGTCAAAATTTATTTGTTAAGCTGCAAAGTCGAAGTTAAAAGCGATTGTTGGTGTCCGTTTGGATTTGCCAAGCATTTCATATGCAATGCATGCGCCCCGGCGCCAAATGTGGGGGCAGCTCCAGGGAGGGGCCGATAGTTTTTGGGGCGTGTGCTTGGAAGTGGGGCGGGCGTTGTGATTGAACGGCTGCATTGTTAGATTTATGCACCACTCGACTCGACGGCCGTCAAGACAATGGCAATTGAGTATATGCTACAAGCTGACCCTGCCTCAGGAGCCAACAATAAGCAAAGAATTTGTTTGGCAACAGGCCCATTAATTTTGTGTGAACTTCCTGTCAAAAATTGCATTTCCACATCCTCAACGTAAACGAAAAAAGAGCCTTCTTCTGTCTGCTGCCCGTCTGGATAAGTTACCAGCCACCACCGCAATACACAGATATGCCACCACCACCACCACGTACCACTTTGTGGTTTATATGTCGTTACACAAAGCTGCCCCTCTGCCCCTTACTTTTTGTGTGTCGTGTGCTCGGTTACTTCCTTCATCTTTTATCAGCAGCACATTCTACTCTCGTCTGTGGGTTTTAAACAACTTTTTGCCACTTTTGCGCCTCAGCGGCTGCATATTAAATAATTTTCCTTTTGGCCATCGTACGTGCCTAAACGTCAATTTCTGGATGCCACTCTCCATTCTCCACACTCTGACTCTGCCTCTACCTCTATCGCTATCTATCTCCCCTTCTCTCTCCCGCCTATGCAAACTGCATTCTCGAAGCAATTTTAATAATTTTTCAAAGTGCCTTTGGGCTCGTGCAAAGGCATAGATAAGAGCCGGCAAAAGTTTATTCATTCTTTGCATTGGCAAAAAGTGCAACGTTCTGATAAGCAGCCAACTCTTAACTGAACCGAACTGAACCAAACTGAACCCAACTGAACTATGTGCCAAAGAGCCAGCGGCTGTTAACTGTGTCAAAAAGTTCTATTCAATCGACGTACGTGATATTCTCTGAATTGAACAATTAGTTATGGCCTGGAGTGGAAAATATGGCAACTTTTAAAAATACTCTCAGAAGCGGAAGTTGGTATTTTATGGGCTCATAGATTACATGCATTAATCAAATACGAAAAAGCTATGAAACTCTTAAGAATTAGCTCAAATGAACTCTTTGCTCTTGCTGCACATTGGATTTATGTGAATAAGTGAAATGCCATTGAACTTGCTCATGAGTTTCTAGCTCAGCAAACTGGAATTTTTAGGTTAGCGAACTGGTTCGCTCTTCTGTGACTTCAATGACACAACAACCCCCCTTCTTCGAACTAGTTCCAATTGATATGCACATAACCCTCAAGTCTGCTCCATCAAATTGGATATATTTACATGAAAAACTCATAAACACAGCCGAAACTAATCATTAACCCGCGTCGCATTAGGCCAACTTCAACTTCAGTTATGTAGTTGAATAGCCCTATGGCTATTATCATTATCATAATTAAATCATTAGGGTGACGCTACTGTAATCATAATCCACTTCTGTCTCATTCACACGCTGGGAGAGGCGAGGAGAGGAGGCCCCTATGAATACATACATATGTCATATCATTAGTCAAAGTTCGTCTCGGCTGCTACCTACAGTAAGTACTCAATAATGTTTCCCACCCCCCTTGTCTGATTCCTTCTCTTTCTGTGAACTGAGGCCACAATTGAATTCTCATTTTGGTATTTTGACAGTTCACTTTTTGATATCTCAAATTTCAGACGGCAGACTTTGATTTGCTGCCGGTGATTGTGGGGTTGTTGTTGTTGTTGTTGTTGTTGCTGTCACGTAGTTCAATGCACCCTCAGTTGAAGAGGAAGAAGCAAAAGTTGGAGTTGAACTGAAACTGGATGATTCTGACAGCTTGTCAGTTGTCAATGGCAGGCTTTAAACTGAAAATGGAGCAGAACATGTAGTTCAACTCTACTGTTATCCGGATAATTAGCCCCGAACTCTCAAGGATGACGTTCTCAACTCTCAATCCTTTTTGGGGGCACAGCTGCCACTTGAATCAAATTAGGTTTCCAAAATCCAGCTGCAAATTTTTGGCACAAGTCACAATCACACAAGATTAATTGAAGACACACGCGCCAGTTTAATGCCCCAAAGAAACCGGTTAGTTATCTGCCAATCCAATCGACAGAGGTGGGAACACTGTCAGCCGATGATGTTCATGGTGATGATGATGATGATGATGATGAGCTGATGACATTGAAGATTAGCGCCTACAAATCAAATGGGTTGCGCCTGATGTGCGCAGAGTTCTAATTGCCGGTCTGTGTCCATTATTCTCTGACTCTGACTCCGACTCCGACTCCGACTCGTCTTAATTAACTTCTCTGTAAACTGTGAACTTCAATTAACAAAGGCAAAAGTTAGCAACTAGCCAAATGGAAATGGGAAATGAAGGAAACATCTGCTATTAAAAGTTTAAATTACAAAATTGTATATGAAATGTCTTTGGTCATTAATGTTGTAAGTCACATATCTAAAAAGCGACGCATAGAAAATAAAATATTTAGAGAAAACTTTTGACAATTCGCAACTATTTCCGCAAATTTTTAAACATTCCAATTGAGCATTGTTTTCGTACAAAGTTCAAGTCCCACAGGACCGTGAATCCTGTTAAACTCTGCCGTATTTCAGCATATAAATAAATAAAATACGCGCTTATCTAAAATGGAATTTGTCTGCTTGGTTGGTTTGTGGTCCATTGAGAACGTCTGCAAGCTTTTTGTCTGGTTTAAGCCTTTTAATTTGAATGCACTGCGATAGGGCGATAATTATGCTGTCAGCCAAAAAAGGACGGCTAAAAAGGGCAGCGAAATGGGAGCTGCAACGCCATAAAATATGCAACAGTTTTGGTAGAATAAACTCGATTAAATTTATCACATTAAATATAAATTTATTTGTTATACATTCGCTTCACGCATTTGTTGACTATTTGGCACTTTTGATAAGTGATTCACAATGAGGCATTAGAAATGTAGACTCGATGCACACATTTGCGTATTTTGCCGCCTTTTCTCCGCGCATAAAAACATAAACAAAATCAACTCATAAATTTGCCGGCAATCAACGCGCGCACCCGTTTCACGTTCAGCACTCGACGAGATGCGGTCACAAACTAAAGGAACGCTGAACGTTGAAACACAACCAAACTGTTTGCTTGGCTTCGTTCGAACATGTTCGATGCGCACAGCTGGCCGTCCTCTGAATGTATGGAGCATATGGGGGTGGTTGCAACTTGCAAGTTGCAAGCGTTTTGTCTGCCTGCCGGACTCTATTTGGTGAAACAACTGAAGTTCAATGCTCAGAAGGGGTCAAACGACAAGTGCAATTAAGTTGGCCAAAGTTATTGGCGAACAAATCGCTGCAATTTAACAAACTAAGCAATTATCGCAAATTATTTTCATTATTGCTTTTCTCGCATAAAAATGTCACTCAGTTTGCGGCAACAACGACAACAACAACAACAACAAAGACAACAATATCGGCGAGAAAATTGTTTAATCATTGCAGCTTTAGCTTCAAATGGGACAACTTCAACTCACTTCGATTGCTTTAAAAACTCGTTTAATTTTAGCATTTTTAAGCCGCTTTTGCGGCTCGAGGCGAGCGCGCAATTTGTATTTGTCCGATTTTCAAGTTTATGGCGTAGTTTTTTTTTTTTTTGAGGTTTATTGGCCGTCTGTCGAAATTCGAGTGCAATTTGCGTGATATGGCAATCGAAATTGGTCGAAACTACTCGCATTTGCCGCCGACCTATTAACTTGGCAGTGCGAGAGTAATAATTGAGAGTGTGGCGCTTTCGTGGGTGGTAATCAAAGTTGCGGGTAACTCTAAAAAAAATATTGACTGTATTTCAAAAGCAAACTTCAATACTTAAATGCTGCAAATTGAGCACATCATTTAAGTGCTGCGTTTTCCATTCAATAAATTCTCATAAATTGAGCATAAAAATACACTTGCAAAAATATATATAGTTTCATATATGCATAAAAATCGGTAATTGCCAGTAAAATGCAAATAGACTTAAAAATATTTTGACAGTTGCTAAAGCAACTTAAGATTTATGTTATATTCAATTATTTGTATGCTAAGCGAAAAACTTTCCCCCACTTTTGGGAAAAAACACTTTGAAGCTGCAAAACTGTGCAACCCCAAATACTGAGCTAGAGCCAATAAATCATTGTTTATACAAATCCAAAAAGCATGAAAGGCTTTCCAGCTCCACCAATTCACATGCCACAGACGCAAAAACAAAAAAGGCAACCAAAGCCAAAGACAAGAAAGAAAACAAATGCGAGACGGACACACATGTAATTCCAGATGGGAGAGCGACTGGACCACATCGATTCAGCTGCCACCTACCAAACTGCTATATACTACTAATGCCATTAAGTCTCCTCCCCTCGTCCCCCCCTCGTCCCATCGCACTTTACTTCAGCACCCCCTCGCAAGCACTAAGCATGCATTTTATTGCCTTTTGTCGTACTGGGAGAGACGGCGCACTTTATCATTTCAATGGCAGCGAATGTTGCAATGTTTACTTTTCATTTTATTCACTCCTCTCCTACACCCCTCCCACAAACACGACCCATCCACACCCGGCTGTTCACTTGGCCGTTAGTCTCGTCCAATTGTCCAACGGCTTGTCTATGCAAATATTTTTATTTGCCTCTGTCGTTATGGTAGTAAAACTGAAAGCTATGTTTTCGTTGAATACTCGTTGAATGCGACTAGTAGATGCTCTATATTATTTTAGCATATGTAGCCTTCCTTATTTTTGAAATCCTTTAGAAATTGTGAAACATTTAGCAGAGTTACCAAATAGGCAAAATTAAAATTTTTTTATATATATATATTTAATCTCAACGATAACATTTTGTATAACAAAAAAGTTAGTAATTTTTGCAGCATTCCTTGATAGTAGGGTATCAAAAATAGAATCTAAAATGCTGACAGCAGCTAGTTTTTATTCGAGCGGAAATAAAATGCAGTCTGAGAGTTTGTGAATGTTTTGCACATGTTGCCAATTTTGTCAAATATTAAGTTTAGTTGCCACCCTCTAAAATGATTAAGGAGCTTAAAGTGAGATAAGATCCAGTCATCTAAGCATAATCAACTTCCAACTCCCAAGGGAGCTAATTACTAGAGTATTTAGCATATAATTATGAGTTCGGTTCACCTGTTTTTTGGTGAGTTTCCTTATTTCTCATTCCCACTCTCGGCCTAAGCCAAATGCTCCCAATGGGCCAAAAATAAGAAAACTTCTGCCAACCACCCACTGGCAATTCAATTTTCCTTTACGACCATTTTCCAACAACAAACTGGGGAAAAAGTAATCATCGTTGCAATTGTTTCACATTTTTCACGTTGCCCGAGATGAATGGTCGCTTTGATGATGCTGATGGTGAGGTGTGTGGGTTGTGTGTGTGTGTGTGTGTGTGTGTGTGTGTGTGTGTGTGTGTGTGTGTGTGTGTGTGTGTGTGTGTGTGTGTGTGTGTGTGTGTGTGTGTGTGTGTGTGTGTGTGTGTGTGTGTGTGTGTGTGTGTGTGTGTGGGTATGCGGTTAGCTGAGCTACCCCCTGGAATGCCTGTAGACGACATTTTCTTGTAGATCCTTTGCTCCCCCTCAACCAACAGCCGCCAACTAAAACTCCATTTTCCTTGTTTGTCACTGGAAATATGACTAACTGAACTGAACTGAACTGAACTCAATTCAACTGCCTGAATCTGAAATCGAATTCTGAAACTGTGAGCGCTGATTATACCTACTTGTACATTTTTCTGCATACTTAAAGAGTTGCGAAATCAACCCTTAAGCCAGCCCCTTTGCAAATTTCATAATAATAGACAAAAAACGGCATCACTTCAAAATGCGGCACGCACCGCACTTGAAAACGGGCAGCAGCTAAATCAAAAATTGAAGAGAAACAGACTAAAATTAAAGGCCGCTTCGGGGCTTGAGGCTTTAGCAGGATAAAAGCCACGGAAACAAGCGACTGTCCACAAAAAAAAAAAAACAAAAACACAAAAGCGAAAATGTCAAGCAACCAAAAAGACAAACAAAAAAAGGGGGCGGAATGTTAAAAACGTTGCAACATTGCGTGGGCCGTTGGACAATAACGATGAGACACTTCAACTGGGATGGGCAAATCCGCGCAGAGAGCAGGATGAAGGTGGCGAAGTGTATTCAATGTGTTTTCCCATTGAGTCACAGAAATACGGTCAAAACAATACTCAACAGCAGAAGGCTTTGTAAGTCCTTGAATAATTCTGCTCCTCAATTCTACTTAGCCAGAAACACAAAACTTAAAATACATTAAAAGATACTCGATTATTGATTGGATATCTACTTTTACAAATGAATCTGAGTTTCAAACTAAACAGCTACCTAAAAATGAATAGATTTTTAAATTACAATATAGTAATATTTACTTTTAAAAATAAAACTGAGTTTCAAACTAAACAGCTAACTGTAAAATAAATAGATATTTAAATTACAATTTAATAATATTTAATTTATTTAAGTTATAAAACAACTTCAACCTTCACTTTTGTTACATTAAATTTATTTAAGATACTTTTTGAAGTAAAAATATGCATAGCGATTCCTTAATTTATCTTTGGTAAATAAACATATTTTAGATGACAGATTTGTTTAATAAAACGCTTTAACATTTAATCAAAGTAGGCCTAATCATCAAACAAACATAGACAAGTCAATTCAATAAAATTCAATTAAAATTAAAATATTTAATTAATTTAATAGGAAAAATGAAGTTCGGCAAAACCTTTGAGAGTCATTTGACTACGGAGTGGCGTGAGCAATACATGGAATATACGGTAATTGACTATATACACATATATCTAACATTAATGTGATCTGATCGTCGTTTAATATTCAGCAACTTAAAGAAATGATACGTCGAGCCGTTGAGAAGGCGCCCGATGCCAATGTAACTAGACATTCTCGATATATTCGAGAGAGGGATTACGCGGCGCGTAGCGAAGTAGTCCTGTATTATCAGAATTTCGAGAGCCGATTCTTTGAGGTCTGTTACCGGGAACTGAGCTGCGTCATGGACTTTTACGCCCAGAAACTGGCCGAGGCCCATCGCAAACTGGAGGACATAAAAGCTCAGTTGAACTTGATAGTGGGCCCAGCCAGAGGGAGGAGTGCTCGTCATTTGGGCCTGGCCTGCAGCGAGTTTTATCTGAGTCTAATAATGCTGCAGAACTTCTGGAGTCTCAACTATACGGCCTTTCGCAAGATTTGCAAGAAGTACGACAAGTACATTCGATCCGAAAGAGGTGCTTCGTGGTTCCGCAAAAATGTCGTTGAGGCTGTTTTCTCCGAAGATGAGCTGCTAGAGATGATTGTCGAGGTGGAGAGACTCTACACAACACATCTGGCAAACGGTGATCGGGCCAAGGCCATGGCCAAGTTGAGAGTGCCGCCTCTGCGTCAGTCCTCCCCGCCAGCTCAGGTCTTTCTGGCCGGTGTCCTGCTGGGTCTGTTTGTTGTCAGTGCCATTGTAGTCATCATCTCATGTTAGTCACTTGATCATCTATATATATATACATATATATATTCATTTGTATATCAACTTCTTTTCTGTTGTTAGTTTATTATTTGATAATATTCAAGGAAGTGGAGGCGCTTCTGCCATTTGTGCGACTTTATCGCGGACTCCTTTGCTGGGTGCTGTGTTCTTTCTATTTGGCCATCAATGTATATGTGTGGCAGAATGTGGGCGTCAATCACGTCCTGATCTTCAACGTCGATCTGCGGAAGCATATGCCGGCCACCTCCTTTCTAGAGGTAGCCGCTGGAATGGGCTTCCTTTGTGCTTTGACCATGCTGTTGTACCTACATCACAATGAGTTGGGCGTCAAAGATCCCTATCCCTTTCCACTGATCTGCCTCCTGCTGCCACTGGCGATTCTCATCAATCCCATTAGGATTATAAACTATTCGGCCAGAATGTGGATGCTACGATGCCTGGGAAGGATTCTAGCTGCACCCTTTTTTCAAGTGCGCTTCGCTGACTTTTGGCTGGCCGAACAATTGAGTTCGCTGCCACTTTGCCTGGTGGACAGCTATCAGCTGATCCGATTCTATATCCGTTACTATCTGAACAACGATAGTTCCTTTGACTTCGAGCCGGACCATGTGGCCACAGTGTTACGTTGCCTGCCAGCTGGGTTCCGTTTGGCCCAGTGCATGAGACGCTACTGGGACAGCAGCGACAGACCCATTTCCTATCCCCTGAATGCGCTGAGGTATGCAGCTAGCATTGCTGTCGTCATCAGCTCCACGATTGTCATGGAATCGAATGGTGCCTTCACATTAATCTATAGATCTGCTTAACTATATATTAATTATTTGAATTTTCAGCTAATTATGCCAGCTTGTTTGACAATCCCTGGATATGGAGTTATCTTGTCATTTCATTGATATCAACCTTTTTTTCCACAACTTGGGACTTGGTTAGGGATTTTGGTTTACTTCAAGTGTGGAAAGGTGAAAATTTCTTACTACGCGAGAATCTAATATATCGCAAGGTTATTATTGACACTTCAAGGCAATTGTGAACTCTTGTTTTTTAACTTTAATATTTTTACTTAGTGGTTTTATTATTTCGTCATGATTGCGAACATTTCAATTTGTTGCTTTTGGATGTTGGAGTTGTATTTGATATACAATGAGATTTTGTTGCCCTACAATTGCAAGACGATTGGCATTTTGTGTGAAATTACGCGGAGGTTCCTCTGGAATTTCCTGCGTCTGGAAAACGAGCATTTATTCAATTGCGGCAGTTTTAGGGCTACTCGTGATATATTCCTGACACCACTGAACTTAAACGAGGATCAACATGGTGAAAGACGCGATAGTTCGCCAATCAATGTGCGTAAGAAGGAGTTCTAGAGAATTGGGAGAAAATTCAGCAAAATTCATTTGAGTGTAATAAAATTATATTTAATTTTACTTTGTACTTTCAATATCTTAAGAGAGTGGAAGACTTAAGCGGAATGGAGGCACAACACAAATAAATATCATTAAAGTAATATTATATAATGGTTTAGATAATCCCAAAAAAAAAACTTCTAGGCTTATAGTTATTCAATTTACAATAATTGCACCTTATTCATTTTTATTCTACCTAGATTGCAATCCGTTTAATAATTTATTTTCAACTCTGAAATAAATTGGAAAACCGATGCTATTGATTTTTTACTCATTTTAATAATATATATATAAAAAAAAAACTAAAACTAGCTTTGTAGAAACTATAGAAATGAACGTTGGCAAAACAGGAGAGTCCCTTGACTAGCAATTGTTTAATCTATCACAAGGTACATCAAAACGCCTACTAATATCACTTGCTGATTATATTTACATTATTTTAGATGTTTTATTATTTTGCCATTATTTCGGATCTTTCAATTCGTTTCATTTGCGCTTTTGAGCTTTATATGATTTGCTAAAATTTCAAGAAGCTGACAAACATTTGTGAGATTACACGGAGAATTTCCTGCGATTGTAGAACGAGCTTTCGTACAATTGTGGCAAGTATCGTGCCACTCGTATCGGCATTAAATTCTCGAGATGAGTTGCTGGTCGAGACCATGCTGGATGACTCAAGTCGAAGTTCGTTGGCGGCGCATAGGGAAAGTAATCCCATGCCGCCGAACTTTTCCTTTAAAAAAGTTCTTTGGATCTGCTGTCAGTTGAATTAATCGCTTTGGCGCCCAATTACCCCTTTAACACTTTGTCCTAAGCCAATTTACGCTTAGTCCTCGCAATTGAGCGTCAGTGAAGCGTTAAACGCACCCAATCCAGTTAGCAAGCAATCCTGAGTTGCAGGACTCGCAACCCTCGATTGCGCACAAATTGAATAAAATTAATTTCACATTTACAAAATTAAAACCACAAATGGAATTATAAATTCAACACACAGGAAAACTCTCTCAGTCTGCTGGAAAAAAAAAAAAAATAGAAATTTGCCCGCAGGACAACAAAAGTTAAGCCAGACAAAACAACAAGCAGGGCGGACAAGTTGTCAATTGTGGTCTCGGTTCTCTACAGAAATCCTGGTCGCCAGGACGACAGCATTGATCCCTCTCTGTCTCGCTTGCTCTGCTCCTCTTTGGCTGGGCTTTGTCCTGTGCCTGGTCACGCATAAATGCATTCGAATTAAGTGAGGACACACGTGAATGGTTTAGCTACCACCCACTCAAGCAGCTCCCCTCTCAAAAGGATATTTGGATTTGGCTCAGCTACCGTTCGGCACGCATGCATTGGAATTTGTGACCCTCAGAGCGGCAGCTGTCAATTATGTGAACATCTTGGGGGTTACTCAGCAGTTACCATTAAACTGCCACTGCCACTGCCCCTGCCACTCCCCCTCACCCGCTCGCCATCACTAGAAATGTACAATATACATATATTTGGGAGCACACATTGTGGCAATGTCTGCTGAGCAAATTGCAGTTATAAATGGCTCCAGCCGGAAGTCTCCCGCCTTTTGGGGTTGCAAATGTCATCAGCTGCTGTTAAAGTCTTAAAACAGGACCTGCCTCCTTACAGTTTTTAATTATATGCATAGGGGAGCGCAACATGTTGGCAGCAGCAAGTGGCAAGTGGCAAATGGCAACAGCGGCTAAATCAGTGTCAGGTACTGAAAACTTGTGAATTATCCCTGGCAGTCTGCCACGAGACAACTTTAACTTGAAATGTGCACCAGCTGCTGTCGTTAAAATGCTTTTGAATTTCAAATATACGAGTGCAAACTCACACTCCCTCCCCTTCCATCCTGCTCTGGCAACTCCCCTCCGCCCACTCCAGGAAAACGCGAATTTCGATAATAGCAAACGCTGTATATTTTTGGGGGTTGCTCGCTTTGGCACAGCTGCTCTTCCCCCACAGTCCACAAGACAGCCAGGCTGGACAGCTCTCGGTTTCAGTGTCTAGGTCGCCAGACCGCAGACATTATAAACAACGCATAGTAGCATAACCCCCAGTAGGAACGATTTTACGTAGAATGACTGACTAGCAGATACCCTCTTTCCACAACTGAGCGGAGAGCTAACAAAAACTGAGACTTTTCTTTACTATACTGTTAAAGTAAATAAATGCTTTCTCAGTAGCTGCTGATATTTATAAATGAAAAAATTATAATCCACAGGATCTACTAAAAACATATTTAATCCAAGAGCTTTGTTAAAAGGTTGTATCAACTTAATCAAAGTTTAAAATGTGGGCTCAGGGGAGTTGACAGACAGGGGAGTTGTAAATTAAAACTGATCGCAATATTTATGATATTCCCTAACCCATTTCCATCGAATACAGGGTATAAAACATTCATAGGGGGCGCTTTAGTCTGTTTGCAGTGAAAGTTTTATGACGTTGCAACTTTAAATGAACTTGCCGCATTGTTATCGTCGGGCTGCTGGTCGTCTGTCTCTGTCCGCTGTCCTTTGTCCCCTGTACCCAGTTGCCTACCACAAACTAGGCGCAAGGACGACCATAAAAATCCAATGTAATTTATTTGTCTGCTAGTCAACACAGAACGCCTCTTGCCACAAAACAGCACCAAGGCACACAAAAAATATGCAAACATTTCCGTTACGCATTTAAATTTCATAGTCAGTGAAAGTCATCAACACATTGCCAACAGTTGTTGGTGAGGAGCGGGGGGAGGGGGTGAGGGGTGCGGCAAGTGAAACGAGAGTTAAACGGTGACTGGCCTGCATCCCCTTCATTCTTGCCCCTCGTTGTTTGGTTGGGTAAGCGCAACAGAAAAGCTTCCGTTTCCTGTCTACTGCTGGGATTTCCCCGAGGGTTGCAAACACACAAGAAAACCCCAAACTCGCTGCAGACGCCAAACGTTTTTGGCTTTCGACATTTCGGCAAATAAAGTTTTCTAATTTTCCATTCTCATGTTTTGAATTTTTCAGCTGCTTTTCAAGAGCTCTCCAGCAAAAGCAGATTTTGCCTTCTCGTAGTATGCCAATTGTGTTTGCTTAGCGTCTTGGCTTCATCTTTGGGCTTGTCGTTGTTGGCTCGCATTTTTTACGACTTGGGGAGCAACAACAGATGTCCTGGGGGAGCAGGATGGAAGCCCCCGTCGAGTGAATCGCCTGTAATTTCCGGCAAACAAACCAATAAATCATATTAAACTTGCTAGGAATTTCGCAGCGCAAACAGTAAAAAAAAACCGAAATGCGAATAAAAGCTGCGTTCCGGAAGTCTTATGACGGTGTAAGCGAAATGCAAAGGAAATCAAAGACAGACACATTGATATGAGCTCTGTTTGAGGCACATACCTACACACACACATACATTGCTATTGGGGATGGAAGCAGTGGTTGCTTCAATTTTGGGGCTACGGTTTTGAAATATTGATAGAATGCGTGGCAAAACTCAAAGTGGAGTTGCTTGGAATTTATAATGATGCTTACCCAACTGAATTAACTTTGAAAGAGCAGTTAGAACATTATGAGATAAAAGTTCTAAGTTGCTAAGATTACTTTGGCAATTTTTTAGGTGAATAATAACACTAATATTAGCTGAGCAAAGTTAAGATTTATGTGGACTCAAAAAATAGGCTCACACAAGACTTAATTTAACAAGCAGATATACAAATTAACCAGAAAAAATTTGTTTTTTCTTGAGAATATTTAACTTTATTTTTCTACAGTTTCTTATGTAGAATTTATTAAATATATAATATTAATTTAGAATCCCTTAAGTGTAAAATAATTTTAATATTTATAATCGATTATAAAGTTCTCTACATTTCAAGCTTTCAAATAAATTAATTCAATTATTTTCAAGCTTATAAACAGGCTAACGAATATTTGTTTAACTTGAATAATTAATCCAAGCAGTAAATCGAAATGCTAGAAACTGTTAAGATAACTGCTCTGTTAACTAACGTATACGGAGGAGTAAAGTTCGTTAAGTTTGCCGCTCGAAGCCGAGACACACACTATACAGTATTTAGTAGATACATCAACCTAGTTGAGTGCACATATTTCGTCAAGTTCTGTAGCATTGACACAAACCGTAGCAAAGACCAAAATCAAGTGCAGCTAGACAAGAGCTCACTGCTCTGGCACTATGGCAATATGTCGGTTAATTTTTAAAGTTCGGCCATTTTATAATTATAAATTTGTATTTGATATATAAGCAATATTTGTAGTTGAAATATGTAGAATAAATGTTGACTTACCGATTCACCATCTCATTGCCGTTTTCCAGTGACTGAGCCAACTGTTGTGGCGTTTGTTGTTGTTGTTGCTGTTGTTGCTTTTCCTGTTGATGCTTGTCTAGCAAATTGCTTGCAACAGACGCTCTGAGACTGCCGCCAAGTCCAATGCCCAAAACGGAGCCACCAGGAGCAGCAGTTGCGCCAATGTTACTCGCCGCACCACCGCAACCGACGCCAATGGACTTAGTTTGCTTCGCCTGCTGCTTGTAGCGACTGAGGGCGAAGAAGAGGGCGAGGACAGCCTTCAGGCGACCCGCGCAGATGTCATTCGTTGTGATGTTGTCCAAGCCGCCAACTGATTGACTCCGCAGCACGTGCAGACAGGAATTCACGTTGTCGTACTGCAAGAAACGGCAAGAAATCAAATAAGTCAAAGGAAGGACGCATCAAGTGTAAATAAAGCAGTTAGTAAACATCAAGTTGGCAATATAAATTGCTGATATGAAACTATTTGGTCAACTGCCATTTTTAAATGGTCGATAAAATCAAAAGTAGTAATTGGCCTGTGCTTTAAAGTATTTTTCGGTTTAAACTACAGTAACAAAATAAATATTTATAGAAATTTTATTTTTATTTCTATCATTTCTACAAAAGATTTATTTTATTTACAGCCCATTTTTTATGCCTTTCACAATATACAAGCAATCATTTTAAATTGTTTAAAGTCTAAACAAAAAAGAAAAATGATTTACTTACTTTAATTAATTATAGTTTTAAGAACAAACATTAAACATAAGTTACTTGGGGACTTGCAACTCTATTCTATATTCACAGACTGATGTTTGATTTTTAGTAGAAATGAAATTAATCACTTGTATAAAATAAAAAGCCATCGCAGTTGCTCGTTCTCGTTACAGTTAGATGAGTCACGGTTAAAAGCCTAAAAGCCGCCTAATATAAATGTAAATGTAAATGTAAACGTTAATCTAAATCCTAGCGCCAGTTTATCTACAGGCTAAACTCTGGGCGCCATTAACGACGTCGACTTCGTGATTTTGACAACTGCAAATGAGCAAGAAATGTGGCCCAAACTCCGATATACAAATGGCTTTTTTATTGTTCATTTGCTTGAACGTTTTTAACTGCTTCACGCACACAAACCGAAAAACAAAACCGAAAAACGAACCCTCCCAAACTGAAGTCAAGGCATTGGCTACAAAATAGAGAATTGACATTAAGATAAAGTGCTCAGACGTCAACTGCTGTAAAATGGAGCACAGCTCGTATGTCAAACACAAAATATACGAAACCAATCATAAAGCTTGAAAACTATTCAGTTTCGAGTTACCCTTCATGAATACAAATGATATTTTTGGAAAAGAATATAAATATTATGACTTATATATAATAAGTGTTGTTTCAGACTAAAATATTGCTTAGTGCCATTGTGGCACTAAGCTTGTAACGATTTAGAAACACTAAGACTTACATAGTATGCAAATGCACAAATTGTTTAAAAAATATACAAAAATATATTAAGCACAATAGAAAAAATATAATTTAATATAAGAGAAGCAAAACGATCTGCGATAATCGAACTCTAAGACAGACCACAAGAAAAAATAGACTTAGATGATTAGATTAATATAATGGCAGGACACCCAAATAATCAGTGTCGGAATCTGCTGATTTTGTGACAATGTGGAAAAATCATCAAAGCACAACAGCCGTTTTTTCGAGAAGAATATGTAGAATCCTAGGGAAACATGTCTCGGAAGCCGTAGAAGCCCTAAGCCCGGAAAAATTGCTAAAATTCGTACAAGAATCCGGATTGATGCAAGAGCTATAGGCTCAGTGTTGGCCATCTAACTAGGTCTCATTGCATAAAGCTTCGAAATAATAAAAATAATATTATATATGTATAATAATGATGACCTAAGCACATAGTTGATATGCCCCGCTCCCAAATTGCACATGTTGTGCAGAGCAAAATCTATAAAAAATTGTCAACACGCGCACAATTTGTCTTTTGTTTTGTCGTATGGCATTTTATATTACATATATATACATATATGAGTATATATATGTATGTATGTGTATATAAATATGTATTGTCGCAGTCCAGCGTCAAGCGTCATCGCCATTGTCGTCGTCATAGCAGTTGTTACAATTTAAAAAAACAAAAAATACAAAATAGAAAAACAAAAAAAAAAGAGAAAAACGAGAAAAAGTCAAAATCAAACTGACAACTGACATGACAGCAGACAAATGACAAACGTCTGCCGGGCCAAACTGTGTGCACTCAATTTGCCGGCTACGAATCCAAAGTTCGAGTTGCGAGTCCGAATCTAACGAGTTAAGAGGCACAACTAAACAACAACAACATCAGCAACAACTATAATAGCAAAAGCAAAAAAGCAGAGTTAGAAACAAACTTTAAACTTATATGACGACAAAGTTAGTAATAACTATTGCATAAGTTAGTTGAAAGCCGGCCATATAAAAACTTTGACTTTGGCAAACAATTGGGCAACGACTTCAAGTTCAAGTTCAATGAGTATCCGACTGGGTATGGAAATGGAAATTGAAATTGAATTGGAACTGGAACTGGGAGTATCTGAAAGATACATTGAACTCTGCTCAGCGTTTATTTTTGGCCAAACGCTCAATTTGCAGCATTATAAATTGAGACAATAAATTTCAATTAATTTCTTCTTGTGGCGCATGTTTCGGCAAATTTTCTATGCTGCGATTGAGGTCAGAATGGCAGATTGTTAAGCGACTTCAAAGTTGGCTCACAACTTGGCTGTTGCTATCACAATTGTTAGATAAATGCTGTTGCATTGTTATTACATTGTAGCTTCCATTTGCGGCAGATAAGGAAAATGTTGCAACACTTTTTACGTTGATAATAATAGAAAAAACAGTTGCTATTTAGCCTTTTATCTGGTTTGCTTTAAGAGAGCCGATCATCAATCAGTCTAAACAAAATGGGAGTGTCGCCAGTTGACCTGTCTGCGGCTCAGAATTGAGGCAAGTGTCATTTATTATCTATAAATAATAACAAATTATTTTAGAGTGGAGAGCATATGTTGTACTCCCAAGTTAAAGTTCATACATTCCATGTAATAAATATATTCAGTAAATATTCCTAAAAGAAATAAGTTTATTATTTTAGTTGCAGCAACAAAATAATTGATGTTTATTTACTTTTCATTTACATTTAAATGCAGTCGCAAAATTAAAATAAAAGGTTTTAAAAAAAATTTTAATTACATATTAAACATGTTTTTGATTATGAAACTCATTCTTTCATACTACGAGTATAATAATGAAATAATTAAATTTCAGTAGCCTTTATTTTTAGATGGTAACTTTTTATCTGCTGTGAATTGAATTTCTCCAACTCATTTAACAGCAGATTTATTGCGCAGTATTTTGTGGCTAATCACATCGTAAACAGCTGAAATCATACACCTTACTTTATGGGTTTTTAAAATGTTTGTTTTGGCCCAGTTAATCATTGTGGCTACCTCTTCCACCCACACACGCATTCACAAACACAAATTCCATCGATCAATCAGAGCCGCGCTGACAGCTGCAAGTGTCAAATAGAACGATGCACTTGATTCCCATTTCAGACACACACACACATACATACACACACAGAGACACACACAGCCTGCAATCATTCAAACAGCGCGTGTGTGGCACAGTTGCACAGTTGAGAGTCACGCTTACGTAATGCACAAAAGTCAAACAGGCCACAATAGATGACTTCGCTTGCTGGCTGGCTGCAAGGCGAGAGTTGCCACATATGCCAAAGATGCAAAAGATACACAAAAGCGAGCTCAGCCACATACATTTGCCCAGCACTTGTGGCGACTCCAATCGCAGCTGTTGCATCCAGCAACCGCAAGTCGTAAAGCGATATCAAGCAACCAAAACAACAACAACAGCAACACAAAAACAAGAAGCTGCCAACAACTACTACTGTAAATGCGAGTCTATGTAAATAATTGTATATTGCAAAGAGCATCTGTGAAGCTGCCTCCTCGTATGTAAGGAAAAATAAAAACTCCTCCGTCCCGAAAATAAATACGTATTGTAAATAAATGCAAATATAAAATGTTGTTCACTTTAAAGATGTCAATTGCAAGACGAGTGCTTCTTATCAATGTGAACCAAGCATAGTTCGCACAGTGGTTTAAAATGCACATTTCAAAGTTTAAGACAGGCTTATATATATTTATATATATATATTTATTATTTATAGTTTAGTGGTTTTTTTCTATAATTAAAATAGGTTTTTGCTGCCTACAGGTCAATATTATTTTAATATTAATATTAATATAAGCTTCCATAACTGAGCTTAAGTGATCTTCTCAAGGCATGCTGTTTAAAAAAATTGTTTCTAAAAATCGCGTCTTAAAATTGCAATAAAATATACAAAAATTAGTATTAGCTCACCAAAATAATAATAAATCTCAAAATTAGCTCCTTTTTAAATATATTGATTAATTTGTCAATAATTTCTGTACCACTGTGCAGAAAGTGCACAGTTATGACAGCGACCACAGGCGATTCCCAAGCTTTCGACCAAAATGAAGACAACAGAACAGCAAGTGCCGTTATATTGTCAGGACACACAACGTCATTAAAGACAAACGAAGACCAGAGGAGAGCAGAGAAGAGCAGCGCAAAGCCTTTGGCTGCACAGTTAACGTCGCTGCTGACGTCGCTGCCGTCGGCGCTGCCTCCTTTATTGACATTCTTGAGCGAGCGATTTTTGCAGCGTTTCGATTTCGATTTTCTATCATTGTGCTTGTGTGGCAAGCGCACAGAATTTCCGAATGCTCGCCGCGCATTGTTGGTGGTCAGTCAGCATGCCTCATACCCCTCTCCTCAACCCGCCGTTCCTCGTCATTCAACTTACTGATTCCCATACACGGTCTTCGACGATTCCGTTTAATGCGCTGTGAATTTATCGCAAAATGCAATGCGCTTCGTTCTTTGGCTTTTGTGCAGTGACCACCCCCCCACCCTCCACCCTCCACCCTCCCTCCGCATCAAGCAACCTCACGCGGTAGGATTAAGTGCGCTCGAACAAAGGAGGCAACGAAGGACACCGAAGGCAGACGGGCAAAGCTTTTGTTAATGGTGCTAAAGAGTTGACCGAGCGATCTCCACGCAACACAACTCGTGACATTTTATTTATACATCCTTATAGAATACGAGTATATCTTTATATATAAATTTCATTTCATTTGATTTATATGCACTTTAAAGCGCAGACCATTAATCAACGTAGGCGTCGCCTCCAAATATATATATATACATACATATATAGGTACATATATGTCTATATCTGTACATATATTTATTTATTCGCATTTGTTTTTCTGCCTGTCTGTCTGAGTCTGGGGCAAGCCTCTTTTTAATTAACCCCTGGCACAAAAAATAAAAGTATGGAAAGAATTAAATATTTTTCGTTATAAAAAATTCACTGCTTTAATTAGTGACAAAAAAGGTATTATTTATCAGTCACACAAATTTAAGTTGAGCTGTCTGGTTTTAACTGAATCTCATTCACTTATTTATTTATTAAGGCATTATATAAGAAGTTCGTTCCCTTACGATTGACTTTTAACCAAAAGTGCCAATTCCATATCTTAAAGATATTGCCAGTCCCATTACCGTAACACCTGTTCTGCTCACTTTGAGCTGTAACCATGGGTAACTTTTGCTCTGCAGTGTGTGCTTAATTAAAGGCACTCCTTTGCTGCATTCTCCATCAAATTAGCAACTAATTAAAAGCTCAAAAGACGCACACACACACTTGGAAACAGATGGACGAAGTGGGAGTGGGGGAAGGAAAAGTGCGATGGCATCGCGTTAGCCTGGCTCTTTAGCTTTGTGGCTATTGGCACTTGACGTGCCATTTTCAAAATCAATAACCAAAATCCACAAATTCTTCAAATCACTCAAAATGAGAAAATTCCAGGGCGATAATCACAGACGGATCCAGCAGACGCGCACAAAGGACGCAATAGACGCAGGGGCTGGACGGAGTGCGGCAGGAAGAGGGCTGGTGGGATTTGGAACAACTGCCAACGAAATGGCAAAACAATTTCAATAATTTCAAGTGTTCTTTGGTGGCCGGCAGGAGCAAGTCAGTCAAGCGCTAGACAATTGTCGTCGTCGAGTCACGACATCTCCCAAAATGCGATAAGAAATTGAAAATACAATTGCCAAAGTCCGATTCCAAGTGCAAGTCCAACTCCAAGGCAATCATTATCAGATTGGAGCGTTGGAGGGGGAGGTGTGGGTTTTGAAGTTGGCCAGTAAATTCAATTTACGAATGGTTGCAAGTGCAACGCGTGCGCTCAATGTACAATTTGGCCAGGCGAGTGAATAAAGTTGGCCCAAAAGCAAACCAAAAAGACGCATTGCGATTTGATTGAAGTGAGCAAATGTAATTGAAAACTCTGGACATATGTGTCGAAGTGTTTACTCTTGTGGAAAATGGCATTTCAAAGCGAAAACTATTCATTTAAATATAAAAGATATATATATATATATACATACATAAATAAATTTAAATAAATTACTAAAAACTTAACTTAATTTTTTCTTTTTCAAATTTACAATTTAATTATGACATTTAATATTGTAAGACTTACAAGAGAGCAGCTGACTTTTCTCATGTTTTCCACTTTTATACCATTTTCTTTCTATAATGCCAATCAATATGAAGATTGTCTGGCTTTTCTATAGCTTCGCTATCTGCCCAGCCACTCCCACTTTCCCTCCCTTCTGCTCTGCTCCACTTGAATTCAGTTTTCGTTTCTCAGCTCGAGTTTATTTTTGTGATTCGCCGTGTTGAAATATTTAGTAAGATTCCCGAGTACTTGTGTAATTGTTGCAACTTTTGCCGGAGCCACCCACACCACAACACCCCGCCTCCTGCCCCGTTGCGCTGGCAACGTCCGTTTGCCAAAGTGCGTGTTCCGCGACGCATTAAATTGATTGCTGGGATATTTTATTGAACGTCTCCCGCAGCAAAAAACAGGCCCAAAGTCCATGTACAATATGAAGACTTAGTTGTGCCCCTGCAAGTCGAGAGAAGTTTCCTACTCCACCCACCGCTCCTCTGCACCGCATTCAGTCTTTCTCTCTCTTTGGATATTTAGGGGCAACTGTGGCAACGGAAGGACTTATAAATATAAATATAGCCAATGAAGTGCTACACACAGCGAAATATATTGATAAGGCACCCAGGGAGTAAGCAGGGGAGAGCGTTGTCAAGTTGAATGGCAAGTGG
Organism: Drosophila mimica; assembly: GCA_037043585.1. Classification (NCBI taxonomy): domain Eukaryota; kingdom Metazoa; phylum Arthropoda; class Insecta; order Diptera; family Drosophilidae; genus Drosophila; species Drosophila mimica. Next base: position 1,404,004 of record JBAMBE010000585.1, read on the forward strand.
AAGCTGGGGAAGCATCGGAGTCCTAATAGAAAATGCAGGCGACGCCAGCAACAGGAGATGGCTATCAGTGGCACAGGAAATGCAGCGCAGCCAAGAGGTAAGCAGGAAAGGGGACGGAAACAAGCGAAATGGAACGGCGGACAGGCAACATCAACTACACACACACAAAGACACCCACACACACACACACACACACACACACACACACACACACACACATTCACACTGGGGCAATTTAAATATGTAGGTATTATTATTATTATTTACTGCCAAGTCGAACAGCGAGAAATATAAAAGAAATACCCAATATGTGTGCGCATAGGAAAAGGCATTCAATTCGCGTTAGCAGCGTGGGCGGGGCGGGGCGGTGGCACGTGGGGCAGGTGGTGGGATGGAGGAGTGGGGTGGGCTCATAAGCCAGCAAATTGCACGCAGCGCCAAGCATGCTGTAAGTTTATGCTGCAACGCCACCCCGCACCACAACTTGCAGCACCCTGTCGCGTCCTTACTTAGATTAGCTTCGGAGATAGGCGATGGTGCCGCCAATGTGTTTGTTGTTGTTGTTGTTGTTGCTATTGTTATTGTTGCCCCTTCAACGGCGGAGTCTGCGGCAACTGCACCTCCTGCACCTACTCTTATTACTACTAGGCGTGGCGAATGTGAAGAAAGTGCCAAGGCAACAGCATGCAAGCAAGCGTGCCACAACAATACACTTTGAGAAATTGCAGAGCGATTTGTGAAAGGTTTTTTTATATTTTACATATTGTAAAATATTTTACAAAATTTTACAAAAATAATTTATGAAATGAAACTTAAACAAATCCGCTTTTCAATTCTTTGGTAAGCTATTTGTTTATGTTATGTGTTGTGGAGAATATAGTAACTATCACATATCAAGCAGCTAAAATCAAGAATTATATGGATATATATATATGCTCTTGATTAGCATCAGTAACCGAGTCGAATCGTCTGTCCGAAATTTTAGAATTATATACTCAGAACTCTTTCAGGTTAAGACATCCGTACTTTTACTGATTTCAGCAGATTAACTCCAATCTGCAACGGTGTATAATCCTTGGCGTACCTAAGATAACCGTTACCTCTTGCTTTATTTACTATTCTCTAACTTAAAGAAAATCCAATTCTCTAATGAGCCTAATTCCATATTTCAAATCTTTATTGCCAATCTCAATCCTAACGAACCTCATGTGATTACTCTTAGAATCCACTTCAACAGTCAACATCATTAGTCCGTCTGCAATCAGGTTAAAGCTTGAACTCAAGCGCAAATTAATGAGCTTAAGCTGCGCACAACGATTTCTTGCAGTGTATGAGCCGCATTTTGCTGCCATTGGCACACAATTGGGTTTTCTGGGTTGCCAGCAACGTTGTCGTTGTTGTCGTCGTCGTCGTCGCCTTAAGTTATGCAGCGCCCACTTTCTTTTGCCACCTCCCCCACACTCCGCTTTCCCTAAGGTGTGTGGGGGGGGGGGGCGGGGGGTGGTTGGGGATTTGCCCTAAGCTGTTTTCATTTTTATCCTTTGCGCCGCGATGCGCGTGTTTAGATTGGGAGAAATTGCATGTTGCATCAAAATATTTGCGAGCTAGCTAATATAATGGGGAGTTTGAATACAGACAGACAGAGAGAGATAGTGAGAGAGAGAGAGAGGACAAATAAAATGGCTAAAATTATAGCAATGGGGAAGCTGATGCCAAACTTCGTTAGCCATTAGCCAAATGAATTGAATACGAAAGCAAACAGAAATTAATTATAAATATACGCGTGGGCTGATTGGCCTATTGGACTGTTGGCCTTTGCCATCTATTTTGGCCAGGTCGAATGCAGCAGTTTAGCTCACTAATTGCCGATTGTAATCGCCGCTGTGCATAAATATATTGCGAACTGCATATAATTAATAAGTGCATCATTTATTTTGCAGCAACACTGTTGTTGCCACCACGACGCTCATTAATTTTAATCAGCAGCCAGTTCGAAAAATCAGTTGCAAATAAAATTTGCATCGCTTTGGGAGTTGCGCTGCATTGTGGACTTTAAGTTTAAAACAAATATTGGATTTATAAATCAAAATTAAAATTGATTCGATATATCATTTCACATCATACCCACTTGCAACCCATCAAACACTCTCCTGCAATCAAAGAGAGAGAGAAAGAAAGAGAAGGATGTTCCATATGAGCATTTGTTTCATGTCATAAATATGCAAATACATTTTTTTTTAAATATTTATAGTCAATTATGCAGCACAGTACATTTTTTCCAACTTTAATGCCAAATAATTGCAAACTGATGGCCGAAAAAAAAACAGTGCTTTAACAAAATACAAAAATGTAACCAGCTGACAATGAAATGAAATATGGTAACGAGCACAGCACTCATATCGATGACAATCGTGACTATCAATGAGCTACACTGCGCGAAATTTTCATACAAACATTTTGCTCAAATATAAGCAGGTGCAGACAGAAAAAAATTGAAAATTTTTCAAATATGCAGCTATTATCAAAGTTAAAAATGTGTATCGGAATCAAATGAAATATTTTACTCTAACTACTCCCAAATTAATCATCTGCTCTCTTTTGCATTTTTATCTGAACACTTTTTTGTATATATATGTATATATATATCGAATTGCCGTTAAATTCATATTCCCCACTTTCCCTATACAAATTGTAGGAAATTTATCAAACTACCGTATTTTGCTTCATTTTTACTGCAATGCATTTTTCAATTATTTCGTTTTGCGTTCTTTTCTGCACATATTTATATATATCAATATATGTATATATGTATATATATATATGTAAATATATATATATCTATGAAGCTCTACGCTTTTGCCAATTGCATTGCTGCACCTCCAGCTACACAGTGAGTCTCATAAGTTTACGTTCGTTTTTGGCGTTTGCTGTAACACGAAATTGATATTTTATTACTCTGCTCATCTGCAGCAGCAGCAGCACCCAGCAGAGAGAGGGAGACGGGAAACATTCAGCTCTGAGCATACGGTTCTCATAGTTTATGACCCGTATATTTGTTAGATAAGCTTTTACATAGATGCCAATTTATTTTTTAGCATTCGCTTTTTAGATTCGCCAGTTTTGTAGTTATTTATGCACTGGGCATTGTTTAAGCTACACTTTCACACTTGGACAAGCATTCACACACACACACACACACACATATATTTATATATATATGTATATGTTTTTTGTTATCATTTTTTTATATTGTTGCTACTCTTCTGATTGTGGCCATTTCAATTTTGTTGCTCTATTTTAGATATCTGTTAAAACAGCAAAACCGACAACAAAAAATTCAGTAAGCAGAAAACAGAAACACACCGAAGTTTAAATACCCTTGTCGAATGCAGTCAAATTGTCATCATTTAAATTTCACTAAAAAACCATCGACTGCTCCTATGAAAGCTATATGATATAGTATTCCGATTCTAATTGTTTTTTTTTTCTTTCAAAATATTATGCGCCTCATAACAAAAGGGTATTCAAACTCCGCTTGTTGTAATTACTCAGGCTTGATATACAAATAATAAATACATATTTGAATGTATGTATGTATGTATGTATCTATGCATGCATTCAAGTATTTATACATATGGAGTCTGCTGTAGGCATATAAAAAATCATGAATTGTTATTTGGTTAGTTGCTTGCTACATTTTATGCACTCAGTTTGGATTGCGAATGTGAAATACAATGCAATAATTGAATATTCAATTTTTATTTAATTGAAATCGAACCAAACTTGATTTGATTTACTGATTATTTAAAGCGAGTTTTTTAATACTATATGGTTTTTTTTTTACAAATTGAATAGTTTGTTCTAATTTGTTTATATCTCAAATATTGACTAATAATAAATTAAAAATCGAATGATTCATGAATGTTTATGATGACATATGTACATGAACTTCAGATATGCGAAATAATAATTTGCATTCATCGAAAACGAACTCACATAATAAGCAAACAATAATTTGCATTCATTGAAAATGAACTCAAATAATAAGCAACCAATTATTGAAACCCTAATTTAAGTTTAGTTTTAAATTCTTTTTGGTTTGAAAACACACATTTCATTTTAATTGAATCCATTCCGATAAAGTGTCAAATTATACAATTTTTTCAAGCTATTCTTAATTTATTCTTATTGGCTTTTATTGGCTACTCTTGAGATATAGCAAAACATGTGTTATTCAAGTCTGGTATTTGCAAGCTTAGAATTATCGCAAAAGTAATTACAAGTTTAAGATGAACTTTTGCCTACCAATGTTTGACTTTAAAAATGAATGCTATTCAGAGATTGACTGATTTTTGCCAATGGACAAAGGTTGATGTCCCTCATTTGTCTGGCGAGGAACACGTGCCATTTGTCAGCAGTTTTCAGCATTCAGCATTCAGAATTCAGCTCATTTCGCGTTTATTGTCCCAGTGTTTGATGGGGTTTTGTCAAATGCGTATAAGATAATCATAAGCAGATCCGAGCCGAACCATGCCGTACTTAAAATGTACTCAAGAAAGAAATATATTTATGATGCTCATAAATAAAATGGCAAACAGAGCCCACAAAAATGCCTCCGAGTGGTGGCAGACACCGAAACGTGTGAGGCATAAAATTTGAAAACCCCCAAAAAAAATACAAAAAAAAAAAAAAATGCTGCCGGCATTTCGCTCACGTAGCGTTAGTTGACGGATAAATATTGGATGGAAAAAAGTATATTTGACAAGCTGCATTTATGAATATGATATTTCTATTAATTTATATTTGGTCTGGTGACTGCGAATTTCAAATGCACATCCGGTGCATGGATTTTTCCCAGGCATTTTTCAAGGTGCCGTTCTGAAAATGCAACGACGCGTGAATCGAGAATTGTTGATTTTCGCGTTTGCCGCAAATAAACCAAACAACAGCAAAAACAACAACAATAAAAACAACAACAAAGGTAAATAATGAAATGGTCTGTGCAAGCAAATGAAATATTGAAACTAAACAAGCTGGAACAGGTGTCAAGCGATGCTGGGGTTTCAGGTGACAAACTGAACCGTCGTGCCACATTTTATTTGCATTTCATTTGGCTCTGCTCTGCTCTGTTGTTGTTGTTGTTGTTGTTTTTGTTTGTGTTTGCTTTTGATTTTTTCACTGCTTTTTTTGGGGTATCGGCTTGGTAGAGTAGAAGATAGCTGGCCGGCATTTTTCTGGTCGGATACTCTTGACCATCAATTAAAATTCGACAACAATCAACGAATCGAAATGCGCAACTATTTTCCATTGTTTTCATCGGTTTGACGCTTGAACTTGACACTCGATGCTGCCCTTTCTCCCCCCAACTCCCCCTCTTTTGTGTTACCAAATTTGTATGTGGCTATAAGCGAAACGTTTGCTTTGAACAGCTGCGCTCGTTTCTCATTGATGTGCATTTAAGCCAAGCTAATGGGCTGTTAATGGTTCGATGTGGCGACAACGGAAGTCGTTATATGGTTAAAGAAATGAAAGCCAACAATTGAGGAAGCTAATATTTGATAACAAGATGGGCACAAAGATTAATTAATGCCTGCTTAGCACCCTAATTAGGTAGCTGCCCCAGTTAGACAGGCAGTACTTTCAAAATTAGAATTTGTTTCATGGGAAATATATATTTGAAAATACTTGAGTTACACATTCTTTAGTACTTGATTGGAAGAATACTACTTTTTAATAATAAATAGTAATATAATGTAATCATCGATTATTCTTTACTCTAATTAGTCATAAAGACAAGTGTCAACACACTTCTTTGGCAGTCAAAGTAACGCAGAATTTTAGTTTACCAAATTCGCAAATTTTTTAAATTAATTTATCTTATTACTTATTGTCTAGTTGTAAGAATTCTAAAGAATTGAAGAAAGGTAAGAAGAAACATATATGAGACAATAATAATGTACATCTTTTTTGCAAGAGAAATGGGAAAAGATTAATTTTTTCCTTTGTCTCAGATATCTTATAAATTATAATATTTTATAAATAGTTATAATCTTTTCATTTAAAGTTCATTTGAAATTTGAATTAATATATCTTTATATTTTTTGTGTCGATTTCTTGATACAGTGTGTTTAATTTTTAATTGTGCATAGAAAATTATAATTTTCAAATGATTTCAACCAAATGCTGCTGCTTACCTTTGAGCCAAGTCTTAAACTGGGTCAACTGGTGTTATTGACTAATCAAAGGTTTTTATCGATTGCTGCTGGGTTGAGCAATCGCAATTGCAATTTTTATAATTTTGTTTTTGGAAATAGTTTTTCAAATCGCGTTGCATTTGCATTTTGGAGCGCCGCAAACGTTTGCTTTGATTTTGACACGCCAACATTGCTCAGCTGAGCGAGAGAGTTTCAGCTGTTAGAGAAGGTGTGTCAAAGCCCCAATACCCGGTCTTAGCCATTTTTTATTTGAGATACAGATACAGCCAAGGCGGCAAATGTATAATGGGCTATGACATTTAAGCAATTCGTCGGCGTTCAAAATAATTGCGCTGTCAGAATTCGTTAGGCGTTGCTATTTGGGCCTCAAAACTCAAAATGCCACGCCCACCCCAAAGCGCCCCACGCGGCAAACATTTAATTATAAGCTACATTAAGCATTGGCTTTGTTGTTATTATTGTTTGTTATGCATAATAAAGTTACGCATGCAAAATTAATAACATTTACCACGCATCGCGTCGCGCACACAAATTTCATTTTCTTGATACAATTTGAAAAATTGCCATAAATGCAATTTGCATAATTTAAAAATGTTTATACCAATTACATGTGCTCACTTAATATATATACATATATATACATATATATCGTTTGAAGTGACATGATATTTATTTAATGTTGCAATTACGTCAGCGAATGAACTTGATTAAGTTTTGATTAACCACAGTGTTTGCGGCAAAGAACCAAAACTCATTTCAACTCGCATCAAGGGATGTGCAAATTGGATAATTTATAACTGAATTAAAGCTGGGCATCGAAATTACATATTTCAAAATTAACTCGTCTATTTGTAATAAGGATAAAAAGGGGAAAAATCTATTCCAGAGTGAGGCATCAACTATAACTCGCTTGTTAAATAACAATCCAACAATTGCTGTCCAGTTTAAATGTTAAATTCTTATAAATATCAGCATAAACCAGAAAATTTAGCACTTTTTTAAAAAATACCATCGATTCTTTTTCCCACCCTCTGCAATTTGCATTAACTCGATGCATTCAGCAAGGCTTGGTCCGGAATATTCGCAAGCCATATGTCATGGCCTCACGCACGCACTCACGCACGCACGCACGCACGAACGGACGCACGCACGAACGGACAGACGGACGGACTGACGGACTGACAGACGGACGGTTGCACGCACGAAGCTGAACGCATCCTTGAAGCTTACATTTCTCAACTGTCAACATTTAACTTGGCTCTCTACCTTTTTGCATATTGACTTTGACACTTGGCAGTCGACTGTTGTTCGTTGTTGCTGTTGTTGCTGTTGTTTTCGTTGTTCTTGTTCGTTGTTCGTTGCAGTTTTGTTGTCACTGCTGTTAACATGTCCAACTGTCCAGCTGTTCGTCTGTCGTCTGTCGTCTGTCTCACTCCCAACCCGGACCCTGGACAATGTGTTGGGCTTTCCTCTTGAACACGCAAGGCGCAACGCAGCAGCAGCAGCAGCAAAACGCAATGTGCAGTTGTCATTATCAAGAGTGCGGCAACTGCAACCGAGCTGCACTGCAACACAAATATATATATGTATACATATATATGTATGTATACAACTGTTTTTTTTTTTCTTTCTTTAATTTTTGGCTTGTTCTTTAAAGCTGCAGTCGCGTAGGCGTTGCAATTTAGTAGAACTGCCAGGAAGCAACCACACTTTGTGTTCAAGCTTGCAACACTTGCGTAGAGAGCGAAAGAGGAGCCAATTAATTTTAAATATACAATTAATATTAATACTTAATAATAATAAATTTTGCAAATATTACAATTAGCTGTTTCTGCCAAAGAAAATACAACTGGCAAGCAGAATATAAGCTTTTAATTTAATGTAAATTTTAAATCTTTTCACATATTCGATCCCAAAAATATTCCAATTATTTATTGTATTTTTACAGAGTGTGCAAAACATATATATATATTTGAACACTTAAAAATAATATGAATAAATAAATAAACAACAGAAATGAATGAAGAGCATTTAAACGTCATGAAAGTTTGTTAACGTCAGTTGCAGCTTGTTGAGGCAACGATTTGACATTTTTTTTGCTACCAGATTGGAGAGACAAGCCTACAAATTGAGTGATGCAGCCAGTTGTTGGAGTTGTTGCCGGGATGAAGTGCATGACAATCTGCTCTGTACTGACTGAAGGACGAATTGGAAATAACAACAACAACAGCAGCAGCAGCAGCAGCTGTCACAAACAAGTTTGCACAAATTGAGAAGTTTCTGTCAAGTGCAAATATTAAAAAAGAATTTAAACAAAAACTGTGCACAATTCTGACTTAAAGTATTTGTACAAACGTTGCAGATACATTTGTATGTTTCTCTGTTAACAAGCTTGCACATGGCTAATTTGCCAGCTCCCTCTCTCTCTCTCCCTCTCTCTCTATCTCTCTCTAATAAGCCGTAGAACTCTCGTGATGGCCCCTGGGGTTATAAAAAATGTTCTACACGTTTCTCTGGCCATGTTGACAACTAGCAAATGCAATTAACAATTGTCCCAGGTTGTTGTCGACTCAGCAAACACAAACACACATGCACATAGACACACATATACATATATATATATATACATATATATATATATCGATATATATGTGCCGTTAGATGCGCTCTGCAATGGATGATGCCCTTTGGCACCTGTCCTCGCTGTAATCGCTGACGTTCATGTGCAAATTTTGCCCAGTTTGCCGTCTCTGTACAAAATTAGCCTTTGTTGCCGTTGTTGGCCGGGTCAACAACAATTCAACTGCATTATTTGCACGTACAGTCATCTCTCTAAATTGCAAAATTGTATCCTCTAATTGAGCTGGCTTGTAATGTAAAATCATATATTTGTTTGCCAATCAAATCTGAAATCCAATGAAATGAGTAAATGGATATAAAAATTAACATAATTTCAAAAATGCAAATCTAAAAATCATAAGTTTGTAAATATAGCAATTTTTAATAATATATTATTACTTTTTTGTAAATGAAAAAAGGGATTTAAGAACTTCGTACTAAGAGTAAATTGAAATCGACTGTGAAATCCAAATGGATTTCAATATGCGAGTGACTACTGTATCGACTAAAAGCCTCTCCCCTCGTCCTATCTACGCTCCACGCCATTAATGCATAATTTTGCCAAACTATTTTGAGGTTTATTTGCCTGGCAGGCAACCGCAGTAGCTTCCTAACCAATTGTCAGTCCCCTTCCCTCCGCTTCCCTTCCAACCTTCAACCCAACCCTCTCCCATCGATTGGCCGCAACGAGTAGGCCAATTTATTTGTCATGTCAATATTAACAACGTATAGTCAGAAACGAGGAGTCCACAGTTCCTCAGCATCTCAGCTCCTCCAGCAGACATCGACAGCCAAATCTCGAAAGAAGCTCTCCGCAACCGACAAACCAGACTCGACTTCACCTCTTCCCAACCTATCCCAATCCCCAACAGAGAATGTTTTGTGGTTTTCGGTGCTGTCAGCTTGCGAACTGGCAAATATTTGTTAAACATATGAGTCGAAACGGGAACTGGTGAAAATTGCATTGCAATTGCCATGTAAATTTAATTAGAATTTATTTTGCTGTTTCATGCAACGAATTCCAGCAAATGCAGTCAACTAATTTCCAATAAAATAAATATACTTTAATGGGAGCAACATTTGCAAATTATGCAGAGCAAACAAACCTGGTTATTTTGGCGAATAGACCATCAGCAAATTTCCATACAATAATTTTGATTTTATGAATCAAGAATTTTGCTTTGCATGGAAATTTGATAAGCGGAAATGATAAATTTTATTTTATGCAGCAGATTTAATTCTATAATAACAAATCAAGTATTAATTCTGATATATATATATTTGTTTAATGTATATTATATTTCCATTGAATATATGGAAATATAATATAAACTTGGTTGGGGATTTGATTCAATAATAATACAACAAATATTTTTAAATACACACAAAACCTTGGGTGTTTTATATTTCAAGTAACACATTTAATTCTGTAGAAACAAATACAATATTGTTTTAGATATATACAAAAATTTAAGGTATTTGATATTTTAAGACTATCAAATGTCAGACTCTGTGCCCGCACACACCAAGTACAGTAGTAACTCAGAAACGTGTCTCAATTAGCTAAGCATTGCGAGTCAATCGGGCCTCAAATTATATTTTATGATTTCCTGTCAATCTCAATGAATGTCTCTAACTGCACTACATAAATGTTTATGTATACATATGTACGAATATATGTATATGTATGAATATATATATATATAGGACTGTGAACAACTGATTTGTCGGCAATGGAGCGTGGCTAATTGCGTACACTCGAGAGGGCTTTAAACTTGTTGACTGTTGACTGTTGACTGCTGACTGGCTGCTAATGAAGTCATAAACGCAGCCCGAAAGAGGTAAACAAGAAGAAGGCTGGGGAGAGACTAAAGCACTGACATAACAATGGCCAAGAAGGGCGCCTGCTTGACTTTCAAGACCCAACCCACAAGACGCGGCAACAAGTCGTCGTCGTCGTCGTCGCAGTTGCCACAAAAAGGCGCAGTCGCAACTGTTGCCATTTCTCAACCAATTTTTCAACGCCTCGCCAACAAGATTTATGAACGCCAAGTGCGTGACTGCCCACAGAGAATTGGGTATGCGACTGGGATTGGGATTGGGATTGGGATTGGTATTGGGTTTGGGATTGGGCTCGTAGAGACGTCTTTCTTGGCACTCGCACACATGCGCAACAACGACTTTCTTCCTTGTTGTTGATTTTATGGGAATATGGCGAATATGTTGCAATTCCCATGTTAAATGTGTTCAATCAGCAATTTGATTACGCGCCATTCATTTTAATGCAATCTTACGTGTTGCAACACCAAATGAGCCGCATTAATCAACGAGTTAAGGGGGAATTTGTGCGTAAAAGATTCTTTATGTTAAGTGGAGTTGTGAATTGTGTTTTAAATACTTTTGTAGGAATATTTGCAGACATCAAATAAATGCTAAAAGATTCTTTATGTTGAGTTGAATTGTAAATTGGTTGATGGCTTACAGCGATTAAGATAATAATAGTGATACTCTTCGCAACTTTTGATGCTTAATATCTTTACTAAATGACAAGTTTATATTATATTATAATTTTATAGTCCGGCAGCACTATAAAAAAAACCCTATTATTTGCTATTTGAAATCAAAACATTACGAAAAAAATACTATGCTTCCATTTATTGCCAAGGAAAGATTACAAAACGTTTAAATTGCAATTAATTACCAACAATTTAAATAAGTTTTTGATTGTTGCTTTGAAATTGTTGCTTTTTTAATTGCTATCATTAAATAGCAAGCAAGTACAAAAATTAGTAGTTTATTCTTAAACTATAAACAAAAAAGCTACAAAAAATTAGACCTGAACCACTCTATCAAATCTTAAGCGATTTCTTTGTTAATTTGCTAAAATGCTTAAGCATTTATTTAGCAATAATTTTATTGTATAATTTTCTTTTTTTTTGCTTTCTTACGTGCAACTCTGTGAAGCACTCTTGTGCTACTCAAATTAATAGCAATTTGTAAGCAGTTAACTGAGCAACTTTCGCTATTCGACTTTGGTCCACATGGGAAAATCAAGATGAATGTTGAGGATTTCTGGCTGCGTCGAGTTTTCTTCTAAACGATTGCAAACAACTCCAACTTGATTCTCAACAACGCTGCCCAGTTGGCAGTCCACTCAATCAGCCACTCGAGTGATGTGCTCGCTATCTCTCTCTCACATCTCATTCTCTCTCTCTTTCTCTTCTTTCTGACGTGTACTTGAGAGTCAAAGTTAATGCTGATTACTCAATGGTCATTCAGAGCGACTCTCATTCATTAAATGGCATTGACAGGGCAAAGGGAGTCGTGGAGTCTCCTCTGTGTGGCAGGCAGAGAGAGGGGGTCGTGTCTTTCGCTGTCTGCAATCTGTGCAACGTGCCTTATCTTTTATCGCTTTGGCTTGCATTTTTATTGTCTGCCACTTTGGGTCGCATTTGTCCGTCTGCTCACTTTCTGCAAGCTTTTTAGCAGCTCTTTTTTATTATTTTATTTTTATTTTATTTTAATTTTTTTGTTTTTGTTTTTATTTTTTTTTTTTGGTACGTGATGCACATTTTTTCGCGCTTGTCTTTTGATTGAAGAGGCGCGCGCAGCGGAAATGTCAACCGGCAGCATAAACACATACAACATAAATCTCAATGATCATGATCATGATCATGATGATGATGATGAAGAGTTTGTGCTGTTTTGTTTCTGTTTTTTTCTTATGATAATCAAGACGATGACGCAGCCACCACCCACATGCGGCAGCTGTGCGTCTCAGCTTTCGCTTGTCAAGCAGAAAAACAGTTTTAGATTCGCTCTTTTGCGGCAGCAGCACATTTGACAAAATGCAACGCCTACGAAAATGCGAAAATGTAGATTTCTAGACAAAGATCTACCATGTGGGTTTTTCCGAGGCATTTGCAATTCCCTGAATAAGAAGGCAGCTGACTAATTACAAAGTTGTGCCTGCCTCAAATGCATTTTCTTTCTTTTTGTTTTTATTATTTGTGTCCCACATATGAGTAATCTACAGACGACTTAGATAAAAAGATAAAAAAAAGCAGCAATTTTGTGTAAGTTTTATAACAAAGAATTTGGGTTGAGTAATTTATTGAGATTGTTGAGAAATTGACTAAAATGAGCTGGGAATTGAAAGCAAAGCAAATTAAAGCCAGAAACATTTTTACAATTCATGAAATTTTAACATTTCAGCAACTGAAAGCGCTCTTCATTTTTGCAATCAATTTGGCGAAAACTGGGTCAATTTTTTTCAATGCAATGAAAAATGGGAAAAGGCAGCAGTTGTGCAAAAATATGTAATTGGAAGATGGAAGCAATTCCTAGCTGATCATTTATGTATATATTCTTAAACAGCATAAGCAGCAGATTCGACTATATATTTGGAATATAAGTTATTGTATACCGTTAACAGATCGAGTTTATTTCAAGTCAGGGCATCAGCTAGTCGAACTGTCTCGCCAAAATATAACTTTAACTGCTTCCCTTATCCTTGGCAATGTTTGCAGTATATCAACTGATTGTTATCCCTAATTGTATCCCTAATTTTAAATTTCCAGTAATCACACTTTACCTACGATAAAAGCTACCTAAAGGCTACTATTCTCATTCCAGCGAACCCCTGCGAGGAACCGCCTTTAAAATTTTATAGATCGCACAGCTACCGCATCGATTTCTGTCTGCTCAGTTATTATTAAACGTATTTTGATTGCCGGTTAGATGTGCAACCCTAACAAAAACAAAAACAACAACAACAACAACATCGATAACAACAATAAGTTGCCCCATAATTAATATGAAAACTTCGCCCACAAATCTAGCGTAAATTCTGCAAAGAGCTTCACGAGTGAAGTTTGCCGCCAAATTTGTGGCCCTAACGAGCCGCAAAAACCGCAGGCGGCTTTTAAACAACTGAAATCAAATAATTTGTTTACTTTGACAAGAAATGCTGGCCACACGCAGCAGACACATTTACAGTGAGTCAAAATTGTTCACACACTCGACCCATTAACGGAGCTCGGTTTGCGAAGCGTCGCGCTAATTTGTAGCGTCCATTTCCGTTCTTTATGCGGTTTCTCTTCTTTTTTTATAATTGTTTTTATTTTTTTGGTTTTTTTTTTTGTTTTTTGTCCCTTTTGCGGCTTTGTGTTGCGTGCGGTCCATTCCAGTCCCGTCCAGACTTGTCCATTCAGTTCCTTGGCGCGCTTTATTGATGCGCCACAATTAGCACCACAATGCCGTAAACAAAGCTTAAACCTGAACCGCTGACCAGGGACAGAGGGGTCCGTCCGGCACTGGACAAACAAATTTCGCAAAACCGCAAATAAACACCATGACCTTGAATGCAACCCACACTGGGGCCTGCCACTCCAAGCTGGCAAGGGGCGTTGCAAAATGCAGTGAGACCAACTGACTCACGACTCGGATGGGCAGTCGGGTGCAGGAACCGGTTCAACATTTTGGCCGGCGAGTTCAAAAACCTTTTTTGCTGAATTTTGTGATGAATTTATTTGTATTTAATGCGGTCGCCAGACAGACAGACAGACAGACGGACAGTCGGACAGTCGGACAGATCGCAGATCTTTGGAGCGCGTGCCGTTGGCGATTACAATATTTGGATTATTTACAGTCGAGTCAGTGAGCAGGACAGTGGGATTTATGACACCCAGTGGGGACAAAGAGTTGCCGCAGTTTGTGGCCACTTAATTATGAGATATTTTCTAGACAGTTCCGGTGAAAACTGCCTTTAAGTTTGTAGGCCAACAGCGTTTGCTGAGGCAACTCAATTTCCAGGCAACTGAATTCTCAGCTAGAATAAAAATTATTAAGCGACTTTTGCAGGCAACTGAAACTTGAATAAATATGCAACTGTCAATATTTATTTTATGTGTTGCCTGTAGCTTAAACCGTAAAAAAAAAAATTAATAAAATACATGAGAAATGAAAATCATTTCAAATGTAGTTTTGATTTGGCTTGCATTTAATAAAAGACACGATTAAAGGTGTCAAAAATGGCTAAGAACAAAATTGTTTGATTTTTAATATTATTATAGGGCTTTATCTACTGCGATCTAGTTAGATCTGTTGTGCAATTTCTGAGCCTATATCTATATATTTATCATAACCCTTTATTCTTCAACGAATTGAAGCATTTTTGTTGGCCCTTTCCCAGGATGTACTTTGGGGATTCCTACTTATTATTGCTAAATCGTCAAATTCATCTACTGATTATACATAGTTTAGGAGACATCTTAACCTACCAGAGCCCGTTGAGTATTCTGAGTCTGTTCCACTCCAGGAAAATTAATTTAATTTAATTAAAACTTAGCTTGTTTTAGACAGCTCAATTCCCGCTTTTCCCGTTTCTCATTTGAGTATCTTTTTCCAATATCACGATTAAAATATGTTTATATTTTGTGCCACAACATTTTCTCAATGTAAATCAGCTAAGCGCAAATTAAGTTCTAATTAATCTGTATTTGGTGCTTGGGCTTTCACAAGCTGCAGTGCGACCTGCTAATTGAGTTGGGCGAGCGACAACCCTACTAATTGGCTAAGCAATTTATGGCTTTGGCAACACTTTCCACACCTTTTCCGCACATGCCAAAAATAATTGGGCACAATTGAGCTTTGAAAATGTGTGCTTTGCAAATTGAACAAATGTGTTGCGGAAGTTGTTAGAGACACACACACACACACACACACACACACAAACACACACACACAAACACACACACACATAAGCACAGAGGAAAGCCAAGAGACAAGAGACAAATACCGTTGCCATTTGTCGTCCGCAAATCGATTCGAGGTGCTTCGAATCGAAAGCCATGCGGAAAACTTGACCGACTTTTGCCTTTGGCATTAATGTGCCGACTTAGCCAACAAATGGGCCTGGCTGATTAGCTGCCATTTATTGCTGCCACTATGCAGATTTCCTCTGGACTTGTGGGATTTTTACGCATACATACATATATACATAAATGTATATATATTTTATTTTCTTTCGATTTGATTGCAATGGACACAAAATGTAAGGGAACTCTTGTAATTTGTATATTACTTAATATATTATTTCATTGCGCTCATATTTATGTATACATATTATATTATGTATACTTTTGGATCGCAAATCATTCAGAGTATTAAGAACTTTAAGAACACCACAATTTATAACTCTAGTCCAGCTTCAGAAAAAAAAGTCTCGTCGGTTACTAAAAATTTATTTTTGTTATTATTTACATATATTTTTGGTTGGTTCCTTGACAATTTCAATAGCTTCAATTTTGGATACTTCCTGAATAGCATTCAATATATTATATATTATATAATCATACATACAACTAAGTACAGATAGCAGATTAAGTTTTGTTAACAATAATTTAACTAATTAATGCAAATCCTCAACAATTCTATGTCTATTTAGTTATTTAAATAAAAAAGTAACAAAATAGTTTAAGAAAAATTAAAACCAAATTTGCAATAAATAATAGTGAAAAATTGTTGGATCACATAAATAGCAAAATTATGTAAATTTCCTATAAATTACTGTAATATGAGTCGAAAATTACGTTCAACTATTTTTCAAAAAAATACTTCTTCACGTTTGTTTTCAATTTCATTTGAGGCATTAACCTTCCACTTTGCGCTCATGCCACACTTGGATGCAAGCACACACTCACACACATGAACGCACTCGAAATCGTGACTCATCATCTACACTGGCAGCTCAATGTGCAACAGCAGCGACACCAGCAGCAGCAGCAGCAGCCACAAACGGCTCGAGGCCAAAGTCCAAAAACCGTTGCAACAGCCGTTTGCTGTTGCAGCCGTATCAACGTTTATCTGGCTAGACAAAAAAGCCTAATTCTGTCTGGCCCCGCAGCTGACAGCTGCTGGTGCTGCCCCTCGAGACTGTCATGGTGCCAGCTCCTACAACTCCCCCCTGTCACCAAATGCTGGCTAAGCTTTTGTTTGAATTTGCCAGAAATGAAATTTAATGTGGCTTTGGCTGACTGCTGCCGCAAATCTTGCCAAGTTAATAAACAGCTAAGCTCTTTGACAATCAGCAAAGTCAGGCTCCATTTGACGCTCAATTTGGCCAAGCGGAGCTTAGCCAGGCTTGATGAATCGCTCACCCATCGCAATCGGCATCGTCTCAGCCATCTCCCCATTCGCTGTCATTGATAAATAAAAGCTCATTAGTCGCTTATTTTGCAGTTGGCCCAAACCGTGGCTGACTGATAGCCGGCATTGACTTTTGGGTTCAACGCTCAGCGGGTGGCGACCCTAGAAACTCTCCGATTTAGTTGTAGCTGTTGGCTACTTGGCCAGTTGCAAATGCTGTGTTGTGCTGTGGCTTAAAGCAACCACACAAGTGGTTTCTGGCCCTCGAGCAGTTTATTAAAATTTGACAAGGCGCTGATAACAATGCCTCAACAGGGGCTCCATAATAAGGCCATCAGCATATATATAATTATATAATTTAGTATTTAGAGTGAGCCATTTTATGGCCAACATCACGGGTAGGTCCATTCTTTAGGGCCAACAATAATAAAAGCGACAATAAACTAGGCAAAATGTTGTATACAAATGAAATGATACGGAACGATTGTTACAAAGACGAGGAACTTATGAAAGAAACACAGTGGCGTGGGTAATAAATTTAAAAGGGAGCGATGAAAATGATGTTTTACAGAAAACCACATTAAATCCCAAGTAATCGCTCCCAAATCAGCAAAGTCCGCCTTCAATGGAGTCTGTTGGAGGGGTAGTGAGGAGCGATTAAAAATAGCTTTAATTATGGAAAAGTGTCACAATTAAAAAATCAACTAAAAAATTAAAAATAATCCTAATAAAATATATCTAAGCCTTAAATGAATAATCAAGCAGATAGGTAAAATATATATTTAAATAAAGGCTAAGGAATTCAAACCTAAATCAATTAATTTAGAATAGTAGATTTGTCTATAATTAAATTACAGCTTGTGAATTACATGCACCCCCCTTTGAAGTACGCCACTGTTGCAGCACAGCTGTGAGTCGTTTTAACTGGAATATGGGCACGTACTTTTCTTCAGTTTTTATTTTATTTTGTTTTTTTTTTTTTGGCAGCACACGCATGCCACAAAAGGCCAGGCATGCATGTAGGTGAATTGTGTTGCGTACAACAAAAGGCGAGCCGAAGTTGACGGCAAAAGGCAAAAGACACAAGGCGCGACCTAACAAGGGGCAGCAGCACCCCGAGTATCCCGAGTAGTCTCGAGTCCCGATTACGTATCTGAGTCCGTCCGGGAAGGGCCGCAGTGAAAGTCATTGCATGCCACAAGCAACAGGACATAAACACGAGACAAAAAAAAAGAATGAGCTATCAAATATACACAGCTCATTGTGCGCGTAGGTTGGTAGGTAGGTAAATGAAGATGAGAGGGCGTGGCATGGATCACGCCCTAACGATTTTGACAGTTGGTGTCACGATAATTAGCCACAGCTCGCGGCTCTTACATATTTCTGTGGCATGCGTGTTGACTGCTATTTTACGACTCTCGCATTGTTTATGTTGATTTAATGTTAATTTCGGGCATTTTATTTTACGGAAAACTGATAAACATCTCGAATCCAGTGAAGTTTGTGACCAGCAGTTGGCCACCAACATTTTCATTTACCTCTGTTTTTGTTGTTGTTGTTGTTGTTGTTGCTGCTGCTGCTGCTGTTTGTTTGTTTGTTTTGATGGCCAGTTTGGGGGCTACTTGACCTGCATGTGGAGCGGCTGAAGTGGCGACTGGCTACCAAAAACCCCAACAAATATAAAAACTGAACTCCAACAATAATTGGAGCAAGGCGACTTAAAACGAGAGCACTTTTTGTACAATTTCTTTAATTGATATAATGCCCGATGAAATCAGCAACATTTAAGGCAATCAACTCGCACAATTAAATATACTATTTTTTATACTTTTGGTTGTTTGCTCCGCTAGAAATTAGCATGAAATCAGCCAGACGCAATTTTCTACAGTTTGTTGCCTTTAATTGATCAATTTACGCGAATAATTCGCGCAATTTTTAGTTATTTTTTATCACACAATCGCCGCATTTATGTGCCATCAGCTGCTTTTAATTAGCCATCAATTTGTGGCCAAATGTTTTCAACTGGCTGCTCACACAAATACATTAGCAGCGTTGCGCAGACGCGTTAACACAAGACGCACGCGAATCGCACACGAACACGCAACATACAACACAAAACGTTGAACAGACAACCGAAAGCAGCAACAGTTGGTTGCCGACTGAACAGATCGTGAATGATCGTAGCAGTCACAACGCTGATTGTCGATGGCCAACGATCATGTTCGATCGTGCCACAAACGTTTGCTTCTTCTTATTGTTCGACCAGCTGTTGGCGGGGGTGTGTTGTCATCAAACAGGTTTGCCTTGTTGCTGATGCATCTCAAATGCTTAGCAACATTTGGCATGTTGCTAAACACTTGGCGTGTGTGCTGCTATGAAAATGTGTCATCAAAATAAGTTCTTGACTGATAAAAGTTAAAGTTGTAATTGCATGCAACAATTTCATAGATAGTTTATTCACTTGCTTTTGCAGACTTGAGCCTTATGCATCAGTTCTTTCATGCATTTATTATAATTAAATAGATTTCCACATCTTTTTGGCTTTTTTTGCTTTTAAGAAGCCAAAACATTTCAATGCTCAACACTAGATGTTGCCAGATACATGTTGCCAAAAATATATTGTCAAACTCATATTTTGTGTGCGGCTGATCTGTTTTTGCTCTCTTCCATTGTTTTCTTTATTGCTTATTTTGTTTTGCTTTTTGCTTCTGCTGCTACTTCTGCTTTTGCTGCTGTCCCAGACATAAACACAATTTCGACTGTTTAATTTTGATTTTTATTTTCTTGACAGTTGATCGCACAATTGTGGGTGTGTGTTAGTGTGTGTGTGTGTGTGTTGTGCGTTGCGTCTGCTTCATCGTTCTGGGAGCAATGAGTAAACAATTTTTAAATGGAATTTTCAATAAGTCATCAGGCATGCAGCCTCCGCAGCAGCAACAGCAACAGCAACAACAACTACAAAATGGATCGTTTATTTTTCTCTTCTTCTTGATGGCCGTGAGAGAGTGAGTGAGATTGACGGCATGACAACTCGCTGGCAATCAATATGAGCATAAATATTCATTCATTAAAAATTGGCGAGTTCAATAGTTGCGTATAAATTTTAATTGCAAAAACGTGCGCCAATTACAAACTGCGACTGAGACAAAAGAAAGAAGAAAGAAGAAGAACTCTCGAGAGTCACAGAAAGTAGGCCAAGTGTTGCACGTGTTGTTGTTGTTGTTGTTCTTTTGCACATGATGATTTACGGCGAGCACCAGTCGAGTTGGCAGATCAACCAAACAACAAACTGTAAAACCAAACAATTAAACATAAGCAAAACAGCAATAAATGATAATCATTTCTACGATCATTATTAAGCTCAGTTTGTTTTCGAATAAATATCGTTGACATGATGATCACGAACAACGACGAACGACAAATGTAAAATAACGGTGAATAATTGAGCTCTGCTTATGAGTTATGCTTCTATTTTGATCACATTGAGTGATTTACAATCGGTTACGCGTTAATATGTAAAATATTTATAATTTATGCAAATAAAATAAAACAACTAAAATAAGCACAAAACTGTCAAAAATATTATATATTGTAAATATAATTTCAACAGTTTTTTTTTTCATAATTTTATAGCACATCTGCTTAATAATTCATAATACACTTTGCACAAGATGTGCATGTATAAATTTAATATGAGCTACGGGGATTGGGAAAGATCTGAAAATGGTGCAGGGTGGATGACAAAGGCTGGCATTAATCCCTGCCATGTGATAAATTGCAATGAACTCTCTTTTGCTTTGGCCTTCAGGCGTTGTGGCCTGAATGATGATCATCATCAACGCCTCATAAATCTGGAAACAAAATGTCGGCCGGGTCAACCTGTGCCAGCGATCTGGCAAGTGAAATTATATACATATATAAATACATACATAAATATATATACACATACATATATACTCGTACATACTCTACGCATGCATACATAAATACACGCAGACATATGCATTAATGTGTAGCTGTAAAAGACTTGGCTCCTGTCTAAAATTAGCGAAAGATCTTTGCGGCGAACCAAAATGAGGTCGAATGCGCAACGCGAAGCGTTTGAAGTCTACACCAGCTCCAACTAGTCGAGACAGTCAGTCAGATTCGTCAGTCAGTCGATTCGTCAGTTCGTCAGGCAGCTGCAATTAGAGGTGAAGCGGCAAGCGATCTTTCTATGAAAGATGCTGCCCCGTGTCTAATTAAGTGCGTGAATCTTGGCAAGAGTTTTGCCAACCAAAATAGAATTCAATTTCAACACATTCAACTGAGTTTTATGCTGTGTTTCACTTCCGCTAACAACAACAAACAACAAACAACCAACAACAAAACACACACACACACACACACACAAACGACAAGTTCTCAGCCTCAATTCTGGCTAGTTATCTGCAACTAATGCTCCTGTTTTGGCCCTGCCAACATTGATAATTGTCGCAGCACTGACCAGAGTTGCGCGAAAAGCTAAAAACAAACTTTTACTTCTCTCGGCTGACCAATACAAGCTCACACACACTCACTCACACACACACACACACACACACACACACACACACAGTTTGAGGATTTACATTTGTAATTAGAAAGCTTTGCGAAACTTTGATGACAACAAAACAACTGCAAAACAACACCAAAACACGAAAATAAACGAGAAATGTTTTATTTTTATTTCAAGCAAAATAGCAGTGTAATCAATAAATAATATTAATCTCACTATCAAAACTAGCTAAAATTTATACTATTAAAAGTTGCATAAAATAAATGTTGAATGGTTTAAATGAAATATATGATAAATATTTAATCCTTAATGTATTATAAATACGACAACAAAAACAACAGAATGACTTAGTTTTGCAACAGTGAACATACTTGATACGAAATATATATCTTTAATGTTGTTGTTTTTTTCTGCTATTGGTAATTGATTGCTATCGATCATAACGAAAAGGAAGAAGTTATCGATAAATATAAATAAACTTACTCTACAAGACTGCAACGAATAAATTTACAAATGATTAGATAGAAGATATCTATAATGTTATTTTTTACTATCGGTAATCGATCTTTAGATATGCAGACTCAATCGACTCTTCCATCTGCTTTTATATACTTTTGCACAACTTTTTCTATTTATTCCACTTCAACTATTTGTGTACTTATTTCAAATGATGCACTTTACACAAATGCTTGCTTGAGCGTAGCGCATTTGCAACAGAAATGAAAGAAACATGGTGCAAATGTTAGTTTGTTGCTTGTTTCGCTTTGCACTTCAGGCAAACATTGCGTATGATTAACAAACTTTGAGCTGCCCCAACTCAACAGCAACAAGAGGAAGCACAATAAATATGTTGGCAACTTTTTGACACAGCCGCTTAAGGGTTAACAGCGGTAAATTGTTTAATTGAAAAATTACAATCAAACGGAAACTGCAACGGAAACGGAAACTAAACTTTAATGTGGCAACTGTACTTGAAAGTTTTCAGCGATTTTCCCAGCCTGCTGTTGCGACTGCTGCTGCTGCTGCTGCTACTCACGTGCAACTGTTAATTTATGCAACTTGTGGCACGGCCATTGATTGGCTGCTTCTGTGCGCCCACCCCCCCCCCCCCCCCCCCCGACCATCCCTTTCCGCACCTACAGCTAACTTAATTTGTGTGCGGAATTTATGGGCGCAGCACGTGCAAAAGGCCGCTACAAAAGTTTTTACCGCCTGATTTGTGGTTACAAAACTTTTGCTTCCCTCACACAATTGCAAAATACCCAAATTTTTTTGTTTTTCATGTTTTTTTTTCATTGTGGCCGCTTGTGCAAGTCGCAGTCGGCAGCAGAAATCGACTAAATTTAGAAAAAATTGAAATGTAAACAGGCCAAAAGCTTCAACTTCCACTTGTAGCAATGTCTGCCTGGCTGCCAGCTCTGTAAACGCTTTAATGATGCCATAAAAAAACATCGATGCATTGTTTGCACAATTAAAAAAGGCAAGAGATAAAAAGTCGAGTAAAAATGGTCGGGGGAACGGTTGCATTAATGAACTTCAATGTGTGCCACATGCTGAACTGCCCAGCTGGACCTGTTTTACACCAGCTGCGCGAAGGGGTCGCTAGTTGTGGTGCTGATGCAGGGTTGGTATGGAGGAGCGGGGGAGGGTGAGGGGGGTGTTAGTTCTAACATGTAAAGCATATGCTGACTGGCTGCAGTCTTTGCTACCTAAGCAGATTTCATTTTAGATAAAGCTAACGTCAGCTTCTGCAGCACAAATCTACTGCTTTGCCAAGGGGGGTGTAGAGGCGATGTGGGATATGTGGATGTTGTGCGATATTTTATGCATGCCCCAAAGACTGCGACTCGCACCAATCGCAATCAACTAAAGCTACACTGCAATTGAACTGCTTAAAGAAAAGTAAAATAAACACACAAAAAAAAAAGAAAAAAACGACTAAAAGCATTAAATTAGAATTTAGGTATTTTAAACAAAAATATATAAATAATTTTAAAATATATAAAATTCAATTCCGGAATCAACTCAATGTTTATTAAGCAGTATTTAATAATTAATTCCAAAGTTATTTATTGTTAGATAAATCACAAGTTGAGCAATAACTATTAAAGTGTTCACAGCTGCAAACATTTAAATTTGTAATCAGTCATTCAAGTTGAGGGAAATGTTGAATAGGATTCAAAGCACTCATATCCTATCCATGGACAGCGGATTATTCAGCCATGATGAAGCAACAAAGCGGGGCAGGATTTGCTCTTGTGTGCAAAGCACTTGAGCGCATTTAATCGAGATATTGTTTTACTTTAATTACATAATAATTGACTTGTTGTTGTTTCTGCATTGCTAATAACTGCAAAAGGGCTTATGGAAACGGCAACGCACAGCAACAACAACAAACAACAACAACAAACAACAAACAACAAACAATAGCAATTGTGTTCAACAAAAGGCATTGCCTGCAATCGACGCAACCAAGCAAATGAAACAAACGAGGCAGCTGCAAGAGGCAACGGAAACCGTCAAGAGAGCCCAAGTTGGCCAATTATATAAGATGGAGCCGGAGATTATTTTGATTTCATTTCTCTTTTAAGATTTTACCTTTGCTTGTGTGCTATTTACATATTTGATTGGAAAAATCTAAGAATCGTGTGTGTATGTGCCAGCCAAACAAAGGAGTAAAAGCTACAGATAGAGAGAAAGAGAAAGAGAGAGAGTGATAGACAGAGAGAGAGAGAGACAAAGGAAGTTGCATAGGCAAAATCAAATTAGTGCTGTAATAAAATTCATTTTGAAATTTTCTTTTGTTAAATACTGCTCCAATTTCAGAAATTTTAATTTGTTTTTGGAGAAAAACAAAATGTTGAAAAAACACCTACTTAAATATTTCTTGTAATCAAATTTTTGTTTATCCTATGAAAATCTATTTAAGGCATATAAAAAAAAATACTAAAAATTGTGTTGCATTTTTTAAAAAAATAAACAAAATGTTAAAAACAAATGCTGTTGTTCAAAAATTGAAGTTTATAATATTATTTTCTTTTCTAAGGAAAGTTGAAAATATGTTCTGAACTCCATTCAAAATGTCAAAAGAAAAGTACTTTAAAAAGCTTTTTTTAAAGTTCGTGTCGCTTGGGCTCTCGACTTTTTGCCGGGCACTTTTAAAAGTCGGTCTGTAAAAGTTGACTTTGAACACTTTAACGGATCGCTGATTTTTCAAGAGTTGCACTTTTTTTCCATTCAGCATCGGAGCAACTGGCATCTCGAGTGCTCTGTGCATGATTCTTGCCACATTTGGGTACAACTACGCAAGCAAAGCGAACCTTCGCCATCGTCGCCGTCACTCATTAGAAAAACGTTAGCAAAGTGGTAAAAAAAATATTGCAGTATGTGTGTTGCAGGGTGTATATGAAAAAAAAAGAAAATGAAAAAAAAGCGCATGTAAAGTTTGCATGCTCGCCGAAGTAGCAGCAAAAAGTGGTAAAGGAAGAAAATAAAAAGGCAAACTGGGGAAAAGTTGATTACAAACTTTGGAGTAAAACACGCTCCAAAGAAACCGAAAAGGAAAAACTAAGTAAAAGTTTAATATTTGATTTAAAAGTTGATAAAATTTACTTTAGTCCACACTTAACTTGACGCGGCGAGTTATTTGTTTTTATTGAATCCATTTAAATGTGTGTCTTGCACTGTGTTAATGCCCCAACCATCGGGGGGTTGGGAACTGTGCTCGGCACTTGGTTTGTGTCTCAGCTAGAGCGTTGATTTTTCATTTCGCTGTGCAAATATGAAAAACAAACTGAAACGCAACAATAGTCCATCAGCAGCAGCAGCGGCAGCAGCAGAGATGAATGCAACGCAATGCAAAAAGAAATGAAGAAAACTGTACAATGAAAATGGAAAAATGTACCAAATGCCTTTGTTTGTTTGCACTGAAATGGAAAACGCGGCCAGCAGCAGGAGAGCTACACATTGTTATGAGCCAGGCTAAAAGCCATGGCAAAGAGCATACTAATTTGAAGATGAAGCCTGCAAGTGCAAAAGAAATTGCATACAAAAAGCCACAGCCATAAATGTAAAGTGGAAATGGAGATTTTCTAAGCAAAGATCCTTAACAGGTCTCGGAAAAGTAGATAATTGAAAAATGAATGATTTGTAACAAGGAAAACTTTCAAAACGAATCATCTCAGAAACAAGGATAATGCCACAATTTTATTAACAGAGCCTTCGAATGTTTTTAAAAGCCAATTATAAGCCAACTTGATAACTGCATTTAACTAGAAAAATATAGAAATATAGCAAATCTTTTAAATTCAGTAAGTCCTAAAAAATAGATACGCGCAACGCATTCAAATTTTTTTAAAAATATCTTTTGCATATTTTCACACCAAATTTTTAGCTGTTGTTCTGTTTGCGCAGAATTCCCGCGAACGTTTTGTAAATATGCATTGAGCCTTGGGAATTGTATTTGCCACACACACACACACACACACACACACACACACACACACACATACGCATACTAAAACACGTTGGGATATCACGATGAAATTTGAACAAAAACATTTTTCCATGGTATCGACTAATTTTGGCTGCAAAATTCCTTTAGGAGCCATTGCCAAATTGAGTTTGCGCTTGAAGTGGTTTTGGCTGCCCCCTCCCCCTTTTGGCACCGCCCCCTTTGCCACTGGCTAAAATGCAGCGCAGTGCAACTAACTCAATTTGGCGCCCATGTCACATACGTCAACGCGCGGCAGCCACGCCCATATTCGAGGCGCATTGCCAATTTGTAAGGTTCTGCAGCAGCACGTGCCACATCGCACGTTTAGCTGAGCTTATCATTTTCTCAAAGACTCTCTCTCTCTCTCTTATTCGTTGTCTCTCTGTTTAATATGCAAAACGTTAGCTGCCGAAAAACTGACAAAGTTGAAATAAATTTTTATTTCATGGACTGACTCTGACTGACTCTGTTTGCACTCCTAAATCGGCAATGAACTTGCCGCAGAGCGAAAACGAAAAGCTCAAACCAAAACAAGTCAAGACAAAAATATGCCAAGGCAGCAGCCGGCTTTGTTTGTGCCCCTAACTAGGCTCGAGGCGGAAAAAATAAGTAAAGTCTACTTCTGAGCATCGTTTAAACGCCGCTCACGTAGCAGACGAGTAAGAAACCAAAAAAAAAAAAAAAGAAAATTTATAAAGAAAAAGCAGTGAAATTGCAGACGTACCCAAAACCAAGCCAAAAGCACTGAAGATCTCCACATTTGGTTAATTTAAAAACTCAGCAGAGGCAGCTGCCAAAGTTTTTAATTTTAATTTCATAAATGCAATGAAGTGCAGCCCAGCAGAGTAAATGCAAATTCAAATTCAAATCCGAATCCGAATCCAAATCGAATCACAGACGCAGGTGGCAAATGCTTAGCGTGGTGGAAATCATTTACAGACGCAGCGCGCCTAACTGAATTTCCCAGGCGCGCTGCACAAAGTTTTTCATACGCCCCGTTATACGCCCAGCCAAAAGCCAAACGGACCCCCAAATCAAGTGTAAAAAAGAAAAGCCAAAAAAAAGGGGGCGTGTGCTTTGCCAGTCAGTCAATCTGTCAGTCAGTTAGTCAGTTAGTCAGTTGGGCCGTTAGTCAGCACCAGTTGACGAATGTACGTAAAACCACGTAATGACAAAAAGATCCCAAAACACACACACACACACAAACACACACACATAAATGGTAAAATATTTTCACGTTTCGCTTTTCGCATTTACATGAAGACCCCCTTGCCATGTGTGTGTGCGTGTGTGTGTGTGTGTGTGTAAAAAACAATTAACGCATTTGCAGCCAAAAAGGAGTGACTCATGCGGCAATAGCTGAAAATTCAAGCGTTAGATTTTTCCACGTGCGATTCTGGTGGAAAATGTTTTCCCGGCTCTGCGGTGAAGTAAACAAAAAGCAATGGGGTTTAAGGTGTGCCCGTTGCAATGTGCAGGGGCAGAGTTGCGAGCTCTTCCGTTCATAGGTTAAGGTTGGGGCAAGTGACAAACAGACAGCGAATGAGGTAAGACCAAATAATATGCGTCATATAGAAATAAACTCACATATATATGTATATATATATATATATGTTTATATTATCTTTAAAATATTTAAGGTTTTATATTTAAACAGGACATTTACTTTTCTTCAGTTTTTTTCCTCATTGATTTAAATTTTGATAAAGAAGACAAACAGGAAAATTAAATAAACTGATTAAACAATAAACATTATTTTTTTAAGCTTCTTCAGCTGATTTGCTTATTTTTAATTGAGTTTCTTTATTTATTGATTTTTGAAAAAGAAAAATTATTCTGACTAAATATAAAACTTTAACTATTTTGTATTTATTTCTTTCCCTAAATATTTTTTAAATAAAATCCCCAAATTTTTACAAAGTATTTTTTACCACCTGCTGACATTTTAAATATGGAAGTTTAAAGCTGATTTCGCACTCACCATTTGCTGTTGATTTTTGGGCTTCTTGACTAGATCGGGCACCTTGAAATTGGTAACGGCCTCAATGACCTCAGCCAGCAGCAGACCATCCCGACAGTCGGCCGAAAGATCTGTGACCTTTCGCTTCGATTTGGAACGCTCCAGATAGTAGTTGGCCCAATCCGTGTAGATCTGCAAACGCAAACAAAAAAGTAGTTGGAGTTTAACAAACAGTTTGTTAAAAAATACAGTTTGTTCTGCAAACTAAATGGCCATTAGATGCAGTAATTAGGCATTTTTGGACACTTTCCGACAGCTGCTCATGCTGCACAAGTTGCAACAGCCACTGGCTGGGTTATCAGGAAATCATTAGCAACAAAAATCTCCTGCCCCATGCTGTCGCATATGCACAAAATGTTTGCCTGCCAGCCAGTTGCAACTCGACGCAAACAAATTATGCTCCAGCCATTTGGTGGCCAAAAATCCTCTGGAGAGTCGTTAAGAAAATCTGTGCGACAGTTTGTTGCCATCGACGCAACTATGAGTTTCTGTCTGTGTGTGTGTGTCAGTTGTTGCATGCGTATTTCCCATTCAATTTTAGTAAATATAATTATTGCAACACAGGACTTTTGTGGCGTTATCTGAAAAACTAGGAAATCCTCAGAGCATATGTTGCATGCTGTCAAAAATATGCAGCACAGAAAATGAATTATTTATATACGCATAAGAAAAAGTTTTTTCTCTCAATTATTAAATAATTCCTTGGTTTTTTTTTTTTTGCTGAAACTTCAATTAAATTTTAAATCTGTTACAAAATATCTTCTATATCTATTATGTGTTGTCAAAATATAGAATATGTTTTTTTTGAGATGAAAATCCAGTTTTGCTGGTCTAAGCAAATATTAAAGTTGCATAACATTCACAGCAAACATATTTTCTTTTGGGTACATTCATTTTACTAGATATAATATAGAATCTAATTTTATGAAATTATGATTGTCGCATTTTCTTGGTCTATTACCAAGTGAGTAGAAAAGTTATGCAATGTTTTCCAGACTGTCTGCTGCTGCTGCTGAGAGCTGCTTTGTCTTTTGTGCACATCGTTAGCCACATCCTTGCGTAGTTTTTATTATAGCTCATCCGGCTAATTCCCATTTTCTATTTTCTTTCCCATATGCATGGGACAGATTTTATGTTCGCCCTGCTTGGCAATAAAAATAGCTGGCATTGTGCTTTTAGCCCGTCTGTTTGTCTATCTTTTTGCCAAGTTACGACTGAGCTTTGCAGCATTTAGGAAGTTGCAGGAATGGAAGAGGGAGTTTCTCACAATGGTCTGGCCTAGACTTTCAGTTAGCTTATGCAATTTTTTGCAGCTCTCCCTCTGCTGGGGGTATTAGGCTCAGGCTTGGACTTTGGATTTGGCTTTGGATTTGGCTTTGACTTGGGCAAAAATAAAGTGAAACTTGCCACTGGCAAAATAGCTAACTGTAACTGTAACTGTAACTGTAACTGCAACTGCAACTGCAACTGCAACTGTCACTGTCAGTGTCAGAAGCATTGTCATTGGCAATGGCAATGGATATGGCCATGGCCATAACGAGTAGCAAAAACTGGCTAAGCCAATGCCGCAAATATGCTGCCTGGGGTCTAACCGAATGTGGCATCCACAAACAACAAGCAAACAGCAAACAGGCAAAGGAATCGACTTTGTTTCGTGTCCTGTTTTGCTGCTGTCCTGTTGCGAGTCCAGCTTTGTTGTTGCCTTTGCCTTTGCCCGAGTCTCGACTCTAACCAAATAGCCATAAACTGTGCAGTTGTCTTGCTTTATAAAGAGGCAGCTGCCCTGGCATGTGTTTGTGGCAAATATGCCAGCACTTCGTATTCTCCCTCCATCCCTCTCTCTCTGTCTCTGTCTCTCTCTCTGTCTGCTTGAGCACTTCAAATGACAAAATGTGTATGTAAAATTCAGTTAGTGCTGTGTAAAGTGCAGAGTGTGTAATAGTGTTAAGCAATTTTCATTGACTAATCAACTTCATAGTCAATTGGCCCTCTTCTTCTTCTTCTTCTTCTCTTCTTCTTCTTCTTGTTATGCTTCACAAACCTTTGCGTAGTCGCGCGTCAAAATGCCATTGATATTATCGCAGGAGCCCTGGTAACTAACACAGCGCCCCAGCATCCTGGCATCAAGTAATTTCACTTATTTTCCTTGTTTCAGCTTTTAGTTATAATTATTATTATTAATTATTTTTAATTATATAGAAAATTTAGGAATATTTTCTATGATTTATTTTTATGGATAGTATCCAAGCTTTTAACACTTTGGTCATTATTTACTGTTTGGTTCTTTTTTTATAATTAAATTAAATTACACAAATAGCTGTTTTATTTCAAAAAAAAAAAAAAACCACACATTTTTAATTAATTGCCGTTTTTGTATAACAACTTTTATCAGATATTTTATTTCCTATTATTGCGAATATAATCAGTTTATTACAATTTTAAGAATTCCGACAATTTTAAAAATTACGACAAAGTCGTTTTATGTTTCCGTTAAAAATGTTGATTGCTGCTCTCGACACTTTCTGAGCCTCCACCTCAATAACCCTAACCGAGGTAATAATGTTCTTGCCACACACATATTATCACGCATTATACACCTTTTTTGTCATATTTATGAGACCCTCGGCAGTTTTTAAGTTCGTGTATCTACAGCTTCATAAATATAAAATTACCGCTTTAAGCACCAGGCGAGTAAGCAAAGTGTTTTTTATTTTTTGTTCCTTACTTACTGCTAGCACCATTAAAATGTCAATTATGATAAAGTTTTATTGAAACACCGCAACACATTACGGCTTATCAGCGGGGCCAGGCGGGGCAAGCCGCCCCAAAAAGTATGCAATAATAATAATAAACATTAAGCTACACTTTTTTACCCTTTTCAACGGCAGACATCTCTGGCCCAAAACGGAAAAGAACCAAACCAAACCGAACCGCACCGAACCGCACCGTACAGAACGGAACGGAACGAAATGGCGCGGTCGCGAACCGGTCCGTCCCATTTTGTGTTGTTGCTGTTTTGGTTCAGGCGTTGAAAGTCACACGCCCACTTGGGCAAACTAATTGAAAATGAAAGTGCCCTTCAGGAGTGGGCCAAAAACAACAACAGGTTGCCTGCCAGATCCCGTTGTTTGCTAGTCCCGGCTCATGCATAATTGGAGCTGACACCCTTGTCAACGACAGTTCTCCACAGATTTCGAACGTAAACAATTTTGTTGGACTGATAAATTTTTAGTTTTGTTGTTGTTGTTGTTGTTGTTGTTGCAGTCCGGAAAGCAAAAGGGGTTGACAAATCGTCCTGGAAATCAATTTGGTCTAGGCGAAAAAGGTCAACAGCCATTTGGTAAATGAAAAAGCGCTTACCAAACAAAACTTGCGTCCTGTAAATGCCACGCCCATTTAACAGGAAGCTGCCCGCCCATCGTTTTGCTCTTATCTACGTATGAGTCTTGTCCTGTCTTGTCTTCTGTCTGTCTGGGGCTGGAACTCTCTGTCTGCAGGCGTTTGGCGCCAAGTACTTTTGTGAAATGTCAGTGAAATGTCAAAATAAAAGTAATGCTGATAAAAATTTTATAGCTTGACAGAAATGCTAACGGAAAATGCCACTGGGGGGTTGTTCCTCATCTTTTTTGCTTTTCTTCTTTTATTTATTTTCATTTATTTTTATTTTTTGTTCTGTTCTCGTCGTTATCAAATGTTTCGAGTTGGGTACTTTAGTTTATTGGAATTTGCATGTAGCATCTATATATAAATATATATATACATACATACATGCAACGTGGCAGGTGGCAAAGTAATGCGAATTGTGAACACAACAAAATTTATGTGAAATCGAACGACAGCCAGCAGTTAAAAAAGGTCGATGTATGTTTTATCTTTTGGTTTCCAGTTGCTTAAAACAGCTTTACAGCTTTAGATACATTGAGCCCTGAGGCGCATTCAGGTGTGTTTATTAACACACAGCAACAAAGTAACTCAACCAACAACCAATACATAAAAAGATAGCTAAGCTATCGATATATAATATCGATTTTGTTTGCATTTATAAATTAGGATTTCCTTTGAATTGTATCAATTAGCATCCCATTAAAAGTTTTTCTTTTTCTTTTTCGAATGCAAATTTTGTAGCCTGGTGTAATCGATAAGATTACTGAAAGCCATTGACAACCTGTTGGGCCTAAGCCCAAAATTGCTTTGATAAGTAACACAACAAGTGAAGAGCCACCCTCCTGATTCCTGATGGAGCTCAGTCTGCCCCAGCAAAGCTCATTAAATTTGATTGTATTATCGACTTTTATCGCATTTGACCAAAACTGCACAGCGCTGAGCAGCTCTCAATTCGATTTGAGATGAAGTCAACTCAAAGAAAATCTCTGCCAATTGACACTTGAAAGTAATGTCAAAACAATCTAAGGCACCTTTTGCTCCATGACTTTGATTTCATTACCAGACCAGACCAGACCAGACCAGACCAGACCAGTCGGCAGCTGGGGGAAATGGCTGCTTTGATGATGAGCGCTGCCTGATTGGCGACGTGCTGATGTCCCCAATCAGCCAAGTTGTCATGTGTTTGAGCAGCAGCTCCAGATCGAGTCAGTTCAGTTCAGCTCAGGGTGGCAACAGTCAATGCTTTGTGCCCCAACAACAACAACAACCACAACATTTTACGAGGCATGTGACATAATTTGAGCAAAATCATTGATGTAAACATGCTATAAAAAAGTTGAATGAATTGTATGTAAAATGGCGCCCACAGTCTTTTAATGGACACTGCAACTATTTAGTTAATCCAACTTGATAGCTTAACGGAAATTTTATGTAGAGATTAATTTGGAGTTTATTTAGAAAATATAATTATCTAAAAAAACTATAAAAAAAATGTTTATAAACTTAAACGGCTGCTTTCATAATAAAAACAAAATGTTTTTCTGAGAATGTGAAAAGTTTTTTTTTAAATGAGCTATTAAAAGTAGTTTTTAGCTTATTTTTAAATATTCATTTTTTATTTTATTTCTTAAAATTCACTTAAAAACTTGTCGTCCATCTTTATGTAATTTTACTTTAAGTTTTCATAGAGTCTCCTCCGTTTCTATGCAATCCCGTCTCTTAGAACTTAAAGACAGAGCACACACCCCTCTTTATCCACACAGATATAAAGACCAATAAACTTGGGGACCGATTGCCGCTATAACCCCCTATTTCAACAGCTAACTAGCGTCTGTGCCACTAGCCTCATGTAGGTGTGTCAAGTGGACAAAATAGACATATTTATTGTAGCAATTCTGACGCCCACATGGGCCTACAAAAAGTGTTGAAAGTCGGAGCGAAACGGCAACAGACGACCACATGCGACGCTTGTTTTGCTATGTTTTTGTTCTGTGTCCATTCCATTAATTGGTAACAATTTTTGTCACAATTAATGGCAACTCAACTGAATGTGTTTCGCCTCATTTCATTTATTGTGCCATAAAAACTAGACAGCAGTTGTGGCAACTCCCGTCAAGCGACAACAACAAAAGTAA
This sequence comes from Drosophila mimica, assembly GCA_037043585.1. Taxonomy (NCBI): domain Eukaryota; kingdom Metazoa; phylum Arthropoda; class Insecta; order Diptera; family Drosophilidae; genus Drosophila; species Drosophila mimica. The sequence goes on from JBAMBE010000585.1 coordinate 1,437,557, forward strand.
CTAATAAAAAATTCCTCATATATAATAAATAAATATTTGGGGCATCATTCTAATAGCGCCAAATATATATATAAACTCATATATATATATAAACAATTTTTGCTGATAAGAAAAAGCATAAGAAAACTGAAAGCAACGCTGTCTGTCAACTGTCACATAAATAAATGATAAACATGTATTTTTAGTAGGCAAAAACTTTTGGCAGGCAGTGTTTCCTGTTTGCCCCGCCCTTAAGATTGCCATGACAGCGATGTCGGGTGGAGGGGGGGAACTGGCAGTTTGTCGCATTTAATAATGACAACTCATCAAAAATGTATATGACCTACTTGCGGCGCCCGGCTCATCAAAGATGCGAAAACACACAGAAAAAAATGAAAGTTTTTTGGGCGAAAAAAAAACCCAAAAACAAAAAAAAAGCAAAAAACCGAAACCCAAAATGATCCCGAGCCAAACAAAAGTTGGGCAAAAGTTGTTCATCCGGCTCTTTTGGTGTGTCTGTCTGTGTCTGTGTGGAAGTGCCGCTGGCATTTTATGGCAATTGGATTGTCCTCCTTGGTGAGATGGGAGATGTTAAAACGCCGGCCCCAGCTGAGGCTAAGTGCTCGAATTAGTGGCGGGGCAAAGGACAAAACTCAAGATAATTGAATTCAGTAAGCCAGGCAAAACCGGAAACTGCCTACATATGTGTAATCCTACGACGAGATATTCAACTTGAAGACTTGACCGATTTCAATGATGGATACCCTATTTTGCTCGGCTTAATAAATGTTGCAGCTTTAACTCAATATGCCAGATTAAAGTTGGCTCAAAAAAATGAAGATATTTATAGCTGCTGTAAACTTGAAGTGACTCTTAATCGAACACTTTATTGCCACATGAATGAAGTGATTTGACAGAAATATTCATCGCTTGCTCTTTCACTCTACTTCCCCCTCTCTCTCTCTCCTCTATCTCTTCCTATCTGTATTAAACTAATTGTCCTACGCCTCAGTAGCTCGACTAATTTTGCATAAAATCTGCAGTGAAAAAACCCAATTGACCAGTTGACCGGTTGACCGGTTGACCGTTTGACCAGAGCGCAGTGCCAACAAATGTCCATCGAGGCTGACCGCAGAGCAGCCACAGTGAATAACAGACAGATGGACAGGATCTGTGTGTGGGGTCAAGTCAATGGGCACACGGGCAATTGAGCACAGCTGTTGCTATCAGTACGTGAGTGTAAGTGGGTGTATGTGGGTGTTCGTGTGTGTGTACGTGTGTGTGTACGTGTGTGTATGTGGGTGTGTTGACAGCCCTTGGTAGCAGCCTACACACACTGAATAATATTGAACAATTACCGGGCATGAAAGCAAAGGACTTTGCCCTGGCTAAATCAATAAGTTGGCCAAAAATAGCCGAGAAGGCGACAAAATTCAATTTTAACGGCTCATGTGCTAAACTGAAAATGGGAAAAATTTCACTGTAATGCGGACAAGAAGCAGCCAGGCATTAAATTTCCAATCAACTGACCCACAAAAAAAAAAAAACAACAACATTGAAAGGCGAGCATCAAACGCTTTTTGGAATTTTTCTTCTCTTTGGTTGTTGTTTTTATTTAATTATGTTTTCAATTAATTATGCGGCAACACATTTTTGGCAAAAAAAAGTTTTTTTTGACGGGCCGCGCGTTTATTTAATTACCGCTAAAAGGCACCAACAAATCAGGGCAGAAAAGTGGGTGGCAGCGGCAACTTTTCGCTTGGCTTTTCCTTATTATTATGCCGCACGAAGGGCATGTTGTTAACAGCTGTTAACGCTATTGCGTGCCGGGGCCAAGTTAACTGCCATGAGTCACCTGCAATTGACGTTGCTCTTCCCCGCCCGCCCATCCGTCCTCCCCTCTCACAAATATGTAACAATGACTCGAAATAGGCGAGGTGCTACAATTGCCAAATGCAACCCTTCTTCTTACAGACATTACGCATACGCAACGTGTGGCGCCTTCTGCCTTTGAAAATGAAAGCAGGAAACAATCAAAGTTTGCCCCAGGCTGTGGATACGTTAAGAATAGCCAAGAAAGGCAAATAAACTGCCAACTTTGGCGCCCTTTGAAGCAGCTTGTTGGTTATTTTTTTCCTGTAGCTCCTCCTTCGATTTTAAAGAATCAAAATCAACGCACAAAATGTGCTAAAAGCTGTAATGGCCACAGGGGAGGAGAGAGGGAGCGAGCGGAGGTGGAGGTGGAGGTGAAGAAAAGAAACCACGCGTAGCTAATGGCTTCATTTGTAGTGCGTCACAAAAAACAGGGAGTTTGGTGGTGCTATAAAAAAAGGGTTCCGTTTGGGGTTCTGTTGCTCGTAAATTGCCACATTATGCGGGTAGTATGAAAAAATCATAAATAATTAGAGCTTCGGGCCTAAGTGAGATTTGTTGTAAATGCAATAATAAATGCGAAAGTTCAATGATGACCTTGTACCGAAAACTGGAGGGAAAATCCTATTCAAGGGAAAAAAGTATTACAAAGCAATAAAAAATATTTTACAATTTTACATATCTGTAAAAAAAACTTTGAAGTAAGAAAACAGCAGCTCAACTAGAAGATACCCTGAAGCCAAAGAATTCTTGCTGATGGTAATTTAAATATACAATTTGGTAAATAAAATTGATATTTGCTAAAAGGGAAAAGTTATCGATAAAATGCAATGAACTTGTCTTTGCTATACGAGAACTTTTATTCCAAATTTGACGGAATTTTTTAAGTCTTTGAGGTCGACTTATTCATACAGAAGAACCAAGCAGAGGTGCTTTTAGAATATCCATAACTCTATCAAAATTAATCCGGTTTTCAAAAGCCTGTCATTTTTGGTCATTATTTAACTGCTTCCTTAACCTTGCAAACTCTCAAAAAGTGCTTCTAGGGCTGACGTTTCAAATCTTCCCAGAACAATAACTTTGTAAAAAGTGACCCTATTTTAATAAATCACAGCTTCTTATACTATGATACCGAAAGTATAATAGTATATTGGGTTTGTGCAATGTCCGTCTGTCCGTCCGTCTGTCCGTCTGTATGAATGCGCATTTCCTTGACACCCTTAGGGATAGAGACTTGAAACATATACTTCAAAGTATCCTCAAAAGTTAAAATGACATGATTTGAGTCCTACGTCCACTAGGGAGCTAGAATATCGATAAAATCGATTTTCGCAAAGATAAAGCCACATATCTTCCACAATTTAATGGGTACAGTCACCAATTTTGGTTGATAGGTTGTTGGCGATGTCCTTCAAAGATCGAAATATGCCCATCTGCCGATTTTCTGCCTATAATTTTGACTTATGTTCCGACCCAAAATCACGTTTTCAACTTTAAATGTACGATTGATCTAGAGGCCAAACTATGATTAAAACGTCCTTGCTTTTTAAAATCCGTTGAGTTTTGACGAAGTTATGTCATTTTGAATGTTCGTTCTATGCCCATATTCCGATTTTCGGACTATAATTTTGACTTATGTTTCGACCAAAAATCACGTTTTCAACTTTAAATGTACGATTGATCTAGGGGCCACACTATAAATAAACCGCAATTTCTTTTGAAAATCCGTTGAGTTTTGACGAAGTTATGGCATTTTGAAGGTTCGACCTATGCCCATAAGCCGATTTTCGGACTATAATTTTGACTTATGTTCCGACCCGAAATCACGTTTTCAACTTTAAATGTACGATTGATTTAGAGGCCAAACTATAATTAAAACGCCCTTGCTTTTTAAAATCCGTTGAGTTTTGACGAAGTTATGGCATTTTGACGGTTCGACCTATGCCTATATGCCGATTTTCGGACTATAATTTTGACTTATGTTCCGACCTAAAATCACGTCTTAAACTTTAAATGTACGATTGATCTAGGGGCCAAACTATGAATAAAATGCCATTTCTTTTGAAAATCCGTTGAGTTTTGACGAAGTTATGGCATTTTGACGGTTCGACCTATGCCTATATGCCGATTTTTTGACTATAATTTTGATTTATATTCCGACCCAAAATCACGTCTTAAACTTTAAATGTACGATTGATCTACAGGCCAAACTATGATTAAAATGCCCTTGCTTTTGAAAATCCGTTGAGTTTTGACGAAGTTATGGCATTTTGAAGGTTCGACCTATGCCCTTGTGCCGATTTTCGGACTATAATTTTGACTTATGTTCCGACCCAAAATCACGTTTTCAACTTTAAATGTACGATTGATCTACAGGCCAAACTATGATTAAAACGCCCTTGCTTTTTAAAATCCGTTGAGTTTTGACGAAGTTATGGCATTTTGAAGGTTCGACCTATGCCTATATGCCGATTTTATGACTATAATTTTGATTTATATTCCGACCCAAAATCACGTCTTAAACTTTAAATGTACGATTGATCTACAGGCCAAACTATGATTAAAATGCCCTTGCTTTTTAAAATCCGTTGAGTTTTGACGAAGTTATGGCATTTTGAAGGTTCGACCTATGCCCATCTGCCGATTTTCTGACTATAATTTTGACTTATGTTCCGACCAAAAATCACGTTTTCAATAAAAGTTTATACGGAACCTACAATTATTTCAAATTTTTTTTTTGTAAATCAAATTTAAAATTAATATCTGCTATTGATTTCAATGTATTTGCTTTAGATAATTTACATATTTATTCACTTTTTCGCATGCCACATCGAATAACATTATTAAAACACACACTAAAAAATCGAAAATGAATATTTTAAATTATGTGCCGCTTTCGACAGTAATTAACATTTGCCACTGCAGTTTATTTGCTGGACGTAATCAACAAACATTCTGGCCATGTCTATTGGCCACTCCACTGGTTTTAACTGGCTTTTGCAACTACCGCATGGAAATTGAATTTAATGAACGCCCGTTTCGATTATAGCACGAGTCGTGCTGTTTAAAGTGATTTATTAATGACCACAATGCCATTTATCTCATCATAAATCTCATTTCATAATTTTTTCGTCATGCTTTATTTAATTTTATTGTGCTGACAAGAACTTGAGCGATAGGATTGGTTGAAATAAAATAAGGGAGGGGGGAATCACCCCAAAACATTTTTTATATTTTTGGTTTGGTATTTACACTTAATTAACTGCACTTTTTAAGGCACATAAATTCCACTTGATTAAACCATTTGCTGCACTACATTTTGCCTTATAGATAAGAGCGCACAACAGCCACAAAACCGAGCGCACATGAAAACAACCCGGCAATTAATTCATTAAAAAGCAATGGAAACGGACCACGCGCATTTCAATGAACCGAAAACGCACACGCGATGCTGCCAAAACGGGGCAGTGGGGAAATGGGGGGCAGGCGAAAATGCAGGGCACGCTTTTCAATTTAGTACTTTTCACGTATTACTATTTTCCGTTTTCACTTGGCGCAAAGACTCGACGTGCGTGCGATCGGCGAAAGACTGAGAAAATTAAGCAGAGCACACAGAACTTTTCTCGATTCTCTCCTCCAGTTGGGGCATCTATTTTTGGTAAAATGCTCGGCAACATTTTCGAAATGGGGAGCAACATTTTCGAGACAACAGCCGCAAAAAAAACTATACCCAAATTTTGTTTCGAATTCTCGTAAAAACGGAAATGGATTAAGTTAGCTTAATGAAAATGTTGTGAGGGGCATCTGAAAATATTTGAATAAAGTTCTACACCTCATTTTCAGAGCGAGCAGAGAGCAATACGAGATTTTCAATTACTCAACCCTATGTGGAGTGTAGCGCAAGTTTATATGTATTAAATCTGGCAGTGGTACACAAAAAATATTTAAATTACAAAATAAACAATTACAATGTGAAAGGGGAGCTCAGCTCCGTCGGCTGCCAGATGCCAGATGCTAGATGCTAGATGCCAACGGCAGCAAGTATCCCCAAAAACAATAAAAGGAAAGTCATGAAGAAAGCATTAACATTTACAGCAAACGAGAAGAAGCAGAACAATGCATAGTTGTAAAAAGAAAACGCTCTTCATATGGTTGGGTGGTTGAGTGGGTGGTGTTGCTTTGTGTGTGTGTGCGTCTGCAAGGGGCAACATAATGGCCAAGCAAAACAGCTAAATGTGAAATACAATATCCGAGCAAACGAAGTGAAAAGTTTACAGCTACAATTTGAGGCGCAATGCAAAAACGTCTCCCAAAATTAATTTACAATTCAAAAAATACAAACTATGGACTGGGAGAACAAAAAAAATACTTAATCGAAATGCAGATAATAGGGGTTGGCACTGAAAACTTCCCCAAGTCAGTTAATCAACTCTTGCATACACTTACTGCATTTTCAGCTACTTTCTTTAGCCAAGTCAACGAACACTTTAAGCCATATTTAAGCAACCCACTGGACACCAACCCGCCTGTCCTCCAGTTGTGCAGTCAACTGTCAAGCCAGTGTAAAATTAGCTTTGTAGCCATTAAAAGTAAATATATGGTAACAAATTCAAACTAAACACAGCAGCAACCACGTGCAACAATTTGCTGGCAACATGCAAACTCATAGAAACAGTGCTGGCACAAATATTGGGCATGCTTCTTCCACGCAAATTGCAAAGTCATCGAATTGCCACTGGCTTAGTAGCTAAAGGGGTGAAATAAAATTTAAAAATTTAACAGATTTTAGATATAATAATTTATAAATATAAGAGCAATATGAATACAATAAAACAAATATATAAAATATTTTATGCAACATTAATTATTGTTTTCCTCTTTGGATTGATTACAATATTTCAGCTGTTCACAATAATTTCTATAAATATCAATTATTGAAAAGTTACTTTTTGGATATCAGTATTAAGTAAAAAAATGTAGGTAAAATTCTTTAGTAATGGTATACTATAATGAACACTTAGCAATATTGTCATCTTCTAAAGAGAATAAAACTATTTCGCCACTTAATAGTTTTTTCCCTGGAGTTTTGTTTTACCCGAATGCGACAGGATATTTGGATTACTTTCAAGAACTACCCGCTTCTCTGTCAGATAGTAAACATTGACAAGAAATGTCCATCTAAACTAGAGAAAACTCGCACATCCCCCTTTTTGGGGTGTGCCACTGGAACTAGACGATGAATCGAATATATCTAAATATATGCAGCATGTTTCACAGCTTTGGAACTACAACTGCAACTAGGGTGGTGCTACCCACAGCGCCTGCTACGGTTGCTGTTGCTGTTTTATGCTATTGCCACACGCTATTTTTACAAACAATTTTGCCAGTTGACAAGCGACGGCGTCAAGCAGCTAACCCCAACTCCCCCTCCCCCCTCCAACATAGCCACGACATTGAACCACAGAAGGAGGTAAAACACCGAACGGACGACATGGCAACTAAGTGGCCTGGATGTCAATGTGAATGTTGACTGAAGTTCACTTTGGAGTGGTTCTGGGCTATGCGCTTGTTACCTCTTTTTTGTTGTTGTTGTTATTCTTTGAAAATTTAGTTTTTTAGCCAATGCAAGAGGCAAATTGCACATTTGCTGTTTAACTTGCTGCTGTTGCTGCTGATGTTGTCATGTTGAACTGATGAAGACTAATTGCAGTTAATGTTGCGTGAAAGCGGCGCCATCTATTGCACTAATCGCGCACTATGCTTATGATATATAATTGCTTATTACGCCAGATGCACAACTAATAATCGTCGAAACTCCTTCTTCACTTCGTCCCTCTGAAACTACCCACAATGTGACACTTTAGTCGCAAGGGGCCAGACATAAACAAAATTCTGGCTGAACTGCCACAGTTTACGCTTAATTAAGTAAACTACTCATGTTAATTAACAACAACAAAAGACAAACAAAATAATTTCAAAACGAGTAAAATGCGCCCCGAAAAATCGAAAGGGGGGCAAAACACTATTTATAGAGGACACCCGAAGAGGCACTTGAGAAATGAAAATTTAAATAAACATCCAGCGTCGGAATTAGAAGTCAACAAACTTCAGTCTGGACGCAAAACGCTGAATATTAAAATGCCAAACCAATAAACATTTGAAAATAGCCTGAGAATTTTATTTAATAATTTGGTGAGAGAGTCTCGATTGGGAAATGGGAAAATTAAAATTCTTAAATAAATAATGAGTGATAATAAACGATGTATTTAACATTGGTAAAGTTTGGTATTTAACTTATACTTGGAAAAGATAATGTTTTTAAAAACAAAATATTAATATCGAAAATTTAAGCCTCGCATAAAATGAATTTTTAAACTCTTAGTAGTAAAAATATTCTGTTAAATTAATTTGTATTATTATATTTTTCACAATTGGGTGTTAACTTTCTTCCAGATTTATTTCAGCAGTATGTTGCCTCAACTTAAAGTGCATAAAGTATTTTTGTGCTGGGGACCAATTAAAACCTTGAACTTTTCGAGGCAATGCCAGAGTTATTGGGTATTCCCCGGCGGCATATTAAGGAGATGAGTGTTCGAGCGCTGTTTGCTTTGCTATTTTTATATTTATAAACAAAATGTCATACGGCACATGTGCGACAACATTCAACTAGGCGTGTCTGCTGCCTGCCTCCTGCCTCTTTTGACAAAATAAATTGCGTCAAGTTCAACGCCGCCAAGTGTCGAAGACAAAATAGGGAACATGTAACTTGCGCCGGCACTAAAAATAAATTATAAAATAGCAGCAAGTAACGTGGTTCGTGTCGCGGCAGGAAAACGTCAGCATGCCTCATAATTAATTGCAAAAAAAAAAATGAGTGGGTGGGGGAGAGGGAATCGTAGCGGCACAAATAAAAAAGGAAAATCTTTTTGACTGATCACATGCGGAAGGAAACCGGAAAAATGCCACGACACATTCGAGTAATTTACAGTCCCTCGTTAGGACTTGATAATATATTAATTTATTTTAAAGTTACTCCACATTTAAAATGGGGAATATAAATTGTCAAGTCTTTGTCCTTATTAAAGTGCTGATTTGCAGTTCTCAGTAGCAACCACAAATCACACGTACTTTTATTAAACTGTTCCCCGAACAACAATAAAACCAAACACTCGACAAGCAGCCAAAGTGCTGAGAAATTGCACAATTTTTATCATGTCGTTAGCAACATTGTTGCAGGGCGCAACGTTGCGGTATCGACGAACTCAAGCGTGTTGACAGTTTGCTTGCCCCACCACCCACTCCAGGGACTGCTTCGTTCTTCTTTGCATGTATTTTAAAATATTTTTTATGCATTCCATTTTATACACAAACCGCGTGCGCTTCCATGTCACATAATTATGAGCCTCATCATGCAGCAAGCCACCAGCCACCAGGCAGCAGCCACCAGGCAGCAGCCACCAGGCAGCAGCCACCAGGCAGCAGCCATCAGCTACCGTCTGCAGCATTATTAAAGCCATTTTATGCGTGAGCATGTTGCAAGTATTTCTTTTGTAGTTGTTATTGCGTTCTTATGGTTTCATGATCCGCTAACTAGGGTAAAATGTTGCCTCATGGCGCCTGTTGGCCACTCCGCCACTCGTCACTCTCTGAGTTTCGGTGTCTGCACCCGGGTCATAAAGTCAATTAAATATGTATAAAATTAATGACTGCCACAGTCGAGCTTAATGAGACGGTGATGCACTGGGATGTAGCAACAGGAACACAGTTCACGTTGTGCTCAGGTGTGCTTCCAAAATAACATGAAGCATATCCTTAAGCCGTAATACTTCATATGAACATGCAACGTGAAGCTTATACTAACTAAATATTTATGAAAGTTAATTAGCTGTCGCAGATTAACACTATTGCATCCAAAGTCACTGTACATATAAGTTTGGTTGCCATAGTGATAAATTATTCATGCCCCAAGCTTAACTAGAATTTATTTGTAGTCCTTAGCTCCTCGAAACTTCCTGTAAGTATTGCATTTTAATTTAAATTATTATTATTATTTATTTATATAAAAATTTATTAACGCATCCCAGTTTCAGGAAAACTGATTAAAATCCGAATATGTCATTACTCAATGCCTAACCTAACCTAACATTTATATATCTTCAAATCTCCAAATTGATGTCAACTATTTTCATAGGTGATTTTCCTTCTTAATTAAGAATTTACTTCAAGCAGATCGTCCATCATTTTTTTTTATCCACATGCCACAATCCCAGCTAATCAAACAATTTCAATTATTAGTATAAATAATTTTTAATTTCAAGTGTTAATTTCTATTAGCATATTAAGCAATAAATATTCCATTTGCAGCAATCGCTGACCGTAATTTAAATTTCAAGCGGTACTTTGTTGGCTGTCGTTGCACTACTTACGACCTTATTATTGCCAACAAGGACAGCTCTCAATAGTTCAATGGGCAACGTCTCGAAATCGGCTTACCTGCAACGGGAGATAAGTAAAACAAATTAATAAACCAACAAGTAGATACCAAGGCTAATTAGAGCTCATTTAAATATGAAAAATACCAGGCTAATTAGAAGCTGGGGGCAGAGGCTTTAATACGATGCGAGTGGGATTACGGCCAACTTAGGTTACCAACAACAACAAGCAAATGAGGATACAGGCAAATATAAATAGCAATTAGGCACAAGTTCATTATAATGGCCGCCTAAATGACTTGGCCAAAAGATGTTTTCGAAGAGCCAAAAAAAAAAAAACATTAAAGCAATTTGAAGCATTTGCAATGAAAATCCGGTTAGATAACTTGAGCTCCTCAAATTTCGCATAGGACAAAAAAAATAGGTTAAACTGGAATGTGGCATGTGGCAGGGGAGAACAGAGAGCATGTCAGAGCACAGCATCCTGTCTAATTCTCTAATATCCGTTCTGCTCGTTATCCCTTTGCGTTTGACATGTGTAAGTGGCTGTCAACCGTTTTGGAATGATATTTTTCCTGTCGCATTGTTGTTGTTGTTGTTGTTGTTGTCGCTCGGCACCTTCTGGTTTCTTCTATTTTATTTTATTTCTATTTATTATTATTATTTTTTTTTTTTTTTGCTATTTTGTCCTTTTCTTCCGTTGTTGATTTTATTTACATTTCTAACATTTTTAACCTGACCCGTTTGGAACTTTTCGGGCTTAGCTGCCCGGCTCCACTTATGCAAATACTTTTGGGGCCATGTGTGTGACCCTAAAAAAAAAATAAGAAAAAAAACTGAAATACAAGTCACATATTTGTTTGCATAAGTTCCTACCCCCAAAAAGAATTTGTTGCTAAAGGCCAAACAAATTGCTAAAGCTGCCAACAAATTGTAGAAATCCTTGAGCTACCTGCAAATGCAGATGCTTTGCCTACTTTTCGGCTCTCCTTTGTTAAATGCAGACAGCCAACTGATTGCCAGGACTAAATCTGAATTCGTAGACACTTTAAGACGACTGACAACAAATTGCTTAAAAGTCTGGCCAATAAACGTGTCTATGTGTGCAAATAAATATGCCCGAGAGAAAATGTAAATTGCTGGCCAAGCACATATTAAGAGTGTAAAGTGTATTTTAAACTGCTTAACAACACTGGCTCGGTTAGCCAGACAGAGCAGACTAATCCGCAAAATACTTAAGTAAGCATAATGATCAGAGGCAAAAGTTGCATTTAGCTCAATTCGTGCACTGAAAGAAAGAACATGGCTTAAAACAACTGCCAGTTGCATACATCTTTAAGTTTTTGGTTGCCCCAAAGCTGGCTTAACAGAAAGTCCATTGTTTTTGGGGCGAGCTTTGCATGTGGTTTGGCTGGCAACTCTGAATGCCCTGAACAGGGTTGCATAAACAAAAGTTTCTCATTAAAATGAAACTTTGTTGCATTAGAAACTTCTTTGGCTGCTGTTGTTGTAGTAATCGTTGTTGTTTGTATGGTCGCACACACACACACACACACACACACACACACACACACACACACACACCCACACACACACACACACACACACACACAGACATGTCTGGCTGGTCCCCAGCGATGCGTCGAGTGGCCTTAAACTGATAATTGGATTTAATTTTTGAGTAGCCCCAGCAACGAGGCCCCGGGAAAACCACTTCAAATTGCATTTCCTTTCTGATAGTCACACCTAACCCACACAGGACACAACTAGCCAAATATAAATACCCTTTTTGGCAGCTCTCCTTTTGATCAGTCGTCCCAAAAAAACAGGGAGGTTTGTGTGCTGTGAAATGATTTTGACATGTGCTTGTTATAACAATGCTGCCAACACTGCCACAAGCTTCAGAGCCGCAGCAGTCGTAACTGGGTGCTGTAAATCCATGTCCAGGGGGACTCTTACCCCAAATGTCGCATAAATATTCATTTTCTTGACTTTTACGGAAAGGGGTTGGCGCCCGCCCGGCTACATCAAATGCGTGTTACATAATCCCTCTTATAGCTGGGGCTGCTACTGCTGCTGCTGGGGCTAATTTTTAATTTTTATGGCTCACATGCTCAGGCCTCAGACCAAGCTCATAAAATGAATAATTGCCACTTTTTGGCTCCAGTAGCTTTTGGACGCTAATAAAGAGACGGCAACGACGACTGCGACTGCGACGGCGACGGCGACAGTGACGTTAACAGCGACTGCGACCCTTCAACAAATGGAGATTAATTTTATTATAATGTTCGCTGGCAACGAGACTTGTGGGCGGGGCACCCAGCCCAGCCATATGAGTGCAGTGCTGAAGTGGATTTTGGGGCAGCTGCCTTACCCCACTTGGGCGGTAAATTAATTTGGGGACATGGCTGCGGCATAAAGGGGCAGCGCAATTTTGTTTGACCAGCGCTTTGCGCAAGTGGATACTTGATTACATTCAATGGGGTTACGGATATTATGACTACACACACACACTCACATAGCCAAGAGTCCGAGAATAAATGAAACGCTTTACATACTTGATTTTCGAGTAGGTTTTCATGAGCGGAGCTAATCAAAGGGCTCAACATTAAACAGATTAAGATCCTGAAGTATATGTTTATTGAGTTGACTAATTAATTATTAGAAAGAGTGGGAAAAAAATCAGATATATTAAAATAAGCTTGGTAAATGGCATGAAGTTCAAAAATTTGATAAGAACACAAAGTAAGAAGATTAACTTTGTGATTTATATAATTGGCTAAAGTTCAGATATTAAATTTACTATTTTGACAATTTTTTATTTGGGAATTTGAATTACTTTTTTGTATTGAAACTACCTTTTAATATTATAAGTATTTGATTTACTTTTAATATTTTCAGCTGTCACAGAACGAATCTCATCTCAATCTGTATTTTTTCATGTTTTATACAAATTTGTAATAATAAACTTCCCAAATTATAAACGATTTTAATTTTTCAGGTATAGAAAAAATCCACTCGAATTTTATATATCAATTTTGGATTGTTTATTCAATTCAGCACACAAGCAGAGAGCTTTTTTGATATGTACATGGAAATCTATATCAATATGCCTAGCAAGAGACATAAATCCAGGCACTCCAAAACAATCATACGCCTGAGTCAACAGCTACATGAAGGCCCAGGAAGGCAGGGTCTGTGTCTCTGTGACAGGTCGGTGGTGCGACCGGGACTGGTTTTATGCATAAATCACTTTCACTTGTTTACACAAATAGGCGCTGGCAGAGAAGAGTGGCTCGAAAATACCCAAAAACACTCCAATCTGCCGCTAGAGCTTAACGTAATTTTCAATTTTTTCTCTTTTCGCCGGAGTAGCAAAAAGCAAACCGAAAACACATAACACAAATGGGCGAGACAGAGACAGGGATAGAGAGGGACAGAGAGAGAGATATATGATACTCTGCAATAACGGGTCAGCAGCTCAAACACACAACACACAGACAAGCAGAGCCCGGAACAATGATGAGTTCGATGCGAACCCGGCATTGCAGGCAGCTCCCAATTTACCCGACACCCACACAAATATTGAAAGGGAATAATAACAACAGTTAAACAAACAATGTACCGCCTGTCCGGGTCACGTTCCGGGGCTTAAGCCTAACGAACAACCGTACCAAGAGAGAGACAGAGAGTGGGTGTGTGAGAGAGAGAGAGAGTGTGTCGAAATAAGTTTGGGAAAATATATATTCGCAGCACATTGTGCAGATTGTATAAACAATTTAAGCGATACTTTTATTTATTATTATTTTTATGCCTTCGCCGCAAAATGTAAAATTAATACGAAAAGCGCCCACTGTCCTGCCAAACCACCCCCTCCCCTCAACCCCTGCGATATTTTCCCGTTTACTCACGTAGTCAATTGGCAGGCTACAAATATTTTACTGCATACTTTGAGGGGCGGCGAGTTTATAAGCTTCTTTATGTGACACACACGAGCTCGGAGCAAATAATTAACTTCGACCGACCCCTCCCTGCTTGCCAATCTGGCCAAAACTTAGTCGTGCGGCCAATTATGCTGATGGCCCAATAACACATTTGGCTCAATTAAATCAACACACGACCGTTTGCATTAAAATAAATAAACAATGAGCCAAAGAACCAAATAACAACAAAACTTTTTCGGCCTACTGTCGAAACCCATGAAAAAAAAATCCGAAAAAAAAAACAAACTTTGTCTAAAAGTTTTGCCAACTCAAACTTTGCCTACTTTAAGCAGGGCAGGGCGGGGGCAGAGGCAGGTCTCAGATCCCATGCGTGATGCCAAATTATCTGGGGAAATTATTTTTTAACACGCACCAAACACAAAGCGACAAATAGGCAAATTGTTGCCATGCCCAATGGGCGAATCTGTGGGCGTGGAATGGGAAACTAAATAAGATTTATTTTTTTTTTTGGACTGTGAGAAGTCGTCAATTAGAGCTATTGAAGTAATTCTTATTTACTTTACGTATTCCTTTATTTAAGACGCTTTAAGTGGTGCTGCGGGTCTAATATTATATATTTGAAATATATTTATTTAAGAGAAGCAGCGTTGAAAATCTTAGACAACTTGTTTTAATAGTCTCTAACAAGAAAGAACAATCGTATAACAGATATAATGTAATATTAAAAAATGTAAAAAAAAAGCATTTGTAGAAATTAGTTTTTTTCTTTCTTAGAGCTTTCATATTATTTTCACGATGAGTTTTACTTTTTTTGATATTCTTAGAAATTATTTGTATATTTTTCAGCTTTATTTGGGTATAATTTAATATTTAAAAATGTAAAAAATAAAAGCATTTGTAGAAAATTAGTTGAATTCTTTCTTAGAGCTTTCATATTATTTTCACTATGAGTTTTACATTTTTTGATATTCTTAGAAATTATTTGTATATGTTTCAGCTTTATTTGGGTATTTCGGCTGACTCTTGTTGCTATCTTAGAATATCAGCATATAGTAAAATAAGTTTTATATAGTTTTAAGACTTATTATTATATTATATTATTATATTTTAAATTGGTTTTACTCTTATAGCATTTAACAATAATAATTATGTCTGGTAACATATTCTCTATTTATGGTCCCAAATTGAGGCAAAGAAAATGTATTTGCTACATAGTATCTTAAGCAGAAGAAAGTGTTTATCGATAGACTAAAGAAACTTAAGCTGAAACCATTTCTTTCTTTCTCTCCCCCCTTTCGTAAACATTCCAACAGGCGTTACGCTAATGTTTATTTGCATTTGCATTGCCTGCTTTTCGGGGAGCGATGGTTGCTGAAATTCCAAAAATTGTTGACTATTTGTGCCAGGGAAAACCAAATAGAATGCCGGTAATTAACCCGGCCAACAGTTTTAAGTGGTCGGTGCGGGCAAAACAACCAAAAATATTTGCACTACAATTTGCCAAGACTAACTAACTGGGCAAAGAAGTTGAGTTAAAGTTTCAGTTTGGTTTCAGTTGTTGCTTCTGAGCGGAAAGGAATGAAACGCGAGTTTGCGTTTCACTTGGCCACAAATCAGGGCAAGCTAAATACAAATAGCCAAGTTAGCATGCATTTTTACGAGCTTTTCATAAGTTTCGTACTATTTTTAGTTGGCACGCAAAGTAATTTTTCAATTTTATGCCATGCTGATAGGCATTGCACGATTTCCGCTGACTTGACAAATCGTGCCAAAATGAAATATAAGCCTATACGACGAAAGTTTTCTTCTTTTTTTTTGTTTTGTGGTTTTAGTTAGTCCTCCGGCATAAAATACGTGAGCATGCTACCAACAAGAAGCCGCAGGACTACAGCCAGCAACTGTGATGGGAACTGGGAGAAACTGGTAACTGAGCCTCGGAATTGGACGATGATGATGCGGCACAAGCGACGAACAGTCGCCGCCTTTGGGAGCTGCACACGCCTAATGTGTTTAGGGTTTGCGGCTTACACTTAAGTGAAATCAACGTAAATGTAGCTGTATATCAGGAGGCAGGACAACGAACCAAGAAATGTGCCTAGCCGACCAGCAATTGCTCTGCGAATGTGAATAAAAATACAGTCAAACTATCTATCTAGATACATATATTAATTTATATCTCTTAATACTTACTCGTTCAAATATCATTGATCGAAATTAAATAATAATAATTTATTTATAACATAGTTTTGATTTCCACAAAAATATTTTCTCAATTCCTAAATAAATACTATATTTTGTAACGAGTTTTGATTCGACTTGTTTCTTCTCCATAAAAAAAAAGTTTAATCTTCTCATAACATTTTTTTTATCGCATTATTGCCCTGTATAAAATTTGTTTCCCATATAAGACTTATATTTTTACAATTAAGGGGTGACCAATACACGTGTCTTAAAGGTTTTTCCGTTTCAAATGAGAGCAAATCTAATTTGACAATCCTTGAAGCTTAATACGCAACAACCCTTATAGCAAAAGTCTTGGAAAAGTCTACACAAAGTGGTTTGTTATTTCTTATCAATCCCTGACATCGAATGGAAAATTTCTTAAGAAACACAATTTTTGGGGTTGGCAATCGATTATCAAAATATTAGAAATATAAAATTTCACAAAGAAATATGAAGTACATAGAAGAGAGAAATCTATTACAAAAATATATATAGTTATTTTATTGCTAAAGTTAATAGCTTATGGACCCATGCCTTGAGTTACTCTAAAAAGCGTAATCTAAAATAATGCGGCGTAGCAAGAAATCACAGCAAAAGGGCTGCCGCCGTTCTCCAATCCATTCATCACGAAAGGAAACGGGCGCCCAACCACTCAACCACCCAACCACCCATCCACCTATCCACATGCAGGGAAACCACCCGCTGACTTGGCTGGGTCTGAAAAAGATGAATGACTTGACAAATGCGCTGGTCATGAATCAAATATCAATTTGACAAGCGCCAAGCGAAGTTTTAGTAGGATCCACGTCCTTTGTCCAGGAGCTCAGGTGCTGCGTAATTCGCTTGGCTTTGTTATTTCAGTGCTGCCAACTTAATTCAATTTAATTGCGGCCAGCGTGTAAATGACGCCAGCCAGCCAAGCAGCCGGGGTGGAGTTGTGGCAACCATTTTGATAAGCTCAAAGTTGAAGTTTCGCCGGGACAAAGATTAATGAAAACTTTTTTACAACGGCGCAACGTTGCAGCAAGCAATTTTGGCTGGCTGGCTGGGTTGGTGTTTATTAAGTTTAGCTGCAACTTAGATTGCCTCTCAACGAGTCTGCAATTTTGGTGTTGTCAAAACTTGACGACATTTCATTAGCACTCAGTGCACAAGTGTGGCAAGTGGCAGTAGAGGTAAGGCAGGCACAGAGATCAAGTCGCGTCTGGGGGATTTGCATGGTAGAGATACAAGAACAAACACAATCCCACACACACACACACAGTGGCACACTCTAGAGTGCCCCAAAGCGTGTTGCACATTAATTATAAACAAGACAGCAGTCGAGGCTGTTTCTCCCCTGGGCTAAGTAAACTCAATCAAGTTGATTAATAGTGTGCGACTGCTCCGAAATCTTCGCGTCACTTGCCTGTCCCCAGCCTGTCCCCAGCCTGCTCCCGGCGCAGATGAATGCAAAACAAACAATTAACCAAACAAAAGCGTCACCTGTTCCTTCATAGAACATTTCTTCTTTATCTGTGAACGAGCAGACCATGGCTTAACTCATGCAAATAGCCAACTTCCTGACTGCCATTGAATGGTGTCTTTCATTTTTATTGCCTCTGACCAAAACGGAAGTTTCGAGCGGACGTTGCAACGGCAATATGTTGCCAGTCGATAGCAGCTGCTATGCAACTCGTCTATCTCTTTCCCCCCCTTCCTCCTTCCTTATTGCCATGCAAATCTATGCCAAATGCAGCAACATTTATGCCACACACAAAAAACTGTAATACCTTTTGAACAGTTTTTCTACTCTCTCTTGGCAATGTGTGCACCCAGTGCCCAGATCCGGTCTTCTATGCAAACAAAAAAAGACTTTAAATGGTGTCAGTGCTGCGAGAGTTGTTTGATAAGATTCACATATATTTTAAGTAATTTAATATTGTATAACGTTAAAAGTTGGAGTAAGTAGTGCTAAATTGGAAACACTAGACTATAAATATGTATGTATTTATAATTAACGATTTAATTTAGCTACTTTCAATTACATTTAATTACATAAGTAATGAGTATTTTTATTATTATTATTAGTATTATTATTATTATTATTATTATTATTATTATTATTATTATTATTATTACTATTATTATTATTATTATTATTATTATTATTATTATTATTATTATTATTATTATTATTAATATTATTATATATTATTATTATTATTATTATTATTACTATTGTTATTATTATTGTTACTATTATTATTATTATTATTATTATTATTATTATTATTATTATTATTATTATTATTATTATTATTATTATTATTATTATTATTATTATTACTATTATTATTATTATTCTTATTATTATTATTATATTAATACATATTAAATTTTTTGCATACAACGCCACAAACAATTCAAGCAACCCAATCAACTGCAGCTGCAGCTGCATGGCTTAAAAGCTTTCAAGCTTTTGGGGCATCATTTACACCGGCAACGTGTTCTTTTTTTCCAATATTTAAATATGGACGCAAATGCCACAAAGAGCGAAACGAGTAAGCTACGAAGCGAAAACGCATATTTAAACTATGCGAAATTTTGCAAAGTGAAATGGAAATGGGGCGGGCTGGCAGAATGAATGAGTGCGTGTGCCACAACGATGTTGCAGTTGCAGGTTAGTGTACGTTTCTATGTCGCGCAGCTGAATTGTGACCAGCTTAGAAGTGGGCAACGAACCGAAACCAGTTGAAATGTGGCATGTATTATTTAAAATTCCCTCTGCTAATGCAACCGTAGGTGTTCGCAATCTACTCCCTACTACCCTTTGTGGCTCATTAGAGTGCTGCTGACACATTTCTGGCTCTTATTTTTAATGGAATTCCACTTGTCAACATCCTCCCCCTTTTCTTGTAACTATTTCAAGCATTTTATAGCAAAAAGAACAAGCTGCTCACAACACTCGCACCCGCAACAGCAGCCACACCCGCTCCGCTCGACGCAACCATCAATTTCTAATAATGTAATTTTGTAAACGTCATTTTGTAGCAGTCAGCGCAACCCCCGAAAAAAATAACCAATGTAAAGAAAGTCTGGTGGTTGAAACAGCTGCTCTGTACTCAGTCCCCTTTGGCATTCCAACTTTCATCACGTGCCAAACGAAAATTTGCATTGTGGCAAGCTCTTAAAAAATAGTCGAACAGAAGGAGAAAGCCCTAACGAAGGCAGTTAAACAAATATTTGCAAGTTGCAAATGCAGCAAATGCCAAAATGATGAGACACAAGCGTAAACCATACTCAATTACTGGCCATGACACCTTGCAACACAAAGCCAAAGCAACTTACTCCCCACTCTATCAAAAAAGGGGCACAAATTTGCCACCCTCGCTCGATTGTAGGAAATACAAGCCAGAAACATTCGCACGCATTATGCAGACTCTAAAGGGAAGTGGGGAGTGGGGGGGTAAATGTAAATAGTACCTTAAGGGTGAACCATCATTTCCTCATTTCCATGGGTGCAAGAAATTAAAATCTAATAGCACAGCTCAAAGCATAAATATTTGTTATACTTTCGCACAGATCAGACCAGTAGCTCAAATGCTGATGAAGCTGCTTTCTTCCCTCTTCCACCCTCGGGTGGTGACTGCTGACTACAACCCTGCTGCATAGTTCGGGGGGGGGGAGGCATTGGTGCGTGGGCACAAAAACAAATTATTACACACTCCAGGCACAGCAGACACTCCTAGTTGAGGGGGGTGGGGGGTGAAGTTGCTGTGCTGTTTGGTAACTGCAACGGACAGTGAGATTTTTCGTAGGCAATGGCAACCTGTGCAACATTTTCCCTTCAGATGCTCGCAAGCAAAGGCTTCTGTTTTCTGTTGTCTGTGCACCCAACAAAAACAGCAACAGCAACAACAACAACAACAACTCAATTTGGTCTTTGTTGTTTAGCCTTTTGTTTGGTGGTTGCAAGCAGCAGCCGTAGCACTAGTGACGACGCACAGCGAGGGCTGCCCCAGAAGTCATCACTCAAATGATGGATTATCAATTTTGAAACAATAACATCGATCAAGCATCGCATTTGCTATCGTTGTGCTTATAAAAGTCACGACTGCAGTCAATTTTGATTGATTGGTTAACTGGGGATATCGATTTGAAAGAATTATTCTACGATTATCCCAATTTACTGTTTAATTAGTTTATTAAATTTCAAAAACTCTACTTTACTATTGAACATAGCTTTTAATCTCAGCAGACAATATTCTATTAAAATTTTTATTGAATTTATAATTATCCAAAGACTAAGTATCTAATTATAATTTTCTCAGAGTTTGTTTTCCTTTCAAAATCCATTCTTGTATTTCACTTACGACTCGAGCAACTCTCTTCACAGGGTACTTTTTGCATTTTTGTGCCTCGCACAGACAAAATGTTTGGGTTTCTCCGGTCTGCGGCAGGTCTATCACAGGTAGAGAAGCACTCACCCTGGGGTAAGTTTATATTACGCTTGCCGCTGTTTGCTTTTATTGTTTTCCTTTGAGAAATTTTAAATTTGATTTTAGTTTAAAGTCGATTATGAGTACGTCACATCTACACACACATCAAGCTGCATTTGACAGTTGCCGGATTGTAATCGTAGATGAAAATTCATTTAGGCCAGGCCGAAATTGATGACAGCGTATATTTGCGCAAAAACTCTTTGAAATTCAATATACGTAAAATGCAGTTTGCCCACATGGAAAGGTCTGATTTGGGCTGGTCGGCAGCATCCCTTGCCGATGCCAATACAAAATCAATTATGGGAAACGACGCGGCTTGTGAAAACAACAACAACACAAATATATATATATATATATATATGTATATATATATATAAATATATCATTGTGTGCGTGCGTGTAAAGCAAGTTCTAAGCCTGTGTAAAAACCCCTGTAAAACTATAAATGGCCGAGATGTCGCCCGACATAGGCTTAAGTGTGTTTGACTGCGGCTAATATTTATTTCCGGCAAATAAATCCCCGAGCATGTGCACAACAACAGTCCAAAGTTCAAACCCTCCACCCACACACACACACACAAAACAGACTCACACACAAACAAAAGGGATACGCACAACAAAAAAAAAAAAAAAAAAAGGAAAGGAAAAAAGTAAACCAGGTTATTAATTTCACAGGACTCTCAGCTAAGCCCATGACATTTTGCTCCCCAGACTGTGGCATTAGTTTTATGGTTTTTATGCCACAACTCCCCTGCTAAGGTTATTGATAGTCTCCCCCTTTTTGAATCAGAGCGGTGGATGGAGGGGGGTCGTCACATCATAAATTCTCATGTTTGTTGTGTTGTTATAACTTTTATCACCAGGTTACGCAAAACTCCAAAACTAAAGCCCATTTATTTAGGCAATTATTTGCTTTTGTTTTATTTGTTGTTGTTTCTACTAATTAGTACATTTTCTGCAAATGCCAGTCATTTGTTGTTGTTGTCCTTTTTTGGGGCAGCTTAATAAGCCAAATATTTAATGTCACTCATAGCAAAAAAACCCAACTGGAAAGCTTAATCGAAAGCATAACCATTGCAAAATGCAAAACTTGATTTCCCTATTTATTTTGTGGTATTTTCATACATTTTTCTTTTTTGCCTTGTCAAAGTTATGCAAACAATATTTTTTGCGCACTAACCAAAAATGAAGCATGCGCAAATTGAAATCAAGTTTGTTGCTTTAAAAAATATATATATATAATTTCATTAAATTTTTAATTAAATAAAGCAGATAAAAAAAAAATAAATCTGAGGTTAAAAATATATTAAATGGGTAACCCACAAAAAATCTATTAAATTCTAGCTGCTGCAATATACTCGTTCTCAGAAAGAGTGTTTGGACGGAAACTCAACGCTGTCTTAGCTGTTTTTAGCTGTCTTTTTTGCTTGTTCACATTTATAAGCTGTGCAAAGAAATCTTTGCCAGGGCAACTTTATCTCATTCTTGTGTCTCTCCAGCAAATGGCTGATGGCATCTTTGTCTCTCTGTGAATGCTTTTTTCCTTGTTTTCCTTTCTAGCTTTTCACTCTGCTCTGATTTATAAGCCATGTTTTCTTACCTTTCAGCTGCACAAAGCGCTGGGCAAATCGTTATGCCCCAAAGCAATGCAAATAACTAGGCAGATTGCCAGGCAGGGGGTGTAGGGGGGGAGGCAGGTTAAAAAAAAATGGTGGTGGTGGCAACATCGGATTTAAGAAATGTGAAATGCAACAATGCAATCATTTTGCGTGTTTGCGCATAGTTTTCAGCGTTGACTTTGTGCTTCAGCTACTGCTTGACTTTCAAAATTAATTGCATACTTTGAGGCTAACGGCAGCTCATAAATACGCCATGCACGGAAAAAAAAAACAAAAACTTTTTAATTAGTTAGTTTGGCAAACAAACAACAACAGCAGCAACCATAACAAGAACATCCAAATGAAGTGCAGCCAAGCGGCAGCGTTGGCCACCAGCAAAATTTAATAAATAAATTTGCCAATAAGCCAAACATGCGCTTTTCCGGGCTGCAGACGGCTGCCAAAGCAGTTTTAAATATGCATTAAGCGCCAAAAACTATGCAACAAACACAACACCAACAACAGCAAGAGCTGCAACAAAAAGCTGGCAACATCAACGGTGCCGGACTAAAAGTGCCCAGAGAATGCCCAGAGTTTACAGGCTTCTCTTTCCTTGTTAGTGGCCAAAATTATGGCTATAATTTTTCACATAGACCGACAGCATGTTGAAGTACATAGTGAGAAAAGGAAAGAGAGCAACAAAGTGAGGCAAGGGAATCTGTGGCAAATGGTATAACTGTCGAGGAAGTTAAAAATTTAACTAAGCGTTCCGATTATGCCACAAGCACAAAGTTTTGCCCCCAGCTGCTAAATGTGTCATGATTATTGACAGCAACGCTTAAAATATGATTTTACTAAAAGTTTAACTTGGATTTGGCGTAAGATTTATTAACAGAGTTGTTATAAATTAAATTAGACTAATAAACAATAGCTTGCAACTCTGAATCGAATAGCTACGGAAGGAATTGAACAGTTATAAAAATTAAAGAGGCTATCCGAAGATTAAAAATTAAATTATTAAATTAAGGTAAAACTGATCTATCCACCAATTTTTTGTTGGTCAGCTTATTTTTTTTATTTATTTGTTAACTAAAGTCAGTCGACACCAAAAAAACAAAAATTAAAAATTGGAATTAAATTAAATTTAAAATAAAATTAAAATTTTAAATAAATTAAAAAAATACTAAAATATTTATAAAATATATAAGAATTTAAACATTTTATTTTTTTTTTTATGATACGGGTAATCCGATCCAGTCATCTCTGACCTACTTATTGTTTTCAGTAAAAAGTCGGAAATATACCCAGCTTCAACAAGATACGTCTTTAAGTCTAAAATCTCTTACATACGCTCAAATGGACACGGCTATATCGACTCGGGTAGTAATTATCAGAGCAGAATAATGGTATATCTTTTTTTAGTATTTAGGTTTCTTAAACATCGACTTTGCAAAGCAATTCTACGCTGTAAAATATATATATATATATATATATATATATTACATATTAGTACAATTATTATTTAAGTTGGGGGTATGTGCACTGCTACCTAATAGGTCTATTGTGCCCCCTTACGGGCTTAAGGATGCTCCATCAACCCAAGCTCCTGCACAAATGCTAAAATCTTCATTGGGTTGAGGGCTTCTGTGTCATTGGTTTCCATGACATGCCTCCCTAGGATGCTACATCTTTTCCTCGATAAGGCGACACATTCTGCTAGGATGTGCATTGAGTATTCCTACTTAGAACAATTACAATATACCAAATTGAAATACACATGAATATTTCTAAGCCTAAATTACTAATTCCGTAAATACCACTAACTAGTGTGGAATAAAAGTCTTTACCGTGCCACAGGCTTCATTCAGTGCCAGCATTAAATACCCAGAGCAAGAGAGAGAGAGAGGAATACACTGAGAGAAAGAGGGAGAGGGAGGGTGTTTGCGCGCCAAAAATAATGTAGAATTTTTCAATTGCATTCGCAGCTTCACCGTTCGCACTTCAGCAGTCTATTGCCCGGAATGCGTCGTTCCGTCCGTCCGTCCGTCCGTCCGTTTGTGTGCTACTCGGTTTGAGTGCTGTCTACGGCGTCTCTGACATGTTTTAAGCATAAGTGCAACGCATTTAGCTGTCAGTGCTGTACGTTCCTCTTGGGTTCTTACTGCTGGTCTGGTCTTGGCTGACTGCCTTTCAGACCTGGACAGGGCCTCAGTGGGGCACAGCATCGGGGCACATTCAGTGTACCAAACCAGGCCTGTGGCAAGGGCGTTTCTGATAGTGCCAGCCAAATTGAAAACTTAAAGTCTAGCAACAAATGTTGTTGTGTTGAGTTCCCCAGTTGGAGGACAATTTTCACGACGCTGTCGTCATCGTTGCATCGTTGCATCGTTGCATTGTTGCATCGTTGCATGTGCATTAATAACATCAGCGTCCATTAAACGGCTCAGTTCCTGTTCGCAATCTGTACTTCTTCTTCTCCTCAACTCCGGCACAACAACAGACGTTGGAGAGGCGGCACAGCTGGCCATCAAATTAACGCACATTTTTATACTTATGTGCATTATTTTTATGTAATGAAATTATTATTAAAACCAACGAACTGGCAAATATATAACGAAAAGAGAGAAATAAAATTTATATAACAGAAAATAACTGTATGCAATTAAATTGCAGCTTTATTCAGCTCCAGCTTTAATGTCCGGAGGGAGACATCTCCGGCAAATTGACAGCTGCACTTCCAATTGCAGTCGCTTATCGGCTCAGATGGATAATTGCAATGTGTTTTTTAAATTTAATATTTATTTTAATTTTTTTTTTTTTTTTTTTTGTGTGTGGCACATGGCAATTAATTCAAATAGTTTCGCGCAGAGAAACAAAACGAATTAAAATAAATAAGTTCTTCGTTTTTAGCACAGTGGAAAAGAGTTTGTGTGAAATATCGAATATCGTATATATGTTATATATATTAATATATATACATATATATGTTTTATATAAAATAATATATATAATATAATTTTTGCAAATATTTTCTGCATTTGCTAATTACTTATTTATGGATTAAAGATTAAAGATTAAGAAAATGCTTTTAATTTAATGAATAATATTTTAAGCTTTGTAGAGCAACTGCTTTTCGTATAAAAAACATAAAACATGCCACTTTTTTTTGTAAATTACCCAACATAATTATGCACATATGGCATTGGCAATGGGCATTTTGCATGCTTTTGTGTGGCTGCAACATCCGGCGCCACATTATTATAAAGTGCACATTGAACATTTATGGCCAGTCATAAATCAAAAAGTTATCGAAATAAAAGCCAGTGTAGATAATCCCCTTGCCGGATGGGGCGACACTTTTAACAACTTATTGGACTAATCAGTAATCAGAGGCATGAGAAATGCGATGCGATATCAGTACATCGTGAAGTAAGGGGTTTGTCCGGCTAACATAAAGTAGCACGCGACACGCGACTTACAGCCGCACTCCTCCCTTGCTTCGCTCTTCTTTAGGAAATAATTTCGGGGGCGCATAAACAAAGCTGGGTGCATGGCAACCCCAGTGGAAAGCAACAGCAGTGGAAGCAGCAGCAGCAGCAGCAGCAGCAGTAGCAGCAGTTGTGGTGGCAACCAGGACGACAACGTCCGACATTTGACAGCTTAGCGCCTTGCGCAACCGTTTCGTGGCAAGCGGTTGGATGGTGTGTGTGTGTGTGTGTGTGTGTGTGTGTGTGTGTGTGTGTGTGTGTGGCAGGGGGGAGCAGCATGTCAACGTCTGTTTTGTTGTTTGGGAAATTGCATGCCTGAGTGCCGTTGCAATTTGCAATTGAGTTCTTTGGCTGCAAGGCACACTCACACACACACACATACATACACACCCACACCCACACTCTCTCACATATCAGTAAAGTACCAGAGTACTCCATCTCTCGCGAGGATTACCCACATGTGGGTGTCCTGGCCACAGAGCATTCAGTTAGGCCCAAAACACACAGATACCAAGTGAGTGTCGTCGGAGCTGTGCAAATTTATGGCCAAGTGGAAGCCAGTCATGTGTCGCTTTGCATAAATTGCTCGACTTCTGTTTGGTTAGAATTAATGAGAGCGGGAAGTGGAAATCGGAGCCCGGGAAGCACTCTAGATAACATTTGAAAACGATAAAGAACCTGCCAAGAGCCCTAAATTTAAGCAAGAGTTAAGAAATGTTTGCTGAGAACATTTAAAATTGTTTTTTGTTTCACTCGTTCGGAGCTTGAAGTCAAAGAGTATAATCTTCAGGCATTATTATCCTTAATCTGAAATGAATATAAAAATACATAAATAAAAGCAAAAAATAATGTCAAATTATCCTTGAAAGGACAGACTCCCCACAGGTTCCTGCATATTTAATATAATAATGCTAAGATAATATAATAATAATACGTGGATAAGATTTAAGAAGAGGACTCTTATCGGGAAGAGATATACTGACTTACAAAGCGTAATAAAACTATAAGCGGTAAGAGTTCTATGATTCAAATATAGTAATAGGAAAATGAGTCTAGAAGAATTTTCAATAGATAAGCATAGTTGTAGGTAGTAGTTTAAGATAACTAACAAGTTTTCTATAAACCTGAAGAAGCATTGAACTTTAACCATGTCATCGCTTCATAAAGTAGCTCTTGAGTTTAGCTAATAAGTTGTGTAGAGATTATAATTCGTAGTAATTATCTATTTACCGAATTCAAATATACCTCTAAGAGACAAGATTTGGCAAATAGTTTAAAATATCATTCAATGAAAAGTGTCATAAATATTTTATTAATCTGAGATCAAGCCAAACAACTATAAAACACAGAGGGATAGAGAATAGGGGTACTACAGAAATATATATTTATATTATATATATTTACATGTTTTTCCCTCTGCGAGTTCCACGAACCTTGAAATTTTCGCCATCCCCGCGGCGACATCGATTTACAACCCATTTGCTTTCGTCCCTCTCCCCACTTTCCTGACTTCCCCCACTGCGTTTATTACAAATATGAAAAGCACTGCACTTGACACTTCCCGCTCTCTCCGCTCTCCTCCCCCTTCTTTGAGGGCACCATATGGATTCGATGGCCTAAAGAGAAAACTGAGCTCAGCTGAGCTGTCCTGGCCTTTTATGGCTGGTGAAAATTTCAGTAAACAAATGACCCAAAATGCCTGTGGCAAGCAATTTCGGGGAAGTGCAGCTTGAGCAGAGGTAGGGGTAGTGTTCGTTAAAGAGTCTGTTGCAAAGTGGAGAGTGAACGAAACTCAATGCCATGACAACAGTTTTAATTCAATTCCATTAAGAGTCGGCAAGGACGATGCACACAGCTGTGCGAAAAGTATTTTCATTTCATTCCCCCATCTCTCTCTCTCTCTCTTTCTCTTTTCTCTCTCTCTCTCGCGCTTTCTCAGTGTTATTTTTTTTTAATGTTTGGCATCTAGCAAAGAACTAATGAAGCGCGCAGTGGCAACGCGAGGATTGATTGCTCCCCGGAGGCGCCGATGGCAGCAACAGAATCAGCAGCAGCAGCCACTTGACGCAAAGAAAACACTAGAATTGATGCAATCACCAGGGCCAAAAGCCAAAAACCCAACCCCAACCCCAACCCAGCGACACCCTTAGCCATCAAGCAACAACCCCCAACCCCGCTTGAAGGACTACTGCTGCATGAGCTCAGCCTGAACTGCAGTTTCATGAACGGTTTGATAATTTCAGCTTGCAGGGTTGACATTGTGCGATTTGAAACGGTGGAGCGAGGGGAGCAGCGACAACTCCCCGGGGTGGGTTCAGCTGCATAATAAGACTTGTTAAGTTGCCCGCTCGTTAAGATAAGTGAGCCGGCAAATGGCGACAAGTGCGAAACTGAACATGCCACAATGATTACCAGCTTAAGATATGCGAATATGGGGTGTGCAGCTGAGATACACACACCCACACACACACACACCCATTGCCTCGAGCAGGTTGGAGAACCTTACCTTATCTATTTGGCAGCCAACACGTTTGTAAGAACTGTGGAAGATGCTTTGAATATCTAAATGAATTGCAAATGGGATGCAGTTCCAATTTAAAGAAGTAAAAGCAATTGTAAGGAATTTAAAAAATATCGATAATAATATTATATCCCTGATTTAGATAACAGAATAAAGTGCCACATAACGGTTCCTTAAGTATTTGCCTTCTGGGTTAAGTGTGGTAATTTATAAATCAACAAAATTCGAATTCCTAGTAACACATTACTTGAGCTGTAAAGTTTACATTTGCTTTAAATGTATTTGGTATTGTTTGTAATGCAAATAAAAAGTAATTAAATAAGAATTATTTAAGTTTCTCACATCAATTCTTAAAAATAGTAATTTAAATCGAATTTAATTATGCTGTGATTACAAACTAATGTTGCCTAACCAATTGGGGAATATGAAACTTATAAGAAAGCTCACCTCAATATAACCCTGAACGCTGTCGCATTGCTGGAGCACCAGAATGCTAGGATTGGCCTTCAGTTCGTCGGGTGAGCAGGGCGACAGGAATCCGCTGTCCGCATCACTGTGCGTGGACAGCGGACGTGGCTTGCGTATCTTGTACTGGACATGGCGACTGGGCACCGGTCCCGGATTGAACAGTACATAGTTGGACTCGATGGGCACCGTGTGGGCGCGTTGATCCCTCCGTTGCTGCTGCAGCAGCTGCTGCAGATGGAGCATGTGATCGGAGGTGACCAGCTCCGAGATGGCTCGCTGATCCACGCACGACTTCTGTTGCGATTTCTTGCCGGGACGAAAGGGCGACAGATTGAGAAAGGTGAGCTTCTTCTTTGGTTGGCTGCTGGAGCTGCCGCTCGAGCTCGCCGAGTTGGTGGAGGTGGATGATTCCACGAGGGCTGTGGAGGTGGTTTCTGTGTCCTTGGACTCCTGACTGTTGGACATGCTGGGCATCGCATCGAATTCATTTTGCAGCTGTTGTTCCAGTTTGGCATTAACCAGCTGCTCATTGCTATAGGGATTGGGTATGCCAATGTCGAGAATGGATGGCTCCATCTCAAAGTCGGCAGGATCGATGACAAAGTAATTGTGATGATCAAAACTGGGCAGAGCACAGGCGCTGGTCTCCGTTTCCACCTCAGCCTCGCCGGACGTCTCAATAATTATGGTCTCCTCGAGCTCGTCTCCCTCCACATCGTAGATGACCTCTGGCACCAGTTCGTCCCCATCGTCATCCTCGTCCTCGCACACCAAATGCTGCCGCGAACTGAACAGAGGATCACGCAGACCATGCTTAGCATTGCTCGGATAACGCAACGCCTTCTCATTGATGAAGTCCACAGGATCGAAAAGGCAGTAGTTATCCATGTGCGAGGTGGCCGCCTTGCGTTGGCGCACGGGCAGATTCTTTAGCTTCTCGCTGTAGTCGGCGGCATCGTTGTCCTCGTTATTGTTGGCCAACTCCGGTGCAGGCGGCGGTGGGGAGAGCTCCTGACTTAGCTGCAGATCCTGGCTGCCAATCTCCGACTGCTGTTGATGCTGCTGCTGTTGCGATTTTTGTGAGCCGCGATGCAGCGTGGCAAACAGACCACGTGCTATGCAGTTCTTCAGCTCTGTGACACGCCCCTTATAGGGGCTAGATTGGGCGGATTGTGCGCTCACGCCCAACTCCTCCAAGCCGAGCTGCTTGCTCAGCTCCTTGCGCTCCTTTTTGCTCAGCACCACCTTGCCGCGACTCGGCGTATTCGGCGCCGAGTGCAGCAGTCGCGATGGCATCTGCGACAGCGGTGGTGGTGTTGGTGGTGCTGGCTCCCGTTGCACCACCGTGCTGATGGCATAGCTAACGGGCAGCTCACTGTAGCTGCGACCCACTGTCGCGCTCTCTTGGCTAAATTCCAACTCCATGTAGTTGGCACTCTCAGTCTTCGAGTGTTGCATTTTGTGTTGCATTTTGGGGCGTGCGCCCAATTGAAGCAGCTGGCCCTGGGGAAGCTGGTGATGCTGCTGCTGGTGCTGGTGCTGCTGATGCTGCTGCTGGTGCTGCTCCTCGTTGGCATTGCGATCGGGTCGCAGTTTGCCACGGCTGCTGGACATGTTTTGCGGCTACTGTTTGTCCTGCTTATCCACTCATAATTACGACTCATTTCCAGCCGACGAAAGGCTTCATAAAAGTTCTTTAAGCTCGCATTTTTTCTCGTTGCGCACTTTTTTTGCACATTTTAATTTAAATTTTTTTGTTTTACTCTATTTTCGTTTTTGGCGTTTTTCACATAAAATTAATGGTTTCATAAATCTTCAGCCCAATGGCCAGTGTTTTTCCGCTGCTAAAAATATCTACACGGGCGTTAATGGGGTTTTAGCTTAGGGCATCGTGCTGGCCACCAAACCAAAGCCAAAAAAAAAAAAACAACAACAACAACAAAAGCAACAAAAACAACAAAAAACAACAACAGAAAAAAAGGGCGCACGCTTTGTACATTTGTTTTGTAATTGGATTTTTGAGCTGATGCATGTCAAAGTTAAATTAAAACTGACGAGAGTTTTGTTAGCTGTTTTTTGTCCAGTTCCGTTTCCGGCTCTGGTTTGGACTCGTTGTCGAGGGCTAACCCCAGAGCAAAGTCATGACTCCGAAACAGAGTCCGGGTGTGGTTTTGTCTGTTTTTGAGTGATGCACAAACGGTCCACTCGAGCGATTTATAATTTGTCTACAAAAGCAATTAACAGCGTAAGGAAGTGTCGAAGGAAGTGTGGCCAAAGAAGCTGCCACCCATTTTCCCCTCAACTATGGGCTTAGTTTTCACTTTAAAAAAGTTGAAAATGAGGCCGAAGTTTACGCAATGCAATAATACGAAAATTTAGTTAAGCTTTAATGGAACAATTGCCAA
The DNA here is from genome assembly GCA_037043585.1 of Drosophila mimica. Taxonomy (NCBI): domain Eukaryota; kingdom Metazoa; phylum Arthropoda; class Insecta; order Diptera; family Drosophilidae; genus Drosophila; species Drosophila mimica. Next base: position 1,468,971 of record JBAMBE010000585.1, read on the forward strand.
CTGGGGGCTCGGAACGTAGCCACCAAACTTTAACAAAAAATAAAAAAAAAAACAAATTGAAATTAAAATACATAGTATTTTGTAGCACTTTAATTTCAAGCGCTCACAAAACTGAAAAGGCAGTTAAATTCTCTGAAAATTGCACACACATTTTCAAAATAAATAGTTTTTGAAATTAAATTGAAACTGTGTGAGAAACCACAATGCTCAACATATCAATAAATTCTGTCGAAAGCAGCAGGAATAAGAAGAAAAGGACCAATTCAGATACAAATTTAAATGCCAAATGCAGAGAGAAACAATTCAAATGTTGCATATTTGATGACGCCAAAAGGAATGTGGCAATTGCACAAACAAATCAATGAAAGACAAAGCAAAACAGAAGCAGGTGTTTCAGTTAAGCTATTAATTCAAATGATGAGGAATTGCAAGTAATTCTCCGACTTGAATATGTTTTAATGGACACAGTTTTTCGGCTGTCTGCCACGTCTTAACAAAGTATGCAACAACAGTGACGCAACAGACGGCATTTTGATGGCAAGCAAATGGGAAAAGTTTTAAAGCCAGCAACAAAAGCAAATTGAAAAGGCGGCCCAAAAGTAACAGCGACATCAACTTGCAACTTACAGAGGCCGCACACAGCTGGAGACGCAGTGAACCAACAAGTTGCATAATTGTTGGCGCATGATCAAATTAAATGGCCTGAAAACGACAGAGGAAATTGGCGCAAAATATGTAAATGGTAACATGGAAATGGAACTCTGGCCAAGCTGCACAGGTTGCTTCATCGGGCGCATTTTGTTAATTTTGTGCCATGAATTATACAAGTAATTTGCAATTAAAATGTTAATTTTTAATTAAATTGCCAAGACAAAAGAGAGAGATGGAGATAGTGTGGCATCTGTAGGTGTAGCTAATTGGCTGCTAGCAGCTGGTTGTGGGCCATTGCACTCTTGGCCAACTCTTAGTTTCCAACCACCTTGCCCCTCTTGCCTCCTGACTGCACTTAGGCAAAGTTGATAAAATACTTGTCAAGATTTGTGTTGTTCTTGTTGTTGTTGTTGCTGTTGCTGTAATTGCTGTGCTTCAAGTTGTGAAGCCGCATGCCAGCTGTGACTTCTGTTAGTTCGTGCGAACAAATCACGGCACGCCCCCTGCAAACGCCTCTTTAAGTAACTTCCTGCCCCACCAAACCATTTGGACCGTTGGCCATCAAACCGCAAACTTTACGAGTTGATAGCTGAAATAAAGTGGAGCATGCATTTGCCAGTACCCCCCACCCCCCTCTCTCACTCTGTGGCTGGTTGAAGAACTTTGCCGCTGCCACTTCATGACATCATTTTATTTGCACTCAATCTCAGTTTTGCTTGCGCCGCCTGCGAAAAACTTCACCACAAAAGTTGGTTAGAAATGCTTTTGATTTGGTGTTGCACAAACGCTTTAGTTCCTTTGCTTTCTTTCCAGCTTACACTCTTGTTGCTTTCTTTCTTTCTTTCTTTCTTTCTTTCTTTCATTTGTTCTTTCATTCAGCACTCAATGCTACTCCGAAATGCTAGTCAAACAAGCTGCCAAAATAGTTGCGACAGGAACTGCACAACTGCAGAGATACCCTATTAAAATTATTAATGAAATGTTGCAAACTCTATTTAAACTTTTACTATAACTGTTAAAAGAAATAATCATTCTGCTCCACTCAGTTTTATATCTGGCTTTAATTCCAAAGGAAAAAATTAGCATACTTTTCGCAGATGCTCTAATTGCTAAAAATAAAAAAATAAAAAATAATTATCAAAATAATTTGAAAAACGCTTAACGACTCTTTCATTATTCTTTCAAAATATTATTCAAATTAATACACAAATTTTCTCTTACCAAACCAGGCTCGACAACATAGTCTATATACCCTTTTTAAGCTAAACTATAGTGTATAATAAAGTGGCAAAGTCTGTTGTCGTAATCGAAAAGAGAGAGGTGTAGATGAAGTGAGAATGAGAGAGATAGAGAGAGGGAGAGAGAGAGCAAAAAAAAACTATGTGCGTATGACAGTTTCAAACACTTCTAAAGACTTTTGAGTTATGCTGCTGGTTCTCGGAGCGAGGGGGCGTGGCAAAGCCGTCAAAATATGGCATGCAACCAAACTTTTGTGCGAACAGTTTTTCATATAATTTTTTTTTTCGTGTTTGCGTTGAAAATTTGTCTGCAGCTGAGGCAAAAGCAACTTCCCCTGCGACTAAAACAAAATCTATGTGCAATTCAATTAAAGCGCAATTTGCAAGCAGGCGTCGTATTTTAGTTAGTTAACGACCAAATCCGGGCGAGCCAATTTCTTGGGCGGATGGGATGTGCAGGGCGCCCAAAGCAAAGCACACCCCAGCATCCAAGCAGCCAAACCCAAACCCCTCAACTCGAATTTAATAAGACTCATCAGTGCAAACGGAAATCGCTTGAGGAAATTGTATGTTTTAAGCAAAAGCAAAAGGAAAAGCATACATAATAAACCCATATAAAAGATTGTTGCATGCTGTTTGGGGAGCAACCAAATGAGCGACGGGGCAGGTGGGGGAGGCAACGCATAAATACCCACATTCGAGAGACAGAGAGGAAATAAAAAGAGATAGCCCCAGGCGGACAGCGGCGAGGAGAGGAAAACGAATGTTATTAAAAAAGAAAGCAAAGCAACGAAACCAAACCAAAAAGCAATGCAAGAAAAATAAAGGCAGGCAACAAGAAGAAGAAGAAGAAGAAGAAGAAGAAGAAGCATCGCCAGAGTCATAAAATTTATTAAATGCCTAAAAGTATGACAGCTATAGACAATTTATGGGCGGAGACGGCTAAAAACTGTACAATAACGTAGACCGGGTGGTGGGTGGGGATGGAGATGGAGGTGGGGGTGTCTTGAATATGGAAATTAGTTGGCCAAGAATGCGCTGCGCAATAAGGTAGATCCTAGTCGAAATCACAGAGGAGTCATCTACACTGTTAGCCTGTAATCAAGAGCAGAAAGCGCTTCAAATAAAGCTGAGATTGGAATTAAATGAAAGATGCTCAAGAATATCATTTATATGCTAAACTCCAAAGTCTCTCCCAGAAAATACTGAACCAAGAGAACTAAAAACCAAAGGGATTTTCCAATATTTTAATCTCTAAAATAATACAGCATTAATAATTAAAGCTCCGCCTATCAATATTCTCGTATAATAACTAAGCCTGTTCTCAAGAAGCCTATGCCACAGCCAAGTAGCACAATGCCTTTAATATTAACTGTAAAAGCTAGCTCAACACGTGCCACACTTGTTTCTTCATTAATGAAATGGACATTTTGTCCACTGCCCCGCAAAGATGACACTCAAAACAAGGCAAACAACGGAAACAACCAAAAAAACCTTTGCATATTTATAGACCCAGCGCATAAAATTTACACTAATTTAAAGTGGAAACCAGAAACGACTCCTTTGCTAGTCATTGTCAGGCTGACTTCATAATTCATAGAGATGCCGAGAGCAGAGGAGCGCAGGAGAAGCGCCGGAGGAGCAGAAGCCATATGGTCACGTGTTGAGCTCATAACTCAGGGCAATCGCATGGACTATTAAATTTAACGCACAGGACATTTGTAAGGATTTGCCAAAGTAGACGCCAACATTTGCTCACTAAGCATGCAAGTTTTTAATTAAAACAGCTGCTATTTAAACTTATTCGATGTCGTCCTCGTCGTCGTCATCGTCGTCGTCTAATCCATTTAAGGAATGACACCATAATCAATCCCTCTGCGAATGGCGGCAAATTATTGTCGCTTTTCTTGTGCTGGAACAATACAATTTTCGTATGTGCGGCACTTTCTTGCGCAATTTTCCACTACATCGGATTAAAATGTGATATGTTTGGGCTTGTTTACACACACGCACACACAGGCGCTAGAAATGAAGGTTGGCGGGGGAGAGGGGGTTGAGGGAGTCAGACATGTGTTTGTTTACGAACTTTTGGCAGCTTTGTTTGGGACTCACTCACTGGAGTGGGTCTTAATTTCCGCTTCGTAAGCATTTCTCTGCTTTTTTTTCTCTCTTTTTTTGCAACACACAGCTTTCTTTATTTCCTTTTTTGAGGGGTGTGGGGAGGGGGGGAGTGAGTGGGAAGCGTTGTGTGGGTTAGCGAAACAGAGGCAGACAACGTTTGTTTATTTTGGATTTGTTTGTCTTGTTCCCTTACAGCATTTTTTCCGTAGCGTCTTCTTTTTGCTTGAGTACTTCCGGTTGCGCCGGAACTGAGGATATAGACGAAGACACGCATGCAGCATGTCAAAAGCGGGTGCTTTAATTGTAACGAGTGCAAAATTGAATTGCAACAAATCCACCCCTGCTCTGCCACTATTGCCTCTATTTCGGAAATCATTCCATAAAGTCGGTAGCAATTGATTTCGACTTGAGGTAATTTGTGGCACATATTGCCAACTTGAACTTTAAGCAGCTTTTCGCAATTTTGACACGTTTTCAAAGTTTTTCCTGCTGCTTCTTCTTCTTCTTATTTTTCGCCTAAAATTAGGTGGCACGTTTCGTGTTTGTGTTTGGAGTGCGAGTCGTGTGCACCTCGCTGGCTACATTTATCGCATAATAAGTAAGACAAACACGCTCAGAACTCTGCTCAAAGATGTTTTATAAATTCTGCGTTTGTATCCGAGTAGATAGTCTATGGTAATTAATAAAGCAAATGTAATCCATGAAATCCGCGACACAAGATTTAATCTCTTCCATAAAGCAAGAAGAGCAGCTTTTTCTGTCATTGTCAAATTTAATGCAAACTCTGATGTTAGAAAATAAAAATAGGTGTTCCATATTTTTTTTATTTAATTATAAATAAGTAAAAATAAGGAAAGCATTTTTTTTAAATATAAAAAATACAATTTTATTAACAATACAAAATTTAATAAATAGGAAGGTTAAAAATTAAGTTAAATACAATTAAAAATGTTTAGTAAAATTTTAATTTTAAATAAAAGAAAGGATCTAATAAATTCGACTGTAATAATAGAGGTCTAACCTTCTTTGCAAGGCTTGGGATAATTCAGAAAGCAAAACTAATGAGAGTTAATCTCTGACTTTTTTCAATCAATTTCGTATTTTAAATTTAAATAAAGCAATTAGTTTTTAAAATGTGAATGCTATTAAAATGATGCTATTATATAAAACAAGCAAATGTTGTTTAATTGGAGTATTTAATAATAATTCAGTGTTTCTCTAATCAATATATGAATTAATATTATTTAATAAAGCAAACTTAATTAAGCAAAAGATACAGCATTTTCCAAGCATCTATATAAATCAGAGCCCATCATTTCCACATAATAACATTAAAGCACAAATGTTCATACATGTAATATTCCAAATATCCGGAGCATGTAATCTTTTGCCCTACAGCACAACTCCCACACCGACTCCGACTTTTGTCCTTTTCTGCAGAGGGTTGGGGGTTGTGGGTACATAAGTATGTGTGTTTATGCTCCCCGGCACAGCTTCATTATGGCACATCATCTAATCTAATTTAAGGAGCTGGCTTGTTGTTGCATTCCATTTAGGCGCAGCAAGATTTGCGACTGATTTTTATTACCCCAACAAGAACAACGACAACAACGAGAGAAGGCGTTCGAAAAGCGCAATAATCGACATTTGGCACGCACACAGTAAAGGCCCAAAGGACGATAAACAGAGAGTACACACACACACACACACACACACAGAGAGTATAAAAATAAAGAGGAGGCAGAGTCAAAGATCCTTAAGCGTATGTGTTGGCTAAGCCAAGAGGACGACATTACATTTTATTATCTATTATTTCGTAGCGCCTAAAATGCCACTACATTAGCTCAAAAATCCAACACACACACACACACACACAGATACAGACAACCAAACACACACAGGACATTTGGTTGGCAGCGCGACGCCGGAAGCCGCCAGCCGCAAAACGTAAACATTAAAACAGGAAACAGGAAGTCGGCTCTGCCACAAACACAAACACAGACACACAAACACACACACTGGCACACACACAATCAGACATAGTAATGTGCCCGACGCTGGTTATGATTATTTCGACTCGCTGGCACCGTCGTCCTCATGTGTTTTGGCATTTATTATTTGTGTTTGGGTTTTACTTTTTTCACATTTTCACATATTTGCATGCTGCTTGGTTTTTGTTTTCTTTTAATACTTTTCATATATTTGTTGCCTCACACGTTGTCGCACATTGTTTTGCCACATTTTTAGGCGACTCCGGCGCCAGCTAATTCCTTATGCATAAAGTGTTGCCTTTTGTTAAGGACATGCTTGGGCAACGGCTTTGTCGCCGCTGCATTGCAAATGAGCTGGTTAAATATTTCAAATTGCACCTTAAGTTGAATTTCCACACACGCTTTTTGTGCACAAACCAAAGAAACATTCTTTATATTAATCCACAGTTGCTAAAGAATGTTTCATGTTTGCTTGCCACGGGTTGTCACCAAAAAACATTTACGCGCACAACAGTTGTGTACGAAATTCCTTAACAATTGCCCAAACGCACAACGCTGCGAGGACGAACCGCGCGCCATCGATGCCCAACGAGCACTGAAAAGGACACGGCAACAGCACCACGCAACACCAGCCGCAGCAATAGCAGCAGCAGCAGCAGCAGTAGCCGTGGCAACATTCAACAGAGGTATTTTTGCAAAATTTCCCTTTTGATAAGGGTAATTTTATTTGGCCATGTCGTCGTCGCTCACTGGAAGCGACCCCAACTGCAGTTGACCTTAGCCTTCGCTTTAGCCGGCTTGGTTCATTGCACCACACAGCGGCTGAGGGTTGTCCTTACCAAAATACCCCTAGCGCATATCATTTCCCCTGGGGTAATTCCAGCACGTTGCCAGTTTGGCAAGTTCTAACAGGTTGGCGCAAGTGACGTCATTGCCAGACAGGGGAAATTTATTTCCCTTTGGCTTCAAGTTCCCCACTTAATATTTACGGAAATTGTATGAGGCAATTAAATTTCATGTCGAGAGATTTTTAAAGTTAAGGAAACAATTTTCAAAATTAAAAATATATTAAATATGTTTTACTTATTAATTTAAATTTAAATTTATTAAATACAATAGAATTTTCACAAAATGCAGTTAGAGGGAAAGTTCTTTAAATGAAAATTTAAAAGCTATCCGCTTTGCTCAATAAATAAAGGTATAAATATTTGAATTAAAGACCCCATTTAAAACCTATCAAAAAATACTTAAAATAGCTGTTATTTACGTAAAAAAGCTCTTATGTTTTTGATTGAATTGAGGTAGAAGTCTATGAAGAAACTTAAGCGGTTCAATGAAACCTGTCATCAAAATATAAAAAAAAAAAACAATGTTTGGCAAATGCAATGGAATCCCTGAAGGGGGCAATGGGCTTCATTTGTTTGTTACTTTTTTATGAAACGACTCCTTTGCCATACATCATGTTTTGTCCATTGATAACCAACCTAACCCAACCCAACCCAACACAAACTGGCTGGAGACTGGAGAGCCCGCTGCGACTATAAAACAATAGAGTCGCAATTTCCGTGCGATGCGACAACACATGCAACAAAATAAAATGTAAATGCTACAGAAATGGCTAAAACCATCGAGGGAATTTTGGCAATAACTATAAAATGTCGCGTGCTACCAGCCAAGCGAGCGGGACGAGAGGGTAGCAGAAACTGGGGGTTCAGGGCATTCAAAAAGGGTCGACTTTGCTGCAGTCATTGGGTAAAGGATTAAAAAAAAAAAGAATACTATCTCAATAGAACAATCTCGGACGGGGCTAGAGTAAAAAACCGAAAATTAAGGCAAAACATTCACCCACACACACAAACAGCCCTGAAGAACGGCCTGATAAAAAACCGGGTGAAAATTTATGCAAAACAACAGATAGAAAAAAGTTACGAAAAAATCTTTAGAAAAACAAAACATACAAAAGCCATGTGCATAGAGGGACAGAGGGGCAGATGGAGGGACAAAAACGAAACAGACAGTTGGGACACTTTCGACTGATAACATTGTTTATAAATTCTTTGAGCCACGTTTTTAACACGCTTTCCAATTAAAACAACAATTCAAAGTTTAAACTTGAGCAAGGTAAAGGTTTGAAAATGAATACAGATATATCTGAAGGAAATAGCAACAGTCTAAGGTCTAAGAGATACGCTAAAAGGAAAAATGTTTAAGATCCTTCCTATAGATATTCATACAGAGCTAAATTACTTACCCATCTAAATGAATGTTAGGGTCTTTAATTGAGAAATGACAGTTTACTGTTGGTTTTAATATTTCGCAATTATAGACCCACTTGAAAATTAAAAGAATGCAAAGGTAGTAGAATTTAAAAGTTAGTTTAATTGCATTTATTTAAAATACTGTAATTTTTATTTAACGGCATTTATTTTGCTATTTTGCTTTGAATATTAAATTTAGTGCAAAGCTTCTCATATAGCAAAAATAAGGAATCAGATTTGAATTACACGTTTTATTCATATACATTTTATTTCACTTTTAAAAAATTTTGTTTTTTACAGCCAATAAACAATCCACTTGAATATTAGCAATTTGCTATTAGACCTAATGGGGTATATTCGGCATTTTGCAGTTTTCAAAGTTATAAACCATTTAGTGTTCCCTGCATTTGTATCTAATCGTATTTCTTACCCTTCAATAAATGTAGCGTAAATTCCTTATAAAAATGGGATATTTTGAACACCTATCGCACAAACCTGTCTTGTTTAGGCATAATATAATACCCTATGAAAAATGGGTTATTCTGTGCCAAGAATACTTACCAATCTCAATTCAATTTCGGAGTTAATTACCCATTTACACAGTAGCAAATTCATGAACCTTATTGTCAATGCTAGTTAGGACAAATACCGAAGTACCAGTATTAGCAAGGACACTTTGATAGACCGGCAAAGCGATGATACCAACCATTACGACTTTTCCTCGGTTACTCAAGAGATGGCGCCAGCTGCAAGCTAGGTGTCGCCACACAAATAGTTTAAGGAATTCGGAAAACATTGCCTTGCTTATGTTTTAAAATACTTCTGTCAAAGTTCAAACAATCAAATAAACGTAAGTTTTGAAAATACATTTATATATTATATAAATTACATACTGCGACCTAGTGAAACTTTTCAATACTTCAAATTCATTTCTTGGCCATCTGCAGAACATAAATCTACTTAAACCACCACTTTAACATCTGACAAATAACTGTCGCGTGCTTGTCAAATTGGCCTGCACACACACATACACATGCATATATTATATATAAGTGACTGCAGAATTCAGTTGCCGAGTGTCGCGACAAATTACGGGCTGTCAATAAAAAGTGCTTTGATTTTTCAACTTTGAGCTGCGGAGCTATCAATTCAATTCTATTCTATTCCTCAGTGAGGACAACAACTTGATAAATTCTCCTCTGCTCCACTCGACAATCAGCAGCACCAGGACAGTTGCCACAAGAAGTAGTTTGCCCAGACAATTAATCATTTCAATTTTCCAAACGACTTGGCAAAAGTAGTCGATGACAAAACAATTTGCTCGCCTCCTCTTGGATTCAATCCAAGCAAACTCAAGCTCAAAAAGGAGAGCCCAGGACACAGTTGCAATGTCAGCCAGCTGCTGTCATGTCCTCGTCCTTGTCCCTGTCAGTGAGTGGCATCCCTCCTCTTCATTCACATTTGCATGTCGGGGGATTTCTCGGATCCTCTACAGAAATTGCCTTTCACGCCCAACAATGCGAGCTGGGCGAAAACAAATCCAGGACACTTGGCGATTTTAATGCAAACTAAATCCCAACTACGAGGGCTGCTTTCATAGTTTGCTAATATTCTCAAATTTATTATTCAATTGGGCCGAAATCCCGGCGGTACTGCAATACCGGGCCAACCCGTGACAGAGGTGGAGCAAGCCCCTAGCACTCCGTCTGATTCCAAAAATCAGTTTAACATTTGTTGTTCTCCAATGGAGAAACTATCAGATGTTAAGCTGATAAGAACAGATACTACACTTTGATCTTAGCCATAAGGCCGAGAAGCGATAACTTGAATTGAAAATATCTGCAGTACTCTATAATTTGTCTACTTAAACCAGTTGCGAATTGTAAGCGATGCACGTACAAAATTATCTCATGCACATTTGCACATTTGCAGTCTTTCCTTTAAGGGTGGTAGATAGTTTATACCGAAGTTCGACACACATAGGCCATATTTGGCCCGTTGTGGTATAAGGGTGGTAGTTGACACCTAATTTCACTAAGAGCAGTTGCATACCTAAGGGCTTGCTTCTTAATAATTTTTTCTTATAATTCCCAATCAGTTGAAGCATGGATTTGGGTATAGTCTAGGTGTTTGGTGTTGTTAATTTACTCTGGCTTCTCTTCATTTGTCGAATAAATCTTTCGCCTTTTACTAAAGATTTCCGTGGAGAGGGGCACTCTAATGAGTCTAAACTCAATTTTTTGAGCGCCTGGCGGCAATTGCAGCCGGGCCAATATTAAATAAATATCAGTAAAAATAGTTATGAGTATTTGTCCATAATCTTTGCTTTGTTATTGTCACAGAGATAAGGGAGCATATACATATTATATTCAATTGGAAAAGCTTAGTGATTAGTATTTTATAATATAGTGATCATGTCAGATGTTTCTCATAAAGAATACTTACGCATTCATCTGGGAATTCTTTCACGAGAAAATTATGTTTCCTTTGCTTTATAAAAAATTCCATCTTTTGGAAAAGGAGCTGCCCCTTGCATAAATAGACTGTCTAAGTTCTGATTTAAATTTGCGAACGAACATTTTGCTAGTCCAAACGAGGTGCCGATCATAATTGCATATTGCCTATGCCCAAAATGGGGTTAATAATGATAAAAATACATTATTAAAACTTGTGTAGTGTTTTTAGAAAACTCAACTGGTGATATTTTCAATCGCCTAAAAATTGTATATGCAAAACAAACCTTACTTTAACAATCCAGTTTGTGTATCTGAAACCCCGGCGTCAATTGCTTTATTTCTATTTATTTTAATTGAATTACTTTTATCGTTTTCAGCTTTCTTCTCTCGTTCGTATTCTGTGGCATGGCTATGCATCTTCATCAATACGGCTGCATAAATAACGCATAAATTAGATGAGCGAATCCCGCAGAATATACAAGGATATTCAAGGAAGCAAATCAGTGCGACACGCGCCACACGCTTCGCATGCAAAATAGGCTTTGGCATAAAAAATGAATTATGTGCCTGCCACCATTTAGGGGACAGCCAGGGACACAGGGGGTCAGGGTTTAGGGGGTCAGGGTTCAAATTACATTTGGCTAGTTCATAAAGCGCAGTCAAGTTTGACCAACGTTGCGCCCGGATGCCAACAAACAGACAAATACACAAATCTCAATGGCTTTACCTTTTTATTTTTATTTATTTTTTTTTCATTTTTTTTTGCTTTTTTGTCTATTCTCTGTTCTCTTGTTTTTCTCTTTCTGTGACCATAAAAAGGCTCAAGTTTTTCCTTAGCTAAACTACCCGTCCGTAAATTTACATGCGAGCCAAAAGTTTTTCCCGTGAGCCTCAAACGTCGAACTTGAACTATAAAAATCCGACGGCCGCAAAACTTTCGAGTCACATAAACATAAATTGCGGCCGTAATTTTTGGTCAGGCTGCCAGGGAAGGGTGGAGTGTGGAGGGTGGGATTGGCAGCGACAACTTCTAACTGTTCAATGTGTCTTCTCTGCCATGTTTGGTTTTGGGCTTTTGCGTTATTGTAATTGGGCTTAAGTGTGCCGGCGGCGGCGGCGTGCATAGTCATTATGGCCTATCCGAAAAGGAGTTAACATTATGTTTAATTTGTCTAATGCCCATTAAACCTTCTATTATTATTATTATTATTACACAGTCAGTCAGCTGCGGCCAGCTTGGGACCCCAGCGCGCAAATAAATTATGAAGACTACCATAACAAAAACTGCCTTTTTATGGCCTACATTATGATCTGTTATTTGTGGTTATGCTCTTTAAAGGGTTTGCTAAATTTATTCCAAATGACACAGATTAATAATTGACAATATACACTTGAAAAAAACAGTTCATTTTATTCAGAAGTGAAAGTTCATAAATTTCTAAAAACAATTTTTGTTTTGGTTTTGGTTTCTTAGTTCCAGCGTCCATTTTTATTTATTTATTTTTTTTTAATTTTTAAAAAAATTGTTGACTAATCAACACTAGTAGGCATTCCCGACTTTAAGTTCGGGAGTTCACTATAATAATAACAGATGATACATCAGATCAAAACACTCTAGCAGAAAGTATTTTTTCTAAATATATAAAAAGTTAAAAATTATACTTTTTATAAATATTTTCTATTATTGATAAAATATATAACGTTTCCAGCTAAATGGAAACCATTATTTGCTGGAAACGTGCTTGGCCAAACAACTTATATTATTAATGGTTATTGTAATTGATTATTAATGAGCCCTCTCGGGCTTCCAAAAATTGCCGTAGTGGACGGTATTTCACGTCCCCATGGCGGGGTATTGGTTAAAGTTTTCAACTAGCAATAATCGCACCTCAGTAGAACTTCATTGGTTACGATATCGCCTCTGCGCAAAGATAACTTCAAACCAAATAGTAACAGGATCTACAGTAGTTGAATGCTGAAATCAGTTGGGAATTGCAAGCATGCGTAGCATGCTAAAAATCTTAAAAGTGTTGCATACTTTTAAGCCACTTGAGATTTGTGAAGGCCATTGCGATGACGCCGTCAACAGATAAGGGGATGAAGGTAAACAAATTTGCAGCTGCATCTTTTTATCCTAACCGGGCAAATGAGGAGTAGATGGTATCAAAAATTATAAACATAAGAAGCGGTTATAAATCTGAAAAATAAATAAATAAATTATTGGAAATTATGTGCATCAAATAGGATATAAATATAAAAAAAATTAATAAATTAATACATTTATTTAATTATTAATATTTTTTAAAATTAATACATTTATTTATTTATTAATAATTAATCAAAAATGATATACATTAAAAGCGGGTATAGATCTGAAAATAAATAAATAAATGATTAGAAATTATGTAAATAAAATGTAGATATAAATATAAAAAATTAATAAATAAATTATCAGAACTAATATTACTTTAACTAAGAAGTTTTATACATAAAACTTAAATCATTTTCTAAAAATAAATTAACATAAATAAACATTTATGGGCCAAATTTATGCTAAATAAGCCCAAACACATTGCATTAAGCTGTTGAGGGTCCCATTTATCCATTAGTGATTATATAAGAGCCTCATTAAATAGGCTGCGCTATCAGCATCATCATCTTAGCCAGCCACACTCTGGGCTTTTGGAATATCCTCCCCAATTGGCAGTCTATTAACTGCAAACGCTTTCAAACTGCCGCCAAAGTGTCGCATTGTCAGCCATTTAGTACAACAAAGCAATTTGGGCCCCAGATAGTTTTCATCCCCAACACATCCCCACCCCCACCCCGTCGCTTATCCAGCCGATGCTCATTAACTATTATCATTGTCAAATTTCGTTGCATATTTATGCGTGTTTTGGGGGGGCCCAAGCGAAGCGTTGATTAAAATTCCCAGCACTTGAGCCATCTAATGAAATTAATAAAAAATTTATGCGAATGACAACATGGCTGACAACGAAATGGAAAGAAGCTCGGGTGGAGGGGTGGAGGTGGCTTGGCTGGTCGCCTACTCTAAAATGTTAAATAGCCACTTTTGCGGCAGGGCAGAAGCAACAACATTTTTTTCGCTTTTCTTTTTTTTTTTTTTTGGTGTTGCTGTTGCCCGAGCCTTTTGTCATAAAAGATTGAACAAGTTTGCAGGCAGAGGCCAAGTGCAGAGTACTCCCAAAGTCAAGAGTGTCAAAGGCACAGAAGACAACATGATGAAGAAGAGCTCCTCAGCCCGCTGCCCACCCTCTCTCCCTAGAGCTGAAGAGTCGGAGGACAAAGACAGCGATGTTGCGACGTTCGGAATACCGGAAATCCGTTTCATGACAAATGCGTCACATTGTCGTGCCGGAGTGTTAAGCGAGAAATGCTATGGGGAGGGGGGAGGCAGGGGCTAGTGGGTAGGGGCCATGTTTGTAGTAGTACAACTAAGCCGGCAAACAGGCAATGAAATTCCTTCAATGGCAGCACGTGACTAGCCAGCAGCAAAAGCAGAGAGCAATGCAAAAGAGCACAATGCCGCGACATTGACATTGAGAGAGCAAACACACAGAGAGAGAGAAAAGGTGAAAGAGAGAGAGAGTAAGAGAGAGAGCGCGCCTGCGCTGCTGCTTCTAAACAGTTACCCGGCAATCTCAATGTGCCGGCAGCAGTCTCCGTCTCAGTCACAGTCTCAGCCTCAGCTTTGGCATAACTTTAGCATTTTAATGAGAAATCCATATTTATGTTGTTTGTTTTGCCAAAAAAGAAAAAAACACGAAAACAACAATGAGAAAAAGTTGTTGCTTGTTGTTGTTGTTGTTGTTGCGGGCAGCATATGCGGCGAAAAGTGAAATTACAGCATTTGGGGGGAAGAACATTCTTGTTGCTTGAGGCACTTACGCAGAACAGACTTGTGTGGCGGCATTTTGCAATCACTTTTAATGGGCTGCGTCTAGAGGCGCCATATGGCAGTAATACTTACGCCAGGCAGGCAGTCCACTCCAAAAGGAGACGGACAAACAACAACAGATAACCAAACATTAGAATCCTATTAACATTTTCATTAGGACGTAGAGTGAGGCTCCAGACGATTCATTGATAGTTTAACATGACAATTACTCGTATAAATTCTGGAAATTGGAATTTTACTAATTGTTTAAAAAATAATGCTATTTTGTTTTTTTTTATGAAAGTCGCTTCAGATTTGACCAAATTTTAAATGCTTGTGAAATCTAACAAAATATTTACTCTAGATTTTGGAATATAAATATCCCAAGCTTTTAATTGTTCAATAAACTAACTTTTTAATATACTTTGAAATTTTGACTTATGTTCCGACCCAAATTCACGGTTTTAACTTTAAATGTACGATTGATCTTACTGCCAAACTATGATTAAAAGTCATTTCTTTTGAAAATACGTTGAGTTTTGACGAAGTTAGGTGCATTTTGAAGGTGCGACCTAAAAGGCAGCCGCAGTGTGGCAAAAGAATCATCAACCGTTGAAAGAAAAGCGCAACAGCTGCCAAAGGCGAGGCAATTTCAGGCGCTTATTAAATTTTATATAGCAGCAACACCCAACCAGAACTATAAGAAAATCATCGTAAAATTTATGCAAACTTCGAGAGAGTACATAAAGTCCATCTCATAAGCTGCGTCTGGGTGGGGAATCGTCATTCGACAATAATTGGCGGAATAACTCTATATAATAAAGAAATTTTGTGACTAGTGTTTCTTATAGAACTTGCGATAAATAAAAATATTGTACGTCTCATGTATTTATAATTGACTTTGAGAATTACCACTCAGAACACAACTTAAGTTTACACATATTCCAAAACTAAGAAGCTTCATATGCAAATTGTGATCAAGTGAGATAATTGTCATGTTATGTATTTATAATTGGCCCGGCTGCAAATGCCGCCAGGCACTTAAAAAATTGAGTTTAGACTCATTAGAGTGCCCCTCTCCACGGAAATCTTTAGTAAAAGGCGAAAGATTTATTCGACAACTGAAGAGAAGCCAGAGTGAATTAACATCACCAAATATCAAAACTCTACCGGGAGAAATGCATTAACTGGTTGCGAATTGTAAGAGCTCGCCAGTTACACATGAATTTCGACAATCTTTGAAAATAATTACCACCCCTAAGTAAATGTGAGCCGGCCAGGACCACCAGGTCGTAAGCGTTGAGTCTTTGCATCGCTTACATAAATCAGTCGCGGGTTCAAATCCCGCTGAAGGCATGGTTGTTTGGTTTTTTCTCTAGTAAAGTAGTAGTCCGTTCTGCCTCCTTTTCTTTCTTCTATTAACATTTCTGTATAAGTCTCTATCCACAACGGGCCAAATATAGCCTATGTGTGTGGACCTTCGGTTGACAACCTTATAACCTACCTACCTACCTAAGTAAATGTGCATCAGGTAATTTTGTGCGTGCATCGCTTACAATTCGCAACTGGTTTAAGTACACAAAATATAGAGTACTTGAGATATTTCCAATTCAAGTTATCGCTTCTCGGCCTTATGGCTAAGATCAAAGTGTAGTATCTGTTCTTATCAGCTTAACATCTGATAGTTTCTCCATTGGAGAACAACAAATGTTAAACTGATTTTTGGAATCAGACGGAGTGCTAGGGGCTTGCTCCACCTCTGTCACGGGTTGGCCCGGTATTGCAGTACCGCCGGGATTTCGGCCCAATTGAATAATAAATTTGAAAAAAAAACAGCGAACGATGAAAGCAGCCCTCGTAGTAGTTGAGATTTAGTCTGCACTTTAATCGCAGTCGTCGTGTATTAAAAAACAGACTCCCTACTGAGCTGTGATTTTACTGTACTCTGATAATAATCATTGCTGCCAAAAGAAGTTTTTTTGATGAGAGGCTATTTAATCAACCTTACTTATTTTTTTTATACACACACAATAAACTCTATAGTAGGTGGTCAGACATAATCCTTAGCTCCCGATCTTTGGCGTATTTTCATATATCAACTCAAGTGTTGCCACAGTGTTACACAAAAGGATGCCAGATCGTAAAAAATTGTAACAAATTTGCTTTTGTTATGGCCTTTTTATCGTTATGTTGCTTATCGACCTAAGCCCGATTACGTCCGACTGCAACGTTCTCTCTTGCTTAGTATTTATATTCTCCCGTCTGGATTTGTCTTTGGAGATTCATCGAGAAAAATTTCAATTATATTATTCAAGATTGGGTTAGGTCTAAAAATTCATACAGATATTTATTTATTGTAGTTTGGATAGAGCATTTACCATTCTAATAATGCTTCACAACTGGACTTTTTATCTTTTATCTGCTGGTATTTGCTTTTTTGCTTGTGTGCCGAAATATAAATGGACTTTTAACTATGCCACGTCGGCGTCGTGTCACAATAGAGTCATAACGCCATCATTCCGACAAAAGCCATAAAAATAGCGGCTTAAATAGCAACAGCATGTCTAGCATTTTGCCGCTGCTCGCCACTTCGTCCTGGGAGCACCCTGGGTACAAATAAAGTTGAGACGTCGCTTCATTCACGTGGCTGCAAAAAGCGTCCACTTCACACTTTTTGCACTGGCACTTTTTGCCAGGCTTTAATAAAGAGGCAACAACAACAGCGGGCAACAATTTTATGCTTTTATTGTGCAAATAAAAACACGCGGAAACTACTTAATCAAGTTCCATTCGCAGCCCAGACCCTAAACCAGACCCACATATATACAGACAGACTGAAAGACATATATTTATATTTATATTTGTATATATGTATATTTGTATATAGACAACACACACACACAAAGAGTGAGAGTACCATAGTCTATGGCAAAGCGGCAGCGTCGTTTTGTATGCAACGGAAAGCAAAAACAAAGCCTGGCTAACAGCAAACTTTGCCGGCGCTTTTTTATGTGATTATAAGAGCCAAAAACAACAAATACAACAAAAAGAAATTAACATGGGAACGCCAAAAGCTGAGACAACATAAACGCTTCTCGACATAAGCGAATTGCAGTTGCTCTGCCAAAATTTTAAACGGAAAACAAGTAACTAAACAAAGTTAAAGGCTCAAGCGCCAGGTTAGGAATATTAAGGATAATATTATAAAAAGGATCAGGCTCCAGCTTAGCTTAAGCATATTAAATTAAAGGGATCTTTTGGTTTCTTGTGCAATGTGTTGTACAATAGGGTATATAATATATATTTATTTATTTATACATATATAAAATTTTTTTATATACTTACTTATATTTAATAAAAATAAATTTAATATTTATAATTAAACTGGTGACATTAAAAACTAACTTACTTTGAAAAGATTGTTGAAATTGTTATCAATTATTTTAGTATACATATTTTTTAATTCTTTTTTTTCACGAATACAAAGTGTGTTTTATAAATAAAGTTACTTTGTCAAGTAAACTAAAAACTTGGAAAACATGCAACTTATTTAACCTATATTTATGACAACATTATGAACTCTATCTTTGGCCAGTTGCGTATCTTTTCACACGTCTCATAGACCCCATTAAGCTATTAATTCAACCCGAACTTTTCGTTTGTGGCCCCAAAGAATGTTTCGCTCCAACTAGAGTTGAAATTTATGACAACAATTAGAGGGCGGGGCGGGGCGGGGCGGGGCGGGGCGTGCACCCGAATCGAGGAAAGCCGAAAAACAAAAGTCTTCAATTAATTTGTTGAGCTGCTCAGACAACAAAACGCGCGCATCAATCAAGACCCAGTCAGAGGAGAAGCACCAGGAACGAACCCTTGTCCGCGGCTGTGAAAAATCGACAAATGGACGCAAGTTGCAAGAGTGTTTGTGGCAAGTGGGTCGCGTGCCGCTGTTGCAGAGGCGGCGAACGAAGCTCGTAAATAAATGTCTTATTTTTAATTACCGCACTCAAGTTGAATTTTAAATGCCGACACTTGAAGTGGTTCAGGTTTCTTCCGATAGCCGTGGCAATCACTTACCTGTATCGTTTCCGTGGCGGAATATTTCCGATTATAGTCGACATGATGGAGGTTCGGCATGCTGACTTGCCGTGGGCTGGCCTCACTGATAATGACTATGCGATAAGGATGTTGAACACGTGTCCTTGTCCTTCCTGTCTTCGGCTATGGGGGGTTGCTAGCGCCGGGCTCTGTCTCCGCTTGTGTCTTTGGGGTAGTACTTGCTCTACATCGAGATATGTCACTTTATTATACATTTGTGTTAATTTTTGTTGTTGTTGCCCACGCTTCAAATGGTTTAATTTGGCTGCAAAAGAGGTGGCAAGAGTGCCAAAGGAAAAAAGTAAATATCAAAATGAATTCCAGCTAAAGTTCAAGTTGAAAAAAGTGTAAATTACTTTCTCTACAAAAAAAAAATGCTACCCTCTGGGCTTGTTTACCCATGTCGATATTGTTAATACGCCACGTGTAACCCAGCAGGCAATATGTGTGCAGGAGAGAGACAGCGAGAGAGTGAGAGGGGGACGTGGCACGGGCGGTTGGGTTTGCCGGATTTATTGCCAAGTTTACGCTACGTGCCTGGACTAAATTTATAAGCCAAATCCACACACACACACACACACACACACTCGCACGCATATACAAACAAAAAGGCAATATTCACAGCCAAGAAAGTCTGGCAACTTTGATGCACAATGCGGCTCAGTTGATTAGAAGTATTTACAAAGGACTGCAAATATCTGAGCAGGCTTTAAAAAGTTTGTGTTTATGCTTATGTGTATATACATAAATATATATATATACATACATATATATTTATATATACATATATTGAATTTTAACTTTAAATACTTTTCGTTATTCACATTGTGATTTTAAACGATAAGCAGTTGGATATACTGCCTTGACTCGTGCTGTTTCATTATGAATCTAACATTAATGAATACATCCTCTTTTTGTTTAGATATATTATTTCCTGAGCAAAACTTTCTATAATGTTTATGTAGTAGGATAAAATATGTACGCGAAGAAATCATTTTCAATGAGCGCCACTTTCTTAGCTTTCTGGCCAAAATCCAAGCGATTTGCCTAAAACAACGTAACAACTGGTTTTGGCTGCTGATTTAATACTGAATTTGGAATTTGGAAACACGATTTGGATTGAATTCTATCAAACGCAAAGGCAAAGGATATATCAAGGATTGATTACTCATTTCGCTCCAAATAAAAGCACACAAAGTAACCCAATAAAGCAGCCTAAGAAGGCTGATAGTCAATTCTGAATTGCTACTATTTAAGCCCTCTCCCCGCTGGGAGATCTATGTATATATCTGCACGTATCAACTGTTTAGGAATTCATCATCATGTGTTAGACGCTTCAACTAACTAATTAGCACAACAGTTTAATTCGAGCGATGCGACTTGCATGTCTTGATTTGCAAAGACATAAGCCAAGAAGCAGATTAGGGAGACGGGGTCAAATACTCCCCCCTGCCAAGGAAGCTGTCTGAAACTGCCTCTGCCTTGAGCTGGCTTCACTGGTGGTAGTGGTAGTGGTGTTTTGACAAGGCTAATTGACTTTTGTAGCCATCATAAATGTTGACACGCATAAAAAGCAGCCGCAGTGTGGCAAAAGAACAGTCAACCGTGTAAAGAAAAGCGCAACAGCTGCCAAAGGCGAGGCAATTTCAGGCGCTTATTAAATTTTATATTTATGCAACCGACCAGCAACACCCAACAAGAAGAACTATAAGAAAATCATAGTAAAATTTATGCAAACTTCGAGAGAGTCCATAAAGTCCATCTCATAAACTGCGTCGGGGTGGGGGAATCGTCATTCGACAATAATTGGCGGAATAACTCTATATAATAAAGAAATTTTGTGACTAGTGTTTTCTTATAGAACTTGCGATAAATAAAAATATTGTACGTCTGATGTGTTTATAATTGACTTTGAGAATTACCACTCAAAACTCAACTTAAATCGATACATATCCTAAAACTAAAAAAAACTACTTTATATGCAAATTATGATTATATGCGAAAATAATTCTCATGTAATGTATTTATAATTGGCCCGGCTGCAAATGCCGCCAGGCGCTTAAAAAATTGAGTTTAGACTCATTAGAGTGCCCCTCTCCACGGAAATCTTTAGTAAAAGGCGAAAGATTTATTCGACAACTGAAGAGAAGCCAGAGTGAATTCTCACCTCCAAACACCTAGACTATACCCAAATCCATACTTCAAGTGATTGGGAATTATAAGAAAAAATTATTAAGAAGCAAGCCCTTAGGTATGCAACTGCTCTTAATGAAATTAGGTGTCAACTACCACAACGGGCCAAATATTTGTAGCCGTATAAACTACCTACCACCATTAAAGGAAAAACTGCAAATGTGCATCAGGTAATTTTGTACGTGCATCGCTTACAATTCGCAACTGGTTTTAGATGTGACCTTATAGAGTACTAGACTTAAACCTTGTTTGAGTTATCGCTTCTCGGCCTTATGGCTAAGATCAAAGTGTAGTATCTGTTCTTATCAGCTTAACATCTGATAGTTTCTCCATTGGAGAACAACAAATGTTAAACTGATTTTTGGAATCAGACGGAGTGCTAGGGGCTTGCTCCACCTCTGTCACGGGTTGGCCCGGTATTGCAGTACCGCCGGGATTCGGCCCAACTGAATAATAAATTTGAGAATAATAGGAAACTATGAAACCAGCTCTCGTAGTAGTTGGGATTTTGTTTGCACTTTAATCGCAGTCGTCGTGTATTAAAAAACAGACTCCCTACTGAGCTGTGATTTCACTGTACTCTGATAATAATCATTTCTGCCAGAAGAAGTTTTTTTTTGATGAGGAGAGGCTATTTAATCAACCTTACTTATTTTTTTTATACACACACAATAAACTCTATAGTAGGTGGTCAGACATTATCCTTAGCTCCCGATCTTTGGCGTATTTTCATATATCAACTCAAGTGTTGCCACAGTGTTACACAAAAGGATGCCAGATCGTAAAAAATTGTAACAAATTTGCTTTTGTTATGGCCTTTTTATCGTTATGTTGTTTACTTGTGGGTTAAAATTAATGACGCATTTCATTGGCGGCGGCACTGAAATGTGCTGTGGCAGCTTTAATAAATTTCCAGATGAGTTGTTGGCCGCCTGCCGCCATAACACTAATTAAGTGCAACAACAAAAAGAGGATTGCTTGTAACAACTACGAACCACTAAAAACAACAGCAACTCATTTTGTGCCCTGCGGGAAGTAAGCAGCAGTCAAGTTGATTTTCATTCCAGGAAGAGAGCTCCTTATGTTGTTCCATATGCTGCAGGACCTAAATTTGTTAGCTGCTTATATGTGGATGTTTGAGTGCTTGTAAATGTGTGTGTTCGTTTGGCAGATGTTAATCTGAAATCACATAAGGACCACTGGATAAATACAATACATTGAATGGTTTAATAATTGAGTTAATGCCACTCGAGGCTAAATTTCTGCTGACCCGCGGCTCTTAAAGCCGATTGCAACATATGCAAATGCAAATGTGGCATTGAATCGAATCGAATCGAAGTGGACTTAATTTAAGAGTCCTGCCACGCACCAATGCAGCAGACAGACGTCTCACTCTGCAGAGGTTGAGGTCAGCACTTGGCAATGCACCGCACAACTGCTGTCAAGTGGCAAGTGGCTACCGGCAAGTAGCAAGTGGCAAGTGGCAAGCGGCATGTGACTAAAAAAGCCAACTGCAACAGCACAAGTAGCAGCTAGCAACTAAGCAGTCATAAATTATGCAGCAACATAGTCAAAGGACAACAGCAACCAACGACAGCAACAAGCAACAAGGACATGCACTAGAAATGCCAAGCCATTGCCCTGCCATCCTTTCCCCCCATCCCCACCCCTAATCCACACAACCCACACCTCATCCAACTGTATATCAACTCCATGCAATACTCGAAGTGGCTCAGCAGTTAATAAGAACTAGTGCGGATGGTGGAGGCGCCACAACGTAGTCGTCGCTGCAATGCGGTGCAGCAGTTGCAAATTATGACAAACCAGAAAACTTGTGGCCTAATGCACAATGGGAAAATTAACAATGCACAATGCACGATGCACGATGCACGATGCACGATGCACTAGCAAAATATGCACAGTAATTTAAAACAATGCAGTCGCAAGAAATATAACAAAATAATAAAAAAAAAAAATTAAGAACTTAACTTGCTGTCAGAAAAGATAATATAAAAATTAAAATTTATTGAAGATTTAATCAATTTTTGAAGCAGTACAGGAAATACAGAAAAGTACAAATTTTTAAAGAAATTAATTAATATTAATATAATTAAACATCAAAGCTACTTTGAACTAGTATGAAAAGAACCCGATTTTGGAATTTTTATAATCTCCTATGCAATAAAGCAAGAAATATGTTATGTGAAAATTAAAACAGCGGAATTTTGTAAAAGATTATTGCACAAATATTTAAATCAACATAATTAATCTAATGCACACGACAATATAATTTGTATGCAATAAAATCACAAAATTGTAATGCGCTCTAATCCGATTTGTGCCTCTTTCATATTTTGTATAATCCGCTTATGTTCCATGGCATATTATTAAAAGATAATCCGATTACATCATACACTTAAATCTTATTTAAAATAAAGACTGGCAATTGGTTTTAATTATGCCACATAAGTGCGAAACCACATTTGTGAAATATAAAAAGAAAAACCCAAAACTTTTCCGCCCATAGTACTTGAAAGACACTCAACTCGTTCTAGTCAAATGTTGCCATTCTAGTTGTTGGCATAAGCCAAGTCACAATGCAACAACAACTTGTCAAAGAACTTTATGAAAAACTATGCAACAGACTTGAGCCAAAAAGTTTGTGGCCCAAAGTTGAAATTGCAGCTAAATGCCCAACAGGTTAATGGCAAGAAAAACCATCTGCCGACTTTCACAGACAGCTCCCAGCTAATTGCAGCAACTAACAATTTCAAACATTGCCATCGCTATGACAATTTACACAATGAGGCAACCCCTTGCTCTGCCACGCCTCCTCTTCCATGCCCCCTTATCGCATCTCTGCGCCAGCAGCTTGACAATGTTCAGGGACATTAACTTGGCTCATTGTTGGCAACAACAGATGGATAGAAGCTGTGCAAAAAAACTTAATGAAGTTTACAGTTACTGTGCTGCAATTTAATTAGATTAAATTAAGTTTTGAGCAACAACAGCAGACAGGCAACAACTCTTGACAAAGTTCAAACCATTTGTCAGCCGCAATCATCACCGCAGCCGCCAAAAACTTTGCCAAAAATGCCAGAACACAAAATGAAAAAAAAAGTGGAAAAACAACAACCAGAAATCAATAAATTAGACGGGCACTTTTGACAGAGCTCAACGCGAAAGCGAAATCGAAATCCCCCCCAAAAAAAAACCCAACAAAAAAACAACAAAAAAAAAAACAAAAATGCGAAAAAGCGAAATGTTACCGAAATATAAACAACAGAGAAAAAAGCGAAAGGCGAGCGATAAAAATTTATTGTTATCCTCAAAAAACAAGTGAAACAATCAGCAATAAAAACAAAATAGCAAAATTCTTTAAGCAATGCTGAAGTTCAAATGCTCTATATAGAGTATATACTGTAATTCTTTAAGTATTCCAAAATATCATGTTTATTATTTTATCAATTGTTAAAAAGAACACAATTTCCTTAGATAACAAAATTGATTATTTATTTTTTTTTTTTATTTATTTATTTATTTATTGTCAACCAAAAAAACAAAATTCAAAAATTTGAATCAAATCAAATTTAAAATAAAATAAAATTATAAATAAATTAAGAAATACTTAAATATTTATAAGATTTTTAAGACTTCTAAGATTTCTAAGATTTCTGGGGGTAGAAAACCAAATGGTCCAACATTTGTTGCAGAAATTGGGGAACACCCAGAATAACCCAATCAGACCAAAAATAGTTAGTAAGAAAATAATTAGTAAGAATTAGTTAAGATCCACCATAGGTAAATAATTAATTTGAACATATAAATATAGATACCATAGTATAAAGCTAAATGGGTGTTAGTCTAAAATTAAATAACTAACAATATTAAGAAGTTCATTTAATTGATTTGCTTATATGTTTTGTCGTTGCTGTGCTGAAAAGGGGCTTCTAGCCTGCAACAATTAGCTTAGTTGTAGTGTGAATCTCGATAACATTTTTAGTTGCAACAAGAGATGCTGCTGAGAAACAATGATCTGCTCAAAATCATGATACCCTGCATATTAAAGAGTACACAAAAGGAGCACACAAACAAATAGAAGTAAAATCAGCAGATATCAGCTGCAGCGGTGTGTGGCAAGTAATTTAGGCGTTGAATACTTGTAGGCCACAAAATGCGTGCAAATACTTCTTGAGCGGCGTTATTTTGGGGCCTAAGCCCCGTCAGGACTTAGCACGGCTGTTAGCCGTATTAAACGGATCTTGGGTAGGCAGTTGCTGCCGGGCTAGGCAGTTTAAACCTGAAGACAAGGCAAATTTTGGCAGCTGCGATTTTCAATTCGAAAGGAAAACAGCCAAATACAAACAAACAGGACCATAACGGTAAAAGCACAACACCCTAAACAAGTATGCGGCTTGAGCGCAAAAGGAAAACACTTGAAAATTGAAGTGGATGCGGTACACAAAAGTTGGCCATGTTCCCCACTTGTTTACGCTTGTAGTTTTTTGATTGAATTTTTCGGCTCCATCGAATCGAGTGAGTAAAGTGGCGGTAAAGTCGGAAGAGAGTGGAGTGGAGGGTTGACCTGGCTTAGAAGCAACAATTTGCCACACACACATACACAAATTATGGACAGAGGGCAGACGTTGCAACAAATCTAATAAAAAATTAACAAACCCAAAACAGAACGCAGCCAACAACTGAATACAGAGCCACAGATACACACACACACACCAATACACACACATATCCACATGTATCTTGCCACTTGCAACGATTTGTACCTGAATCCACAGGCGACACAGGACTGACACAGGACACCCCCAGTCTGTCCACGAATTGCTATGCACAGAGGACCAAATTCGAAAAAGCGCGCAAAATGCAGGCCAAATGGGGTTACCAAATAGCGCCGTCAATTCCCAATGGACAACACAATGAGTTGCACAGTGACACACATCACAGAATTTATTTTAAAAAAAGAATAAAAGGTTGAATTCAATTTAATAATTGATCAAAGATTGACAACACAAAAAGATTCACAATAAAGTTTTCTACGTCGACAGATAGTCATTTCTGTATACTATTTAATCCCCTCTCAACTGATTAGGAATTCACCATTATGTGTTTGACACTATAACTATTTAAATTAGATTAACAATTTAATTCGAGCAATATGATTTGCTTGTCCTGACAGAAAATGGGAGAAGTTACGATGATTATCATGATTATCAGTAAAAAAATACACACTACATCTAATTTAGGAATATGAAAATTAAAAATAGCACCCATTTTTATTTTATTCTTATTATTCTTATTTTATAAATATTCTAGAAACCTATATTAAGCTAAATGAAATTACCCGATAATTGCAAACAACTGCATGTAAAATCGATGTTTTTAAACCACTGTGCTTGGCACGTGAGGTTGGGGGGAAAGTATGCTAGAGGGGATGGCTAACGGGTCGCTTCAAATGACAGCGACTGAAATTGAAGTTGGCAAGCGTTTTTCGAGGGTTGATTTTAAAATGCAAACAGAACACAGAACATCACAGGGCGCAGGGGCAGGCGAAGGAGCAGGAGCAGGAGTAGGAGGAGAAGGTCGTTACAGTTGGCACGGGTCTTGGCCCTGCACATAGCTTCACACACACAGTACATAGGACACAGGAAGCAGCCGGGAGAGAGTCCTCAATTCGAGCGGAGCACTATTTGGGGCCGTCTAGGCCGAGTTGAACTTATGTTTATCATTTCTCGTTTAAGCGATAACCAAACAAAGCGCATTTATCTCAACGCAGCTAAATCAAGACAAACAACAAGTCGAGTCCTTTGCCATTGTTGCGTGTGTCAGGAAATCAAGCGAGCCTCTTTGATTTGCCACAAGACAAACTGAACCCGCTTAACAATAGCGGAAATAATTTTATTCGACTTTTCGGCGCATTTGCATCAACAAACAGCCATAAAGACGTCTTTCAGCTTAGTGGCCTCAATAAAAAACGTTTAAAGTGCTAATGAGCAGACGGCACCAAAGGACATTCCTGCATTCTTTTTGCTTTCACTCTGGACGGAAAAGGACAAAGCGGCCAAAATGTAAGCAGAAGCCTGCTTAACGGTTAAGCAGTGGAGTCGGAGGTAAAGCTATAAAAATGGCCAAATTATTATTGTAAAAAGAAACACGAATCCTTGAGAAAGGTATTTAGCATGTAATCAGCTGGTTGTGGATAATTTAAAGGTAATGAAAAGTATAGATAATAATAATTAAT
This sequence comes from Drosophila mimica, assembly GCA_037043585.1. Classification (NCBI taxonomy): domain Eukaryota; kingdom Metazoa; phylum Arthropoda; class Insecta; order Diptera; family Drosophilidae; genus Drosophila; species Drosophila mimica. Next base: position 1,496,128 of record JBAMBE010000585.1, read on the forward strand.
ACTGGTTCTGGTTTAACGTGAAGCTAATTACAATAAATAAATTGTTAACAAAACTAGGACTAGAAGAAATATATTATCAATCAAATAATACAAATGTTCTAGATAATAATTAGGATGTCTTTTGTAGGATAAAGCTATAAAAGTGGAAAAATTATAGTTGTAAAAATAAACAATCACATTATAGATAATTTAAAGATAATAAAAAGTAAATTTATTAAACAAAAATTTTTCGAACGTTCTTTTTTCACTTTTCTTGGAAAATTATAAATGAATAAGTGTAAGTTGCTTAGTTGACTACCAAAACTAATAACTAATAATAAAAATCGTTTACTGATTAAAGACTTAAATGAAACTAAGACATGAATCACTAAAGTCAAAGCAAAGCATCTGTTTATTTAAGATTTAAGTTACTCGAGATTTTCAAATCTCAGACTTTGTTTTCTTAGTGAAAATAGCGACTTTAAAGTAACTTAATGTTAAAAGTGCTTTCTTTGGTCTCCACATAAAACTCTCAATTTGGCTCATATTTTATTTAAACAAAAGTGTGAAACGAGATGAAAAAACTCACAACTCGTCCGAGCGAAGCTGAATGTCGAGTTGAGTTGCGAGACGAGAGTTGAGCAAAGCGTTTTGTAGCAATGGATTTATGCGTCTTTTGATAACTAATACCCTTTGGGCGATTGTCAACACGAAGATAAACTGCTAGGCAACTCCCAAGTCCAAGTCCAAGTCCAGCCACAACACATGTGCCAAAGACTCGAGCGAATCTTTAAAGGAGCATCTTAAAGCTGAGCGCCTCTCGTTCAATTCCTCAATAACTGTCAGTGACTGGCAAAATGTCAGACTGTTTGACTGTTTGGCTGTCTAACTGGCACTTGTATTAATTTGCTGTTAAACGGCAACCCTAACGGCATTTTCTATTTCTGTTTTTTTTTTTTGGGGTTGTGTGCCTGAAAAAAAAATGGCCGAAAACAATTTGAGGCAATCAGCTGCCGCGTACGTGACAAGAGCTCCCCGAGAGGAAAAACTTGTGCGAAAATATAGTGCAAAATGCAAACAGCTGCTGCCCTTTGGCTTCCATTGACTGCCCCCGTGTCAATGACCTCCCCGTGGCAGCCACTGATGCTGCTATTGCTGCTGCTGCTGCTGCTGCTAACGAGCACGTGAGCCAAGTGTAGCAGCAAATTAGCTAATTTACTCCAATCTACTGTGCAGCTCCTTGGCAACACTCACATCGGACACACTCACATCGGACACACACACACACACACACACACACGTGTCCAGCAAGAAGTCAAGAAATTCAATTGCAAACATAAATCATGCGAGCAGACGGCAGAAGAACACGCAATCAGCTGTTGGTCACAGCGCAGCCTCCAAAGGTGGCAAGTGCAACACAGAAAAACCCAAAAATTGGTATGGGAAATTCTGTGGATCATGTCAATCAAGCCACAGGAACACAGGCGGCGTATTTGGCCCAAGGGTTGAGTGGTGGCAGAGTGCCCAGACTACCAGACATAACAACAAGTTTCGGGTTGCCACAAGGGTGCTTATTTGACAGACTGGTAGACTACCCTATATTAAAGATAAGCTAGTTCTGAAAATGAGTAATTGTTGAACAAATTATCAGCAAACCTTATAAAATATAATAATAATTACTTATTTCTCTGTCTGTCTAAGCTTTATATGAGAACTAGTCTCTTAGCTGAAGAAACCCGGAATTAGGCAGATTAAAACATTGTATCATATAAAGAAACAACCGATCGAAAGTTGATTCCTTGTTTGCAAAAGCTTTTTCATTTAACAAGATAACTTATCTTAACTCAAACGTTCTATTAGGATAGAAAATTAACATCGGACTACTATTTCACATAGCTTCAAAAACGAACAATTGGTTGGTTTTCAAATTTGTTATTTCCTTCAACTTAAGTAGGTTTCCTTAAGTAGGTTTCAATAAAAACTTTAATTAATTTGAAATCTCATTCGACACATGCTCAGCTACTGCATCATTGGTCTTCTGCACAGGGTATAAAACTGAAAGCTTATACGATTTATCGATGGCTTCGATGTAGGCGATAATTTATTTAACAATGTGTGGAGCCTCGGGAGCCCCAGTTGCCCAAGTTGCCCTTGGCTGTCGCTGGTCATTGAGATGTAAGCGGTTGCAAAAATACGTTAAAGTTGGAGCGCTGGCAACAATGTGTTGGCCCTGGGGCAAGAACAAAGGAAACGATACGAAACGTTTTTATCTGCCGCAGCATCACTCCTTTATTTGCCAAGTGCAAATTGCAAAATGATATTAGGACGGCAACGGCGGTGATTGCGGGGGTGGTTCGCATTTGCTGCACTGCATCATCACCAGCATTTCAGCATTATCAATTGGGGGTTGGCGCATTGTGTCTAACCGAGTGAACAGAGTGAAAGTGGAAATGCGTCCCCGCGGCAACAGCAGCACTCTCTCTCTCTATCTTTCTCTTTCCCTCTTCTCCCCTTCGTCCCTAATGAGCATGAGGATATTTAATGTGATTTGTGCGAAGGGTGCAACGCCTCTATCAATATTGCTGTGAATGTGTGTGTGTGTGTGTGTGTGTGTATTTGCTCTATTTGCTTTTATAATTGACGTGTTGGTGCTGGGATATAAATCCAACACACTCTCTACTCCCTCCCTCCCACCCTCTCTCGGACTGCCCCCCTGCCTGTCCAGTCACTGACTTTAATGAATAATTGAGCAGACACCTAAAAGTTGTACGTGAAAAATACAACCAAAAATTGTCACATGCATTTTCATTGTTCATTTAGAACAGCTGCATAATCAAGGTTGTCCAGTGAAATCCTATTATATAATGCTGTCACACAATAGGAGCACATTAGCTATTGATTTTTTCCGACTCTGACATAACTAAATTACCTTAGATTCACATTTGCGATGGAGAATGAAATTTAGGAACAACAAAAAGGAAACTCAAATTGCCTTCAACTAAATTTTTGTATAAATATAAAAACAGATTAAGCTTTTGATCCTATGAAAGCTGTATGATATAGTTCGCATATGGAAAAGATGGATTCGAGTAGCTTGTTAATCAAATAAATTTTGTATATAAGATGTACATGACTATATCGCCTCAGGCATAAATATACATTATAGAGTCGAGGACGTATCCTTCAATATTACGAGAACGTTATAAAATACTCATTAGGGGTATAAAGGACACAAATATGATGCGGCATATTCATAAATATGCTATAAAATGACTATGCTATTTTCTGCTATAATAATTGCATATAAACAATAATTTCTAATCATTCCTCTTTCAGGGTAGTTACATCAAAAAGGTTAAGCAGTGTCTATGTTTATGATACTTGTGACCTGTCATTTATCGAGCTTATGATGGGGAAAATGATGTTGATGAATTCGTTATTGAAATGGCCACAACAACCTGACCGAGACAAGTAGTCTCAACAAAATGCATTATAATGATTTATGAACACGAGAGGTCAGCCAACAAGTTCAACCCCCAGGCAAATTAACAAGGATATATGATGCTGTTGCTGCTGCTTCCTGGCCAAATTTCTCAGTTAAGTAGCCAAACGATCCCCCAAAAAACAAAGCATGTCGAAGCCACAAAGAGACACTCGACCCCAGCAAATGCCTGAGGTGTTTTCTGTCAAGTTTAAACAAAAATTAAAGCATCCCCCAACCCAAGGACACGCACACACCCACACCCACACACACACACACACGCATACACACACACACACACACACATACACACAGCCTCCCCTCAAACCAGTACAAAGTTTGAGCTAATCAAAAATGTTACAAAAGAAACGCAAAAAAAAATACCATAAAATTTTGATGAGCCAGGTCGAAACTTTGATACACTAACCTAAATAGCTTGGCAGATTTTTTTTGTGAATTAAATAAGAATTGCAAAGTAGTTGCTTTGTATTAATTTAAAAGAAAAACTAATTATAAAAATAATTAAAATAAATTAAAAAATAAATTTAATATTTACACATTTTTAAATGGTTATTTATAGCTATAGTTAATCGTATTAATTCGATTGATTTGAAGATTGTTTTGAACAAACTGCAAGACAAAGTGTTGATAGCCACTTGAGGAACTCAGCAGGGAAAGTAGAAGGCAACTTGTATAAGTGGAAAGTGCAAAAGTTTTGCTCAAGCAGTTTGCCACCACCAACAAAACACACACACAAAAAAAAAACACAACAAAAATATAAAATGTATAACGAAACGGTCGCAGCCGGTGCGTGTGGCAGCGAATTCTTGTAGTTGCCGCTGCTGCTGCTGCTGTTGTTGTTGTTGTTGTTGTTGTAGTGGCAACAGCAACATTGTTCTTGTGATTAGCATTTTATCAGCAGATCTTTTGCTCATCATTTTGTGTGTTAAGACAACAGCGTGAACCACAAAATATTTATGTTAATCTTTTCGGGTTTTGGCAACTGTCGAACAGCTGACATTGCACCCAATCTAATGTTTGCCCCTTGAGCAGCCACTCTCCCAACAGCTCCCAACTGGTAGCGAAAGTCATGCGAGGCTGTAATCAAACACAAAAAATATATACGAAGGACCTGCGGGTGGTGCTTTTTATGTGGCAGGCCCATTAATTTATTGCTATTACAATGGAGTGAGCGAGAGAGAGAGAGAGAGAAAGAGGAGGCAGGAGACACCTCGTAACAAAAGGCGACATTATTATTTCATTATTATGCCAAACGCATCCAGTGTATCCACGCCGTGCGTCACTCAAAAGACGACACCGCACCACCGCCACCAGCACTTACACGTGCTACACAGACTCTTCTCATATTACGCATTGTTGCAAGGTATTGGGAAGGGGGTAGGGGGTGAGGGGCGGAATGATTCATGCGCTGGCAAATTTTTTGACGCCCCGCACCGTCGCCCATAAATAAATGAGCGCCCAAACAAACATATGTTTGCTTAGCTAGCGCAGCTCGGCTGCCTACACTGAAAGAAACAGCACTTAACTTGAAATTTACCAGATTTATCTTGAATAATAATGCTAAGAGTTTGTAAAATAAATAAAAACACTTTTAGTCTGCCTTACTTGGATTTTTCTCTCAGTGTAATACATATATGCGTATATTTACTCGTAAATATTTTTATAGTCCGTAGGCTGTGCTGTGCATTCCGAAACAGCCACAGCAGGATTCAATTTACTTTTAAGACACCGAACAGGTGTGTGGGGACGAGGGGGCGCGGGAAAGGACTCTCACCTGCTGTCACAATGGGTTGCAGCTAATCCGGGTGTGTGTAAGCCATTTAGCGGCAATTAAAACATAATTGCGGCATGCGCTGATAGCAATCAGACGGTAAATCATTTGGGCGCAAATTGCAGCGCACAAACACAAACACAGACACACACACGCACACGCACACGCACGCACACAAATAAACACAAGCACAGACGCAAGCTTTTACACGGCTTACAGCCAAAAAATTGCGCGCGTAAATGGGAAACAATGCGACGATGGCAACAACAACAACAAAAACAACATGAACAAATAATGCTCTCAGCACTCAGATGCTGGTGGTTGTGCTTTAAATTTGTTGCAAGCGCGTTTTAAATTATTGCACTGCCGATTAAAACGACAACCAGCGAGCAGAGCAGAGAGCAGCTTTGGCTCTCGACACACGTTTCAATTTGGCATCAACGTAATTCCCGCAAAATGTTAACGGCACATTTTGCACATAAATATCCAACACGCACGCCCGCATGCAACACACACACACGACTGCAGACCGCGGCGTTCACAAACCGACTACTCAACATTTGTACCTTTTGTACATAAGCCTAGCATACTTTTTTGGGAGAGCACTGCAATCGCCTCTGTTAGCTAACAGTGCTGTCGCAGATTTTAAGCACGCATGCTCTGATTTTCATTTTCGCCTTCAGCGATTTCATTATAAAAGCTATTTTCAGTGCTTCATTGTTTTCTGTTTTGTTTCATGTTCCTCATGTATTTTCTTTTAATTGTCTTACATTAAAATTTAATTAAGGCCTGAAACCATATATTATTTACATTTATATTCTTAATAAAATTTTTTTGTAAATTATGAGATATTCACCAACAAATTAGCAACTTTTAAATATTGAGTTTAGTTTGAATTGCAATACCAAAAATATGGTCAGCTTAATCAATTGTAAAGACTGAATTGTTATCGCTATGGTATTTTTAGTATTCCATCGCTTTCTGCCTGCGGTCACACTAAATTAGTTGCACATTTTCGGTACGAAGCGGAGTCGACTTTTTTCTATCAATAAATTCCAACGCAGAAGCAATCAATAAATAAAGCAAGCGCACAATAAAACCATAAATATCAATAAATAAAAATGCCGGCTGTGGTGCGCATAAAGCGTCGCATTGACGAAGAGCCCCACTCGGCCTTTGTACTTAATGGCAAACGCCGCCGTTTGCTAAACGATGAAAATACGCCCGCTTCGACGGCGACGACAGACAACAAAGAGGAATCAAGCCAAGTAATCCTCAAATTTGCCGGCACGCTAGAAAAACAGGTAAGTGCAAGGGGGCTGGGGCGAGAGAGGAGGAATGGGGGTTTGTACGACAACAGAAATGGGTCATCATCAACAACATAATATTCCATAGGATGACAGTGCGACTAAAAAGTTTGCGGCCGCCCGACTCAACAAGGAGTCGGCCAAGGAGCTGTTGCGGCAAACGAATGATCCGGCAATTGTCACAGCGCAGAGGCGCGACAAACAACGACTGGAGGCGCAACAAACGGCGCGCGAGCAACGGTATCGTGTGGTAAACTGTTTGCGCACAGCGCTCCACGAAGACGAGGAGGAAGCTGGAGCAGAAAATGGAGGAGCTGCCGCAACTGCAGCTGGCACCAGCAGCAGCAGCTGGACCAACAGCAGCGGCCCACAACAACCGACTGAGAAGAAACAAATAACAATTGTGGACATTGAGTCGCAACAGACGCAACAAACAGCGCCTCAATCGCAATTGGAGGCGCAACAGCGGCCGGCAGATTCGGATATTGGCTATGTGTACGATCTGTATGTGCCGGAGAATGAGACGCAGGCGGACTATGTTGATATGTTGGACGACAACTATTTAAGGTTCGTCATACACATTGAAGAACAGCAAATGTTCAACATCACAAATTTCTACATGTAAAATGGCAAAATCATTTTTCTTTTTTTTGGGGCCTAATCGATTGTAATATGTGTGTGCGAGTCGAGTGTGTGTGTGTGTGCCTGTGTGTGTGTGTTGTGTTTGCGCTTTTTTGTTTGTCCCTCATGGTAAAGTTGGACGCGTGTAAAATCCAAATCAGACACGACTTAACCACAGATAACTGTATAAATATCTAGCCAAAAACAAGATTTTATATTTAAAAATGTAATGTTATTGAAATTAAAAAAAAAAATCGTAATAAATAATAATTCAAATCATTTACTAATCTAATCACTCGAAAACTAAATCGTTACGGTTCCATAGCTAATTCTAATTAGCTTTTAACTATAATTTATGCAAGTCTCTTTTTCCACTCTTGAGAAAAAACTGAAATCATTTTAATATATGCAAAGTACTCGAAATTGTTTTAAAATAAGGTGAAGAAAAAAATAACAAAATGACAAAAAAAAATTGTAATATTCCATTTTAAGATAACAAAGCTCAAATCTAGATTTAGTTAATGTATCTAAATCAAAATACACAAAAATAATTTTACGTATGATAATAAATAAATGTAATTAATGCAGACTTCAAAGCGAGTTACTTTTCTATATACAAATATATATATATATATATATATTTATCAAACAATGACGAATAAACATGTAAATATTAAGAAACCTAAAATGTAAAAAAAATTGTGTTCGTGTCCTATTTGAATTGTTTGCAACACGCGCCCATCTCTAAATCATGTGTTAAGCATCATTTATCTTAAATGAAATTAGAAATTGAGATATTTTCAATAATTTGCAAATGTAATTCGTCTGATTCTCTATATAAGGTTGTATTATCCGTTTAATTACTACAACAACTGCTACTGGTAACACAACAACCACAGCTACAACAACAACAACGACTACAACCATATACGATGTGATAAGCCGCACCACGCCCCCATCTCCTCCTCAACTGCACGCATCACAGATCAAAATACCAAACGGGGGCTTTCAGTTTCCTCAACTTAATTAGCTTTTAGTTTTTCGCCTTTTTTTATGCATATTTTATTTTCTCATTGTTTTTTTTTTTTGTTTTCCCATGTCCGAATTTGTTGCCAGTTGCCAGTTTTTTAAGTTAAGTCATTCCACAATTCTTGTGCTAAAGTCGAATTAAGTGCGTAGTTTTAGTTAAGCTTGAATAAAGTAAATTCATTAAATTCCGCTGTGTTTCAATTCATTTAAAAAATAAAAGAACAAAAAACATTTCAAAAACACACAAAATTCACTTTTACTTTCGCAGTCTGCGTCCGGTGGACGAGATCGTTTTTGAGGATTGTTTCAATGATCAGGACGAGGACTACGACTCCGAGGACTCCAATCAGGAGAACTACTACCCAAACGATTATCCTGACGAAGACGATCCAGTTGCAATGGGCTCCGACGACGAGCTCTGCCAGCAAATGAATAGATTTATGTTCGGTATGATGACAATGAATTGGAGATATAAATGCAATATTAAATTGCTTCTCTGTTATTGCAGATGATGATGAGGATGAGTTCGCCAGCGGCTCGAGTGACGCCGATGACTACAACACATTCCACGATCCATATATTCACACAATCGACACCGAGGCGGATGAATCCTTTGTCGATGACATCGATTTCTGCAACGTGGATCGTCAGGGCAGCGCCTACGAACGCTACAAGCGCCGCATCCTGCGCGAAGTCGAAGGACTCGAATCCGCGGACTCAGACGATTCGGACGAGTCTGAACTGTATTTTGAGAGTGCCAGCGAACATGGCAACATAAGCGATTGAAGTGCTCCTTAAGCAACTTAGTTAATAATAATATACTGTTTATTCCAATCCATTATTTTCTTGCAAATTAAATTGTTTATGCAATCGAATATTTACTCTTTAGTTCCTTGTTTAAAAAAACATTAAAAAATATACTTATTTTTCTAAATCACATTCTTTGAATTGAATAAAATATACAAAATTAAGTTGTCCAACTTAAACTGAAAGTTGTTCATTGAAAGTAAACAAATTGCTTGATTAATTGCTATTTAGTTCATAAGAAAAAACATTTTTAAATATATGTATATACATTTTGAATTTAATAAAAGGTTAAGCATTAAACTAAATTGGAAAATGATTTAATGAAATTATTAGTCTTCTTTTTTTGCAAACATCTAAAAAATTGTGATTATAATTTTAAAAAGAGAAAATGATAAAAAAAATAACTTGCAGATTGGCAATTAAATTAATTTTTTTGATTTTAAGCATTTCTTTTATTACTGACTAAATTACATTTTTAACATCAATTTGTATAAAATCTAGAAACTCTGCTTTATTATTTTAATTACAATATTTAACTACTTTTTATTCTAAATTTAATCGGAGCTGTTGCGTCGTTTCTTGTGCTTCTTTTCCTTGGAAGTTTTGCTGCGTTTCGTGCGTTCCTTTTTTATGCTGTCGGAGCTGGGCTCCTTCCTAGGCTCAGCAATGGGCAATTTGCTTATAGGCTTCGGCGCACAGCCTTCCATATAGAGCCTTAAAGTCTCCTCGTCCAGCTTTTCGTTGTCCTTGGGCGGCTTGTAGTCGAGCACGTGATCGACGCGCAGAGTGCGTTCCATGATTTTTATGCCATTTAAGTTGTCCACAGCAAGCACCGTGGAGCGCTGATCCTCGTAGCAGAGGAAACAGAACCCCTTCGATTTTCCCGTTTTTCCGTCGCGCACCAAATTAATGTTGACAACTTCGCCGTATTGGGAAAATACACATACGATGTCGCCCTCGGAGAGTGTGTAGGGGAAGCCGGCAACGAATATCCATGCGGAATCCTTGTACATAGCATGCCAGCTCTTGGCACTGGGTGTTTTCAGCTCAAGTTCGCTTAATTTCAACACATTTTTCATATTTGTTAGCGGATTCATTTTTGCGGCTGCTTTTTTGTTTATTTACTCTAAACACAAGTGTTACCCTATTTGGCAAAAGTACAAGAATACCAAATATAAAAATACTGACTATCGCTTTGTCGAAAATTAGATTAATTTCGATAGTACGGCAAGTCTTTAAACCGATACTGCTGAGAGGTATCGTTTAGTGCACAGCTTGGTCACATTGCAGTCAGTAGCACTTTTTAGTCCGTCGTCGTCGGTTCGTTGATTGGTTGTGCGTGCGTCGCATTATTGTTTGTCGCGTTTCCCCAACTAAAACTGCAAAATCGCTAATGAAAACTGCTTGAAATGTTGTAATATAATTACAATTATAAAACAAGTGCTTCAATGTGCAATTAAGGTGTGTTTCATTCTCTCAATTTCTTATAAGCTGTCCAGGAAAACTCGCATGTCTGTCTCTATATATATATTTGTGTGCGTGTGAATGTCTGTGCATGAGTGTGTGTATGAAAAGCAAAAGAAAAAGATATGCTTCGAACAGCGGCCGCAGCAGCAGAAAAGTATCTCTTCTTCTATTTAAAAATGTGTGTCAGTGTATGTGTGTATTGTTAAAGGCATAATAAATAAAAGACGCTTCTTGCTGCCGCTTGCTGCTGCTGTTTCTGCTCTCACGCAGTGTTAATTGTGTTATTGTTTTATCGTTTTCCCATCAGACGCGAATTGTGTGCCAAAAAAAAATAGAAGATTACAGTTAGCGAGTATTACAACAACGCCCTATTTAGGGGGGTCAACAGCTTCCCTTGCAATCCCAACACCCTGACCCCTCTGCCGTTGGCTTGTACGCTTTCGTCATTCGTTTTTGTCGCCGCCTCTGTCTTCTCACTCTTACTCCATATGTGTGTGTCTCCTATTCCCACGCATGGATCGCCGCTCGCATAATGTTGTTGTTGTTGTGCTTGTAAAAGGGAAAATTACATGTGTGCCTGCGTGTGTGTGTGTACGTGTATTATTTTGTTGCTCTTGCACTACATTTATGTCACCCTGCTGGTCACACTCACACACACACACACACACCTGAGACAACTCCACCATATGCCGCCTGCTGCCTGTCAGCTTGCCTTCTCTGTCTGCTCCGCTCACTGCCCCCTCCCTCCATCGCTTGGTTTGTGTGTCTTTCCTTTCTATCTGTTTAACACATTCCACCCCATTTCGCGCTGGAAATGCCGCCTCTACTCCTTCTGCCTTTTCATGCCGTTTTTATTTTTGTTTTGTGCTTTTACTTGTTTTTCGAGGCTTAGGCTTAGGTGTGGCCGTACTTTTTTCTTTTTTCCATTGCGGGCTTCCTTTACACAACGCCACGGAAATGGCAATAAAACAAATTTATAAAATAAAAAAAAATGTGCCCACGCCGTTGACATTGAACTCGCCGTCAGCAGTTCCAGCTGCCCCCTGTCCTCCCTTCATCTTAACATCCATCGTTGCCTCGTTACTTTCCAAAAAAAAAAAATAATAAAAATAAAAAAATGGCAAGCTCCTGTCGCAACGGCCTTTCATTTTTTCGGTCGCTGTCACAAACTTTACTTTTCTGTAAAACTATATGCAAAATAAGTAAAACCGGGTCTTGTTACTTTTCTCACAATTTTAAATTCCCTATATTAAGGGAATTTTATATATGTTATTCAATTGAACAAACATGTTTTCTTTGATTTTGAAAGCAACCCTTACCTTGGAAATCAGTAAATCAGTTTTAACCCTGAAGACTGTACACAATAATCGCATAAGAAGTGCAGCAATTCACAATAATAATTGTTGGCGTATGCAGAAGTAAATTTCTCAACATTAAAATTTCCCATAAGAACAGCTGTTCAATAAGATCTTAAGGGGTTGTATCAAAGATCGCGTTAGAAATCGAACACTTAATAAAAATAAGGGGATTCTTACATATTTACAGAGTATTGTTGATTCGTCAATTTGTTTCGCTCAACTTCAACTTTTCTTCTTTCTTGATTTCTACGTGCAGCAATAGATTGTTTTCTTTTCATTTTTATATACTTACTATTTACATACATTTATATGTGTATTTGTTTATTTTTATTTTGGGCAAGCTTTCTCATTATGATGATGATGACGATGACGATGTGTGTATGTGCGAGTGCCTGTGTGTGCTATATGTATACGATATAACGAGTACTGTTATTATTATGTGCCTCACGTCTTGAGCCAAAGATTCGCGCTGCGACTGCGCACGATTATGGCACATTTCATAGCTGCCAAAGCGCAATGCCAAACCGATGAAAAATTACCGAGCCTCCTCCCCCTCCTCCACCAACCCAGCCCCCCTCAGCCTTTGCTTGCAGACCGAAACGTGTCAAGTTGCCAGATAACTACACATATAACATTTATAGTGGTGAGCGCGTAATTAGAGACACTTTGTATTATTTTTTATGATAAACTATCATATTATTACGCTATAAACTATGTATTTATTGTAACATTACAAACATTGCTGAGTTGATCAAACTATGAGCCAAGTTTGATGTAAGTTCATACTCGATAAACGATTTATAAATGTTGAACATCTTAATTCAGTCTGTTAGTTATTTTTCCAAAGGGTTCTCTAAATGTGTGGCCAGCACTGTGTGTTTGTGGATGTGGCTCGTGTTTGGAGCATAACGTGCGCATAGAGTTCGATTAATTTCGTTGCGCCTCGGTAGCTGTGCACTCAACTCAAACATCCGCTCAAAAGCACAGACACACACGCAAACACATGCACACCTACACCTACTGTTATTGCTGTTGTCTTTTGTCTGGCATCGAATAACCAATGTTAAAACGCATCGTTCGCTTTGTTTTTGTTTTCGTTTCTTAACCCTTGCCGATAAACCACAACTGACCAACTGGCTGCCGTTGCTACTGTTGTTGTTGTTGTTGTTGTTGGTAACATCTGTTTTTCTTGTGGGTTATTAAACAGAGAATAACAACAGCACAAAAACTAAAGTCAAGTAAGAGTTTTGCGTGCGAGAAAAAGTGCACAGCAAGAAAATACCCTAAGATGGAATTCAATATACATATGTATATGTGCGTAATTAATTTAATATAATGTATAAATGTTATGTGCATATACATGATGAATTTTAGTAATTAAATTTAAAATTATTAGTACTCTTTATTAACTAAACTGTAAAAGGTAACTTAAGCTAAATAAAATGAATCATCGCTCGCATTTGAAAACAGTATACCCCATTTGTTAGAGTTAACAGGGTAGATGTAACAAGCAAGTGCAAAAAGTCACTTTACACCCGTTTTTGTATTATTATTTTTTTCTGTTGGCGGCTCTTGTCTTGTTGCCATGTTTGTAACTGCTTTTGTTGTTGTTGTTATTGTGTATGTTGTTTTTGCTGTTTACACCTGTGCCTCGCGTTTCGCTTTTTGCATATTGCTTACAGTGTTTATAGCGAGTAAATTCTTTCTAGCCACGCCCCTATTCTTAGCATTTTTCGAGGGCCGCATACCAAAGGCGACGAAGCCCCCGCACCAATATGAAAACTGAAACTTGTGGCGCGCGGGTTTTTTATTTCATCTGCGTATCAAATAATTGAGCTCAATTGATTTTAATTGAAACTGACAACTCGACTCTGGCCTGCTGCTGTTTGTTTTTGCTGTTGTTTATTGTTGTTGTTGTTCTTGTTGGCGTCGCATGAAACAAAAACCATCAACATTATTTTGATGATGATGATGGATATGATGATTTTGTGTATTGTGTATTGTGATGAATTGCGCCTTAGAAAATATATAAGTGCAGCTATTTGAGAAAATTAGATAACATTTTCTGTAGAAAGCGAAATGAAAATCTAGGACGGCAACTATGTAAATAAGATTCACTTTTAAATCTGTAATTTAGTTTCACTTATTATCATTGATAAGAAAGCACGTCTGACACGCATTAGTTGAGTGTTGTATAACGATATTTGTGGCAGCCCATAATCAGTTTATTTTATTTGCATGCTGACTAATTAAGTACCCTTATATGCTTTCCTGTACTTTATACATAGCCCTATATGTATCTAGAAGTACATTTGATTGGCTGTTGGGCCACATATTGGCATTCGGGGCATGTTTTCCCAATGAATCATCCATGTGACACACAATCTAGAAAAAACCTTTATTCTGATAAAGAAATCAACATTTAATGTTAGATTTGAATATGAATCACTCAAATTGATTTCAAATGCAATACCGCGATATTTATTAAATGTTAATTACAAGAATATATTATAAAAAAGTTAGTTTATATATCGCTCGTTTTTAATCAATTATAGACCTGGTTTTTATGGAATTTATTGAATTGATGTTTGGTCTAATTTTTCAACCGGTTTTTCTAGCAGCTGCAAAAATAGAATTTTCTTGAAGAAAAATTCAAGATTCACTGCTGCTTTTACCCAATTTCCAATTTTCTTGTACGTCTTAAAATAATTTGTAACTTCAACATTCCTTTCTTCCGGGGTATTACTTTAAAAGGTTCTTAAAATATCACTTTAATACATGACTGTTCCTAGTTTAGGAAATAAGTGAGATATTTTTATAAATTTCTGCCTATAGTCTGCATCGATTTTTCGCATAAAATAGATATCTAAACATAGAGTCTCGAAATGCCAGAAAAACAAATAAGCGGCACACGGCAAAAAAAAAAAAAACAATAAAAAACAAATACTAAAATAAAACGAAACTGAAATTTCTCGTACGAAATTGTTGAAATATTTCTGCATATATGTAAAGCATTTAGTAGGCTTGAATAAATATTCATTTTATTCAACCATACGGCACATTTCAACTTTCATTCAAATCACCCGACCACATTTGTTTATTAATTATAACACTTATTGGCTAATTCTTTTTTGGTTTAATAATTTTTAGTGCCCACATATATTTGGGTAGTGCGAAGCTGGATATGAATTAAATTAAATGACGTTTGCTGCTAAATATTTATTTGGCTCGCGCTATTTCCAGCAGCTGTTTCGCATATTTGTAAATGTGCATTTTATTGTACACTTAAATTGTTGTTTATTTTTGAACATTTGGACGGCTGCCGGCGCTACCAGCTCTAATAAAAAGCTTAACAAAATGCCACAACAACAGCAACGAAACAACTATTTAGATATGCGGCATGTGCATGTGTGTGTGTGTGTGTGAGTGTGTGTATTGGGCAAATTTTGTTTTTATTTTTTATTTTTTTTTTTTTAGACACTGCCGTCGCGCAGAAAACTTTCACTTCCATTAAAAAGTTTTGTGTGTACCTGTGCGCTTGGCAAAAGTCTCGGCAAAATGTCGACTGAGACGCCGGCGTCGACGTCTGCGTCGTTAAATGACATTAGGTTAGGTTTTATGGCTCAAAGAGCCTCAGCGAAATTCTGCACAAATGTCAAAGTAGAAAATTTACATGACCACAAAACGATTTCGCTTTTATGTTTCTTTATTTTTATTTTCTAGGTTTTATTATGTGTAATGCATTTGTAGAAAGTGAGCAATGATAACAGCAACATGGCTGCTAATGTTGACGATCAGTCAGTTTTTCCCAAAAAGTCAGCTAAATTAGTTGTACTTATTTTTGGCCTCAAAATTATTTAGGTGTTGCTTCAGCTTGCTTTAGGTCAATTTCTCATAAAGTATTTGAGCTGTTTAACTCAAATTTGATGTAAGAAACAAGGCAACTTATTAATTTTTTTATTATTGAATTTAAAAATTTTATGTTTAATTTTTATTTATTTTAAAACTGTTTTTAAATATTGCGTATTCTTCTGCTGTAAAATACAGTGTAACAGTAAATGAAAATATATAAACAAAAAGAAATAAATGCAGTTGATTTAAAATGGAGGCCCACTAACTTGAACCATTAAGTTTCAAGAAATAAAGTATAATAACAGTTTATTTAATAAGCTAGATTTTTTAGTTTGTGACTAATTTAAGTTACATAACGACCAAGTAACAGTGTCATCAAGCTTGGCTTGAATCTAACTCAAGCAAGGGCATACAAAGTTCGGTCAGCTTACAATTAAAAATGAGTTGACTGCACCTGTTATGTGACCGGAAGTGGAAAGCTGTGCAATTACGAGGTACGTTCGTAATAAGAGAGTCGTGGCGCTATTAATACTAAATATAAACGTAATAAAAATGGCTCACACTGTTGGCTTTATTAGCAAATATTAGTGCAGTTACTTTTAGACTAATTATAGAGCACGTCAGTCACCCACCATCAACCCATCTCCATCGGTGAACTTTTATGTGAGTCAGCAGGGCTCTCCATTATGACAATGGTTCAACATGTGTAAACAAATCCAAGAGTTGTGAGTCAGCCAAGCGCCAAGCGCTAAGCAAGACAAAATGATCGGATTTCGGCTGGCAAGTGTGGCCCGTCTCGGGTGTTTGAGTGTGTCAACTGAGTCGCAGATTCAACCGACGCCAGTAGATGAGATTAGCAACCAGTAGCTGCAGCCAGCCAACCAACCTTGGGGGCACAACTTGGAAATCTGCGCTGCTATATCGCTTCCATCGTTCGCAGTGGGTAGTCGTGCACCCCATCGTTTAATATTACCATCATATTTTATATGTTGAGCATTAATCGTACATACTTCTCTCCATCCATCCATCCATCCATTCATCCGTCCGGCCGTCCATCGGTCCGTAAAGCGCAGACAACACTTGCTAGTCATTGAAATTGGTCAGTTTAATGACTTTTTATGCGCATTCATTAGTCATTGTCCATGAGAAATTTGAAATATGAATTGTTTTCAATTGGCGCTCAAAAGTATCGTCTATACATATGTATACATAATTATAATTGGTGCGAATAACTGAAAAAGTGTGAATCATTAGTGGTAGCTAGTCATCACTTGGTTAATATATTATTTAATTGTGGCTCATTGTTCTACAATTAAAATCATTTTACATAGATAAGTGTGACTAAGATATTTCATTATACACTTTCAAATATAATATAATTGGTACAGAAATGATCTAATTTTTGATTCAATTTCCGAATTGAGCAAATAATCTGATGATGAAATTTAATTAACTACAAGTAAAAAATGTTTTAAATGTATTTAAAACTTTAAAGGGTGAATGAAAGTTACATTTATTATATTTTAATATTATTAATGCACTTAATATATTTATAGTTAAGGATATCAAGTTTAAAACTTTGAAAGTACTTCAGCCTTAAATATCAGCTGTAAACTTGTCTTACTCCACAGGTTCCGACATTTTTCCATAAATTTCTTTATTTTATATCTATATCTTTCTCTCTTCTAAACTTTTTTTTTACTTTCCTTGTAATTAGGCAACTAACGCTTAAATATTTTTGGTCTGTATTGGTTTTATTTTCTGGGTTTCACCAAACCTGGAAATAAATATTGGACCATTCTACGTTTAAATACCAGCAGAATTTATACTTTAATTTCCCCCTTTTCAGTTTCCATAATTTAATTCGTATCTTTAATATTAAATTTGTATTTATTAAAATCTTTGCACAAATTGTGGTCCACATTAGAAAAGTAATAATCTATGACCATCCGCTATGTATGCTATCAAATATTAATAAAGACCAACAATAATCATATGTGATTAGATTGTTAGCTTTTTATCAGCTAACATCAGCAGCAACTCCTTAACTTCAGGTTTTAAGCAGCTGCAACTTGAAGTTCTCACGCTGTGTTGTGTTCTTGTTGGTTGTTGACTTTTTTAATGCTTCCTAGGAACCATTAACGCTTAATGCCCTACAATCACTGTAAAGCACTTTCCGGCGATGTATTTTGCTGGGATGTTAATGTGGATGTGAATGTGGCTGTGGCTCCTCCCACTTCCTATGCCCAGGCGGGGATCCTATTGTGTTGCAGATGCACATCACTTCTGCACTTGTTGAGCACATCAGCAGCATGTCAGTCAACTAGCAGCTAAATGACTACCGACCAACTGACTGACGGACTGACAGACGGGCGGACAGAGAGACAACTGCGTTAAGCACATTATGCATGGCATATATATATATATATAAATATATATACAGTGAGCAAAAGCTTATTTCGCACAGTGCCTAGCAAAAAATTTAAAGTGCTATAAAATTTAAACAAGTAAACAAATTCAAAATGTTTAAATGCCAATTTGTTTAATGTTATATCACATTTGAAAAAGAAACTTTACTTTTTATTAAAATATTAATTAATTAATTAAAATTAGTCAAAAACTAAAAACATATTCAAAATTCGTACAAAGTCTTATTTCGCACAGTCTTAAAAAAAGTTACATATTTGGCGTATAAAAGCTTAAATAAGGATGTTAATACTTAGTATGATATCCTTTAGCCTTAACAACTTCCCTTAACCTATTATTCATGGAAGATACTAGTTTCCGGGTAGTTTCTGGACTGATCCTGCTCCACTCCTCCAGTAGAGCATTTTGGAATCCTGTTTGTAGGATATGTTGTGATTCCGGATGTTATTTTCCAGCAGAGCCCACAAATTTTCAATAACATTTAAATCTGGAGACTGGGCCGGTGGAATTATCATGTGGGGACAGTTCGGTCTAAGCGAGGACTGTACTATTCCGGCCTTATGCTTGGGGTCGTTGTCCTGGTAGATCCGGAAAGTACGTCGTATTCTAGCTTCTCGGCACTTTCGAGTAAATTTTCCTTTAGTATATCAAAGTACACATTCTTGTCCATTATTGGTTCAATAATCACAAAATTTCAGTCGCGGGCTGCCGAGATAGATGCCCATACCAAGACACTTCCTCCGCAGTGCTTGACTGTTGCCTTTAAGTTTTTGGGACTGAGCTCAGTATTGGAGTGTCACCACACATAATTCCGTCCGTCCGAGCCAAAAATGTTTAATTTGTGCTCAAATTCAAATATAACTGTGTTTCAGAACTCCAAATCCTTGTCCAAGTGGATTTTGACGAACGTCATCCTAGACCCTATAGTTTTTGCGCTTATAAATTTCTTTTTTCGTGGTTCTCGGGCATTAAAGTCATGGTTGCGCAGAACTTGGAGCACAGTTGCCATACTGAACTTTTTCCTTATTTCATCCTGCACCTATTGAGTCAGTTTTTGAGCCGATAGCTTAAGATTTCCCTTTGTTTTCCTGATGATCCTCGGCTCGACCTGCTTGGTGAAAATTGGGTTTGGTGCCATTCCGCCCTTGTCCTCTGTCCGATTTTTATCGACGAAACTCCAAATGATGTAGAATACAGTTGAGGTGTTTAGATTGACCATTTTAGCTATTTGGCGATATGAATATTCGATTTTTAAGTGTTCCAGGATGAGTTTCCTTTGCTCAATGGTGCCTAAGGTCCTTGTTGGCTTGTTGCTCCCGAAATGCAGGAAAAAACTAAACTGACTACGAAAAATTAGTCTATTTATACCGAAAATATTCAACCTGACAAAAAAATACGGGTTTAATGGCACCCAGGTGTCCATAATGTAACTGTGCGAAATAAGCCTTTGCCATAAATAGAGGTACTTTCTTACATAACCCTACCTAGCAGGTGGAAAAACCACAGTTTATTAGGATCGTATATTCATTTTGGTGGTTAATAAATGTACCTGCCATGGGTCTTTGGAATTTTTGAAAAAAATTACATAATTACTTTATGGCATGCAATTAAAATTGGTGCTAGGCACTGTGCGAAATAAGATTTTGCTCACTGTATATAGTGTGTGCAGACAGAGCCGTAAGTCTTTTATGGTCGACATCATCGTTCGTTAGTGCTTGCAACTGAATTTGTGCTCGCTCTAGAAACGCCACAGAGCAGTCAGTTTTGTGACCCAGTTAGTGCCATAAATTAGCACAAGCAACGACTGACTGCCAGTTGCAAACAAACAGCAGCAGCAACAACAGACAACTTAGAATGTATGCAACGTGCAATGTTCGCTTATTAAATACAAGTACGACTATGAAAACGAGTCTCCCAGTATCTTAGTATCTCAACATACTTAGATACAAGCACGCACTGCACCTCAGCTCAGCTCAGTTTAGCTTTGTCTGGCAGGCAAGGCGGTTATCGTTCCTAATACCCTGTAATCAAAAATATTGGTGAAATGCTGTCCGAGCAGGCAAGTTGGAAGCGATCTGAAGGCAAATTGTATATTTTTAATATTTAAACTGAGTATTTAAATTTTAAATTCTAAATTAAACTATGCTCGAATGACATAGCAGAGAGAGAGTAGGGTATACGCTAAACAGAGCTCTTGAGTGCATATCACTCTTGCTGATGTTGGCTTATTCGGTTTGAATATAGGCGTTTCCTATCCCATCTGAATCACATTCTTACAGTTCCGATTAATCAATAATATTTAAATAATAATATGTATTATTGGAAGTATTTTTCTATAGAACAGCGCCTTTACTGCTTTTGAAATCTATTTATATCAATTTACGCGAAAGATTGAAAGTTATCGATAATCAAAAATAAACTTGATCCAGCTATGTTGTACAAGAACTTATATTCGTAATAAGGACTTGTTCATACAGACGAACATGACAAAATCGAATCTGCTTTTAATGCTGATCAAGAATATATATACTGTTATTATCATTACACACTATTTAGCATTCTTACGGCCACAAATAATTTGGAGCACACCTGTTTACAGGGCATCACGCAGTCACGTACTCTTACCTTAACACACGCAAGCATCTACTTGTCTCAATTAGGTCAGTCGTGAGAGATAAATAAAAAAAGAAAAAAAGATGAAAAAAGTAAAACCAGACTATTAAAAAGCCATCAAGTATTGTTCAATATTAAGTTATTTCATAGCATTAATTAGTCTGCGGACGCTGCAAGCGATTGAAATCGCTACCCAAACTCAAACACCAAACAAAGACACACACACACAGACATACAGAAACACACACATAGGCATACACACACACACACATACACAAGTACACTGTATACGCTGCAGTGCACTGTTTGCGGCTTAATTGATTGGAGAAAGTGACGTACATGATTTGGCTGCTGACCGTTCGTTTGGTGTTCGCTCGATTGGAGTTCGTTTTTTCGTTCGTTCGGCTGTTGGGTTCGGCTTGGCCAGGCCTGGCCTGGTCTGGCCTGGGAAAATGTCTTCATCGTTGGAAGCGGTGCCAAAGTGCATGGGTAAACCGAAAGCTAACTGCAACGGCGAATTGCAACACCCCAAAACAACAGCAACAACAACAAGAACAGCTAATCAAGCGAAACATTGAAAAGTGTGAGATAAAAGTCATTTGATATATGTGCACATACAAAAACACACACAGACACACACACACACACACAGACACACACACACACATACATGCTCACCGAAAACCGATCAGCGCTATGTAACGGTAAACGAAAGAAAAAACGATTACGACAATTGCAGCAATACAAATTTAAATTAACATTCATTTGAGGCAAACAAACAGTTAGCGGGCATATTGATTATCATAGCAAATTGAAAAGCTGAGAAACTGATCTCTAAAAGCGCATACTAAAGTAAGAAATTTGGTAATTAATTCAATTGTATTTAGATTCGTTAACGTAAATTAGCAGAAAGTCTGGTTACAAATTTCTATATTCAGAATAATCAGATTGAAACTATACCGAAAACAATAGTGGGAACTATTTGGTAACTTGTACAAAAGAAAAAAAATCTTTTCAAATGATAATTATATTTATTTTTAAACCTTAACCTCAAAAGTTCATAGTGCATTTGTATGGCAATAAATCAACATATAGCTTTTTATTTTTATCAATATCAATAAATTAACCCTTAACCTCAATTATTGAGCTGGTCATTTAACTTCATTATAGAACCGTAATAGATATCAAAAACAATCGAACCCCGAACAGTGTATAATGGACCGAATGTTCAAGATATCATTAATAATGTTAATCTGACGCATTTATTCATGATTTTAATCCCATTTCCCGTTTGCTTCGTGTCCGTCCGGGCCACATTACAGCTACATTTGGACGCATTGATCTATGGTTATTTTTCTTTTGTTTCTGCTGTTTGTTTTCCCAGCTCGTTTTTTTGCCGTTTGTTTTATTTTTTTTTTTACCAAATTGTTTATTTTGTTTAACGTTTTTTTTTTTTGTGTGCGCACTTTTTGTTGCTGTCGTTTGTCACTTTTTGTCGCTTTGTATTTCTCTTTATGTGCTGCATTTCCAAACCGTTAACGTCAACATTTTTAATAGTTTTGTTGCATTTGATGAACTCCTCGCTCTCCCCGCCGCCACCCTCCACCTATGTGGCAGTTGTTGCTGCAGTTGCCCGGTGTCCAGTACCAGATATCACCTTCCCCCCGTTTTTCGCCCCACAATTCTCAGTTAAAACTCGTTTCCGTCTCGCTCTACAGATTTCGCCGACGCCGAAGGCAGCGGCAAACTCGCCCTCTCTCTTTTCCACTCCCTCCCTCCTCTCACTCTCCCTCTGCCCCAGTCCAAAGTGGCGCTGCCGCCAACTCACTCCCCTCGTCGCGGCTTGCCCCGCCGCTAGTTTAATTTATGAAAGTTTAAATGTTGCAGGCCGCGTCGCTTGCATTTGGTGTCGCCTGTAAATCAGAACTGCCGCTAGGCGAGTCACCTCCAACTGGTTGCTTATAAATATTTATCGTATCTGTTTATAGATGGGTTAAACTTGCATTTATATATAAATATATATTTATATGTGTATTTATAAGTGTGTGTGTGTGTGTGTGTGTCGCCACCGCTATGTGCCACATCCTTAAGCGAGCGTCTGAGCCACTGGCCTTATTCCAAATAAAGGAATTCCAGACACGGCTCACAGCTTTTGCCCATAGAGAGTTCGTTTGCTGGCCGAAAGTAGAACATGCGGGCCTGGGTAATTGATAAATACGTGCGTGGTGTTAGAAAGTAAACGCCGACGTACACTGCTAAAAATATAGCAGTGATTAAGCTCAAGCTAATAAGAAATTTGCAAATTGATAAAAATATACAAAAATATTGTTAATTACCACAAAATAGGCTGTGGCTTATGGCTCAATATCCAAAATTAAAATTATAAAAATTATACGTTATTAAATTAAATTACAACAAATTTAGTGCCAGTGGTTAACAGTTTGCAAGCCCACAAAGTGATTAGCTTCTGTTGAAAGAGTCAAGCGATTATTTTAAAACCTCTTCATCATTATTGCAAATAAACATATCCATTATTGCATTATTGTATATTGTATAATTCTGCAAATAAATATGTCAAGAAACCACATGAATAGGTGGAAATAGATTGACTGGCAGGCGAGTCATTATAATCGTATTTTCTTTTATAATTTTATTTTTAATTACAATCTTAATATAGCCGATAATATCTTATCAGAGTTAAACTAAACTTTTATATAATTATAAAAATTATTTTTTATTTGTTTGTTGCAGATGACCAAAAGTGTGTAAAAACTGTGGAAGCATTTGAAATGACCGAGCGGGTAAGCAGCGCTCTGGCGGCACAGCTCCATGCGCATGCGCTGGCAACGAACTCCAACACCATCTCCTCCCCCGAGACTGCCGTCTGTCAGCTGCAGCCGGTGATTGCCTCAAAGGATGCACCGCTTCAGTTCGATACGGATGCACCGGCGGCTGCAATTAGTGCACAGCTAAATTTTAAACTAGTGCCCGTCGATAGCTTGGGCGGCCTGCATTTGGGCCTGGGCAACAGCTGCCAGGAGATGTTTGGCTCAATGAACACATCACAAATCTCAAATGCCTCCGCAGAGTCCAACTGCTGTCCGCCAATGGTGCCAACAGCTCCGCCCAAGCCCAGCAGGCACATGGCTGTGCAGCCATTGAATAGCGTGAGTAAACAATGGATTCCTCAAGCGGTCTCCACTAATACTAATCCATATATATTTTGGTATTCCATAGAAATCCTGTCGCTTTCCCAAGCTAGAGGAATGCGCCCACTTCCATTACGAACGTGTGCAGCTGGGCGCATTGTCGGTGCAGCTGCTGGATGACAAATCGGAGCAGATGGGCAGCAGCATTGCCTCGCAGTCGATTGGCGGCGAGCTGGCACACAGTTCGCTGCGTTCCGCTGCCTTCACGCCGGAGAGCTGCTGGTTCATCATACGCGTCTGTCCGCAACGCTGCGAGCCGTTCCTGATTAAGCGCAGCTACGAGAACATGCAAATGCTGGACGAGATGCTGCATCGTTGCGTCTACGATCGCAAGATTAGCGGACTGCGCAACATGTCCGAACTGGAGGCGGAGGCGCAGCTGCAGACCGAACAGGATGTGGAATATGCCGTGGCCAAATATCTCGACCGCTTCTCGAAAATCGCCTCCGATTCGCTGACCTGCGGCACCATACTCACCTGGCTGCAGCTGGACAACAAGGGGCGTCGCCTGCCGCTGGCCGATGGCGAGACGCAGCGCACCATCAATACGCCGGCGGTAGGCGCCGCCTATGGTGTGCGACGGTATCAAGCGCAAGCGCCGGACGAGATCAACATTGAGGTGGGCGACATGATCTCGGTGATCGATATGCCCAGTCCGGCTGAATCGATCTGGTGGCGCGGCAAGAAATCGCATCTGCAAAAGTCCCTCTACGAAGTTGGTTTCTTTCCCCAGTCCTGCGTCGCGACCATTGGCGACAAGGTGCCACGTAACTTTCCCATGCCCGCACCACTTGTGGGTCATCTGGATGCGTCGCCCACGAAGCCAGTGCTGCGTAAGCATGGCAAGCTTATTGCGTTCTTTCGCTCCTTCATATTGTCGCGTCCGTCGCGACGTCGCCTCAAGCAGAGTGGCATCTACAGGGAGCGCGTCTTCTCGTGCGATCTGTCGGAGCATCTGTTGAACAGCGGCCAGGACATACCCATGGTGCTGCGCTCCTGCGCCGAGTTCATTGAGAACTATGGCGTCATCGATGGCATCTATCGTCTGTCTGGCATCACATCGAACATTCAGCGATTGCGTCGCGCATTCGATGAGGAGCGCGTACCCGATCTGGGCAATCCAGAGATGAAGCAGGACATTCATGCAGTTAGCTCCCTGCTGAAAATGTACTTCCGCGAACTGCCCAATCCGCTGTGCACCTACCAACTGTACGACAACTTTGTAGAGGCTATTCAGGTGAAGGCCGACGAGGCAGACGAACGACTGCGTCTCATGAAGGAGACGGTGCTGAAGCTGCCGCCTCCACACTATCGGTAAGTGTGCAGAAATCATCAGAAATAATCACTTTCTTCTGAAATAGGGATTGAAGTGTTTCTCTTTAATTCTCTTTCCCTGAATCGGCAATTATAAATTTGCTCAGAAATTCTGTTATCAGCATTAATTTTCATAACAACAACAACAAAAGTATAAATAAATTCAAATAAACAGCTGTTATCATAAAGCGGAAGATTTTATACCCTTGCAAATATATATATATATATATATATGTAAATATATATCGCTTTCCAATAATCTAATCATTATTTAAAGTCTGTGTAGAAAGTGCTCGAATCAAATGTTGTTTATGTTCCACATTGACCCAGTTTTGTCAAATTAAGTGATAATCTTTGGGCTTGGATTGATCTCTACAGTTTGATAGATTCAGTGGTTAGTTGTAGTTCTAATTGAAGTTGTGCTGCTTTATCTAATTGATTTTTATATTTTCTTCATTAGCACCCTGAAGTACTTGTCGGAGCACTTGCATAAGGTATCACAGCATCATGAACGGACTGGGATGACGGACAAGAATCTGGCGATTGTTTGGGCGCCCAATTTGCTGCGCTCGCCGGCGCTGGAGTCGGGTGGCGTTGCGGCGCTGCGTGGCGTTGGTGTCCAGGCTGTGGTCACCGAGTACCTGATACGCAACTGTCACAACATCTTCGATGCGCTCGAGGATCACAATGCACGCCTCAGCATAGTGGGTAGCGCTGCAGCGACTGCGGCCGCCTCTGCCGCTGCTGAGCTACGTCTGGAGTCGCTCACGGATTGCGAGAGCCTGCTGGTCGAGCAGCGTGAACAGGATCAATCACTGGGTCTGGTGGAGCGACCCAAGAGTCTCAGCACAGGCGGAGCCAAGCTCATTAGTCTGGAGGAGGCGCAGGAGCGGCACTCACGCATCGAGGGCACCGGCGATCTGAAGCAATCGCTGCCCATCAACATGATGAGCACAAGCGGAGCAGCGGGCAGCAATGCTGCCTCGAACATTGGCTCATACATTGAGGTGGGCGGCGGTCCTTCGAGCCTGCCGGATAAGTATCACACGGTGCTCTCCGTGCCACTCAGCTGGCAGAAACGCAAGCCGGATAAGACGACCTCCTGGAAGTCTATATTCACGCGCAGCCAGCGCCAGGGCCAGGAGCTGCCCGGCCACAAGCTGATCCACGAAGGAGCCGGCGGCAATAAGGAGCCCAACAGCAGCGTTGGTGCTTGTTCCTCGTCATCGCGGGTGAGCTTTGCGCAGGCCTCCCATGCGCATCATCATGGAAGCAAGGAGCTGTCCAAGCACGACAAGCCCAAATCGACTGAGCTGCTGGAGACGACGCGAGATGTACGCGACTCGGCAATGGGCAGCAAGCCCATGGAGCTGTGCATACGCTCCAACTCGATTGATAGCCTGCGCACCGTTGGACACTCGCGCAGCGTCTCACATGACTCCTATTTTGATCTGTTGCAGTCGCCGCAGCGCGGTCACATGACTACCTGCCCCTCGCGTGAGCTCTCCGAACTGGGTCTAAACTTTGATCGCGAGGAACCCGAGATGCGCATCTTCTCCGAGAGCGAATCGCTGGTGAGCTCACCGCGTGTGGGCAAGGAGAATGTGCCGCCTGCCTCCGGTTGTGCAACGCGTCGCATTATGCGCGCCCGACCCGAGGACTTCTCCAGTCAGACGAACAGCGTCAATCCCAGCCCCAAGAAGCAGCCGCGCCTCAATCTGCTCTCACCCAGCTCAGCGGCAGCGCAACGCACGCAGCCCCACATCAATCCGGCGCCCGCCTGCGGCCATGAGCCCGCCGGCGCCGAAAACTGCTGCAAACGCTACAAGCTGGAAGATCAGCTCTCGGACATACAGTTCATTGACTGCGGCACACCGGAGCATCCGTTGCCAGCACAGCAGCAGTTCGCCAGCGTGGAGGTGCATCCGCCACCAAAGCCGGCGCGTGCTCAGACCCAGGGTCAGCAGCAGGCACAGCTGCCGACATCCCCGACGGGCGCTGGCGCTGGTGCTGCACGCTACAGCTATCCGTCCGTGCAGCTGGGCGCCAAGCGCAAGGAACAGCTGGCGGCCATGGAGCGCTTTAGCTACCAGGGCACCTTCACGCAGCCAGGCCACAAGCCGGAGCCAGCCCCAAGACCCATTCAGTGAGTTGTTCCCCCTTTTCGAAATTGACAAAAATAACTAAATCCATTCTCCAATTCTATTCCTTACAGCAATGGAAGCGCCTCATTGCGCAGCATAGATCAGACGACTGTCAAGCTGTCTGCGGCCACGCCCACAACGCCTGCGCACAGTCCGCGCTACTCGCTGCTGCTGTGCGACACGGAGAGCTCGGAGAATAGTTCGGCGGTGAACACGCCACAGTACGATTTGGAGCCGCTTATGATGAACTCAACCATGTCGGGCATATCGGGCGTCTCCTCCAACCTGCAACAGCAGCAGCAGCAATTGCTGCTGAACGTGGATGCAGCCAGCAGTTATTTGGGCAGCTCGCACGAGAGTCTCGGCCAGCAGGTACGTTCCCCAAGTCAACTTGTGCAACACAGAAGAGCATCACTCACATTTCCCGCTCGCTTGCAGTTCAACAATCTCCAGGATGTGGAGCAGCGGGATATGCATGCCTTGAAGCGTGAACTGTCGCTAGATTTGCAGACACGGTTGCCACAGTCAGCTGCTGCAACGCGTACGCTGAAGGAGCAGCAGTTGCAACTGCAACTACAGCTGCAGGCCGCCAGCTCGCCGAATAACTCGAATTTTACGGACAACACTAGTCAGTCGGTGACGCCCAGCGAGTTTGGCTATCAGCATCTGCAGCGCCAGCTGAGCATGCACTCGCTGCTCCCGACGGAGGATAGCTCGCCGCTCTACGAGGACTATGAGCAGACGCCAAGCAATGCGCTGACGCCGCAGAAACTGCAGCCACCAACTCTGACCAGTCCCATCAAGTCGACGATAAGCATTACGTACAAATCACCGGAGAAAGAGAAGCCGCCAGCAAAGCCAGCGCTTCTGCTGGAAACCAATTTTGATGAGCACATTGTCTACGAGCAGGTGAAAATGTTTCGTAATTCGGTCACCGAGGTGAATCAGTTGCTAAATGAGCAGCATGGTCAGAGCCTGAAGCGAATTGTGGAGGAGGATGGCAGCGACAAAATGACGCAACAGTTGCTGCAACTGGAACAAGAGCAGCATGAGGATGAGGAGGAGGAGGAACAGCGGCGGCAGCAGCAGGAACAGCTGCTCTATGAGAACATTGAGCTGCGCAAGCCGCAAACAGTCTACGAGAATCTACGTGGCGAGGAAATGAAACTCAATACAAACGTACTGCTGGAAATTGATTCCGATTTGGATTTAGAGTCAGTGGCCAAGCAGCAGCAGCAGCAGCCAGTCAGTGATCGAATCGAACTGGACAGTCTGGATAGTTTGCCCAGTGGTGCCGAGCACAACAACATTATGGAACTCGAACGGCAGCAGCCAAGCAAATCGCCATCGTTCAGTGTCAAGGAGCTGGCCACCAAATTCGAGAGCTCCCCAGTCGAGCAGCTGCCCAATTTTGATTTCACCCAACGCGGCGGCTCCATGAAGAAACCCAATGAGCTGAGCCTGCCACTTGCCGTACCGCCAAAGCCTGTAATGCCAGCACCTGTGCCGCTCAAGAAACTAAATAACACACAAAAGATAACACGCTCCCTGGATGAGAATGCATTTGTGCGCGAATTTGGCGGCAAGCAGCTGCAGGATTTGACATCCTGTAAATTGCCCGAGCTGCCTGAGTTGAATAATCGCCGCAAGAGCTTTGATTTCACGCGACCCAAAACGCTGAATCCACCCAAGCGTTTGCCGGGCATGAGCATCACGGAGGAGATATGTCAGAAGTCGGAGCAGCACATCACCACGCCCACCACCGAGAATCGCATCTCGCTGATACAGCAGAACAATGTATTGCTGCAGCCACAGCCAAGTGCCACAGCCACACTCAATCTTCCAGTTGGCGGTCGCAAGAGCGTCCTGACCGGCGTCATACTCGATCGCGAGCGCATCGACAAAATCAAGGAGGAGCGTCGCCAGCAGCTGACCCAGAAATACTATGGGGACACCATCAAGTCGCGCTCCAAAACGGAGCTCAACTCGGATGACAACAATTTCCAGGCCTCCGACTCGCTGCGCATCAAGTCCAAGTCGCGCGGCGATATGCACTCGCTGCAAAAGGATATGGACATGAATCTCAAGCAGATGGCGCGCGCCGGCGCTGGCTCCGAGAGCACACTGCATCATGCTGGCGACTATGCCACACAGCGTGTGCGCAGCATCTCCGATGAGAAGAATCAGAATTGTGATACCAGCAATGGGGCCAGCAACAATCAATCCTCCATGCACAGACCAGTCAAGACAGTCGCCCAGAAGTATGCGCCAATCATCACCACCACCACAACAACAACGACGACGATAGCGTCGGTGCCAACGGTGCCCAGTAAATTTGAGCGGGGATTAGGACGCGAACGACTCTCGAGAAACTCCATGCCCCATCAAATGAACGCAGAGAGCAATGCAACTGTCAAGTGAGTTGATGAGGAAACGTTTTCTTATAAATTTCTCAATTTCTTTATCATTTACAGCAACAGAGAAAAGATCTCACCACAATTCTCAATACGCGATGTGACTGCGATGTTCGAATCTCGATCACAAAATCAATAGGCTTAGGCAACCCTACCAACTATGCAACATCGAATACACAATACATCATAATACAACACTAAACACAACACACGAAGCAGAAGAGAGAGAGGAGGGATTGGAAACAGCCGCGTTATATAATTTATTTAGTTTTTAGAATTCTATATATTAAGATGCGTGTTTTGGATCCACACACACACAGAAGACACCACATGCATTAATGTTTTCTATGTATTTATATAAATATTTTTTTTCGGATTCTGGACCAAGCGGCTCCAAAGACATGAAACACAAAAAAAAAAACGCCGCGGGATGATTTTGTAGGGGAATCAATGAGAAGAGCAAAATTTAATTTTGTTTTAAGAGCGGAGCTTTCAATGAGTTTCTAAATATGACTAAAAAAAAAAAAGACCCAGCGCCAAATGCAAATTGTTGTTGCATTGGGCGATTTTATGCGTTAAGTTTATCTCTAAATCTAAATCTATATATCTATATGAATTCGTTTATTTGTTTAATTATTGCATTTCACTTGACTTGATTTTGGATTTGTTTATTGTGTGATTTGTTTTGATTAATGTTTTTTTGTTTGTTGATAATGCGAACAAATACAACAAAAAAAATGTGGAAATTAAATGCGTAATTTGATAGCGCTGATTTTTATCATAAATTTTGAATTAAATTGATGCATTTCGACGCAACTTTGAGCGAGTTGTTTTAAGTATATTATGATTATTTTTATGCGATTAACTTATATTTTAAATAAATTACAACGTTTATAACAAATTCAATTTAATGATCACAATATCTCTATTTTTATTTAATATTAAATACTTGTAAATACTCAGCGCTTGCTGCTCTTCTTGGCTTGCTTAATGCGAAAAGTAAACAAAATAAAGCTAACGATTTTTATTAAACAAAGCCAATCGAGCTTAACAAATATGTCGGATTAAAATCAAATCACAAAACAAAAATACATATTTTATTCATTTCCATTTGCAGATTATGTAAACTTAACTAATTTTTTGTATCTCATTTTATTATTCAGAGTTGGTTCTTCTCAGTTATGTAGATTAGATCTGTGTAGAACCTGGTAGCATAAAACTCTGGAAACATAATGGTTGTTTATAGGCTAATTAAGGTTACAGTTCGCTATGAAATGAACAATAGTATAAGAAATTTCAGCATTTAAATTAATTTGATGGCCACTTTAATGAGAATCAATTTTAATTTAATTTATTTGCATTTTATGGACTTTCTTGTTAGATTCGAACTTTTGATAGCGACAAATTTGTTAAGCTCCATCTGCGCCACAAAAAAAGCAAGTAAATTATATAAAGATTACTGTCCTATATACTAAACTTTAAAGACCGATAATATCAAATCAAAAGAGAACCAAAATTAAGCAAAGCGAAGAAATTAACTAAAAGCTAACAAACTTATTTGCATTAAACATATTCGATCTAAGACCATGAATATATATATAATGGTGTTTTTTTTTTAAATTTTACTACTAGATAAATTTCAGCTAATCAAATTTTTATTAAAGTAGATTTTTCATTTAGTCCTGAGCCAGCTGCCAAATTTTTACTGAGAGCCTAAACAAATTTAAAAGAAAAACTGTTAACGAATTAAACAGATTTGTAATACAAACAATAACTAAATAGAAAGCTTTAAAAAGATAAGTTAGCATTTGATATATTTTGATAAATAAACATAATAATATTAATAATAGATCCACAACTTAGCTATAAACAATTGTATTGTATAATGACTGACAACACGGCTAATGCAGAGAGAATATGAAAAGCGGAAAAACTCTTGCTGAAAATGAATTAAAAGTACATTATTTGCATAAATATATTTATTATACATACGCATTACTACTATATACAAATATAAAATATATATATTTATTATATAGAACAACAATCAATAGCTGCAGCCAACAATTTGGAGCAGAAACCTTTTTCTAAGCAGCAACAACAACAACAACACAAGCAACAATAACAATAAACAAATACTTTAAATGCATATACTTATAAAAAAGAAACTAAATTGTTTTCTGGTGTGTTTTTCGTACTGGAAGCAACACAAATATTTTCTTATCTCTACTGCGCATGCAGAAATGATAAAAATTCGGGTATCTACATTTTTTATCTGGATATAATTTATTTATGATTGGCCCGGCTGCAATTGCCGCCAGGCGCTTAAAAAATTGAGTTTAGACTCATTAGAGTGCCCCTCTCCACGGAAATCTTTAGTAAAAGGCGAAAGATTTATTCGACAACTGAAGAGAAGCCAGAGTGAATTAACACCACCAAACACAGAGGCTCTACCGGGATAAATGCATAAACTGGTTGCGAATTGTAAGAATTGAATTGCAATTGCACATGGACTAAGCTAGGCTACAGAACCTAAATTAGGTAAAAGCAAAGACATGAATTTCGACAATCTTTGAAAATAATAACCACCCTTAAATAAATGTGAGCCGGTGACCTCCAGGTCGTAAGCGTTGAGTCTTTGCATCGCTTACATAAATCAGTCGCGGATTCAAATCCCGCTGAAGACATGGTTGTTTGGTCCTTTCTGTCTAAGTCTCTATCCACAACGGGCCAAATATGGCCTATGTGTGTGGACCTTCGGTTGACAACCCTATAACCTACCTACCTACCTAAGTAAATGTGCAACAGTTAATTTTGTGCATCGCTTACAATTCGCAACTGGTTTAAGTAGACAAATTATAGAGTACTGCAGATATTTTCAATTCAATTTATCGCTTCTCGGCCTTATGGCTAAGATCAAAGTGTAGTATCTGTTCTTATCAGCTTAACATCTGATAGTTTCTCCATTGGAGAACAACAAATGTTAAACTGATTTTTGGAATCAGACGGAGTGCTAGGGGCTTGCTCCACCTCTGTCACGGGTTGGCCCGGTATTGCAGTACCGCCGGGATTTCGGCCCAACTGAATAATAAATTTCAAAATGACTCGAACTGTTGTCTTCTCGCCTTGTTAATAAAGTACTTGTGCGCCACTTGAGTTCCTCTCTTTTAAGTTATTTTTATTAACTTGGATATGCTTTGCATGCCCTGCTGTGATCAGAGAGAAAAAGGACAACACGTGAGAAAATTAATTTGATTAAAAAAATTGCCACAGAAACGCTCAGCGGGACGACTTTGGATGACAATGGAGACCTTATCGCCATCAGTCGCTGCTAATTTGCGCCAGACGGCAGCTAGCTGGCTACTTAACAGTGCCGTTGAAAGGACATGAAGCTGTGGCAGCAACAACCACCCGGACGGACAGGTAGCGATGAGTGAGTATTTGTATATATTCATGTTTATATATAGGTATATGCGGGTTATTCTGAATGCAGTAAATGATGTGCATAAGTGTGAAAACGTTTGCATCCTGCTGCGCATCCAAAGGACCCATTCCATTTCACTCTGCATCCTTTAACCCCTCTGTGCTCTCTGTTTGGGTTGATTGACGCTGATAGGGCACGTGTTGGCAATTATTTGAGAATAAACATGAAGAGCGCTCCTGGTTCAAATCAGATGACTTCTTGTTGAGCACGCCAAAGCAAACTTTCAGACTGCCTTCACATTTTCTCATCATTAAAATATTGATGAGAAAAGTTTATTGAGTGCTATTTGTAAGGTCATCAAGTGCAAGAATTTGGAAGGAAATCTTTAAATCTTTACAATTAAAACTTATAATTAAGTTATTTTCCAATTTCTCTAAAATTACTTAATCTAATTACTTATAATAATTTGACAATTGGTCATAAATTCCTTTAAATAAAATTCAATATAGTTTAACTCCATAGAAGTGAAGATAATGTTCAAAACATTTATGGTTTTTTAAAAATACACCGATAAAGTCTAGATATATATATTATCTATAGATTCAAAATATTGTTTATATTTTGCTAATATATTCGTTAAGCTTAAACAAATTTTTAATTTTTTTATGATTGATATCCAAACCTTAATTTAAATATAAAATATGCTTTAAAATGGCTGCGTCACGTCCCATAAAAGTCAGTCCACCCTTTCTGGGAAACCCTTTAGGCATTTGGTAAATCTAATTTTATGACAATTACGCTCTGCAAATTAAATCAAATAACACAGTGCATGGCCAAATCAAACAAATATATCAAGTAAATAACAAAATATATCGGTGCTTGGGTGCTGATAAAATCATTGAAAAATGCCAGCAAATTACCAACTTCCCCTTCCCCCACTGCGCCTTTGAAAATCATCGTCTGCACATATTTCGATGTAATTTAATATGTGGCACGCGTTCGGAAAACTTTATTCTGCTTCAATATTTTTTTTTTCTTTTTTTTTTGTCGACGAACAGGATGGGCAGGATATGTGTTCTGGCTCTCGGCTGCGGCTCAATTGTTGCCAATGAGAGCAATTGTGTTGCTGCCAGTGAACGGGGCGAGGTGGGGGAGGGGCTGGCTGCTGGCAAACTGGTAATTGCATTTGTTAGTGCTCTAATTGTTTGGGCGGGCGGCACTGGGCAAAAGGTTACTGTGCCTAGGATAACAACAAGAGGCTTTTAATAAGCATTGCCCACAATGTCAAAAGTGCCTGGAACTCGAAAAACTGAAAAGTGGCTCGTGGAACGTGGAAAAACGTTGCGAGAGGGTGGACAAATTGTCCCACCCGGTGATTAACTGACAACGGTTCCAAGGCTGCATTATATTTAAATAGAGAACCTACAATTAAGAATATGTGACATTGTTGACAGCAATTCGTTAGCTGGACTCGTATAACATAATTAAAGAGTTGTTCCAAAAATAGATTTGATCAGGCGCAACTGGCAGAGATTTTAGATAGTCTTACCAAAGGTTTATATTATGTTTATACAAGTGTTGTTTGTTCTTACTTTTTTAATGATCAGAACTTAAAAATTTCAAAATTAGTGAATTTAAAATTAGTCTTAGTCTCTGATGCTGTCTTAATTTCCAAATAAATGGAGTGAAGCTTGATTCTATGAATATTTATCCCAAAATGCTAATTTCGCTTCAAAATAGAATTAAGCATAATTTTCTTATAACAGGCCAAATCCGAGATATGTAGATCCAAAATTGTGGCTACAAATACAACCAATACAATATAATTAAACCATTTAATATAAAAAATGGATGATATCGATCTAAATATAAACAAGTAAAATAAAGTATATCCAAGTTTCCCAACTCCCAAACTCTTCAACAATTTCTTAAGTGAACCCCGAAGTATATTGTTATATTCTGTATATTATCAGTGAAGGAAGTGCCGCCTTTGACCTCAATGCAAGGATGTTGCCACTTGTGGCAAAGACCCTTTGGCACTGCCATAAACAAAGTACCCCTAGCTAACTGAATAAAGAAGTTTATTTTGTTTCAAAAGTTAATTTACCGAGAATCAAACTGAAATGCGGAAGCAGCCTTCGATCATCTGAGAAGCCGCCGCTTGGTAACCTGATCTTTGACACACTTCAGCTTTGATTTCAGGGAATTATGTTAACAAAAAAAAGGAGAAGAAAACAATGAGAGGACGACGCATCACAAAAGGATTTGCCATGCAAACTGACACAAAATGCTTGTAATTGCTATAAGACAGGAATCGGGCAACGGGGCACCCCCCTCTTAACCGCAAAGTGCCCTTTTTGCAATATGATGCCGCATTTTTATTATTATAAAAATTAGGCTTAGCACGTCTGACGGGCACGTGCAAGTCCATGGATTCAAATTAAGTTCCCAAACTTTAATTCTTGTCCCACACAAAGCAACGATAATAAAAAGCAATGGACTCTCTTGAGGTGGCCAGAAATGCCTTTAAATATATATTTAACACATACAGTTAGCTCTTCCGCACGTTCATGTCAAATGGAAAACAATGGAGCCAAACTGAGCTCAAGATGTCAGTTCCGGGGCGCAGTTTAAGTGCTCCCAACAAGCAGCTTGTGTCAGTTACTGAGGACGCCAGTTGACAGTCCTTCACAAACGCCCACTTCTGCTGAGGCTGGCCTGGCTGCAGATTGGTTGAGGTTTACTTCTCTACCTTAACAGATTGCCAGAGATTTTAGCTAAAGCGACTTAATTGCATGTCAAAATTACACTGAGAGAAGTGTGTTGGTTTTTTTTTTATTTATTACTTGTAATTCTTCTTACACTTTACTGAAAATATCTTGACCATTCCATTTTTTATTTCTTATTTCTAGTTTTTATTTTTTATTTATACACCTTACATCTTGTCATCATCAGAATAATTCAGAAACTAAAATATTTATTCAATTTTTAATAAAATTCTTCGTTGAATTTCTGAATTTAATTTTTTTTCTTAATATTTTAATGGTATTAGTGGTAAAATTAAAATTTCGTATGATTAATTCAGTTAGTGGTAAATTAACTGTCTCTCAGCTGTCTCCTTCTCGCTCTTCCTTTCTCTCTAGTTAGTTAGGTTAACATATTTAACAAATTATATATAAATAAATTAACACAATTACCCAGCAACAGGGAAGTTGCCATTGTGGTCCTGCACAGGCTGCCTAATTATTATGCATTGTCAATGTTCCAAAGGATATTACACACCTTTGGCCAGGTGTGCATAGAGCTAGCCTTAGTCCTAAGAATAATTGTATTTAAAATTAGTTGATTTTGTATTAACAAATGACTCAAACTAAGTTGATTTTGTATTAACAAATGGCTCGTTTATCAATTTCATGTATTCAAAGTTAATCGACTTTTATTGGTGCAAGTTAGCACTGTTCAATTTAAATAGTGCAACTAATTCCAGTACCCGAATTATTAATTATCTTTATTTAATAATAGCTAGCTATCTCATTGTCTATTTTAATTATTTGTAGAGTTTTATATACAATATTTAATGTTATGACCTCTTTTCTCTCTTTTTCTTATGGAGCACCATATCAAGTAACACTCAACTGTGTGTATAAATTTTCCTGTGTAGTCGCCTGCACAGTTATGCTTCCATTCCCTACTTCAAACTGAAATGTGTATATATATATATATTTATATATATGTACCTATGTACATATATATATATGGAGGTACATCTAATGCGCCCGCTTTAGGGCTTTAACCTAATAATGATGTTCGACTTACTTTGCGTGACTTATTTTATTAATAAAACGAGCAAATTTGTCTTGCTTTTTGGTCGCATCCAAGGCAGACACACTTTCACACACACACACACACACACACACACACACTCATACACACATACTTATGCACACAGCATCCTATGCTAGCTCTTTGCTCTCGTTATTGTTTTTCACATACACCGACCCATCGACCCCCCCAACGCTACAAGAGAGAGAGAGAGATGCCGTAGTTACTGCATGCGGGACAAGGACGAACAGCTGTTCTTGCGGCAACCCCAAAGCGAAAAACACGCTGATTGGCTGCACGGGGTGACAGGACACACCCACAACCGCCACGAGGCTGACTTTATGGGGTGGTTGTCTATTTCGGGTGGGTCGTGTAAGGCTATGCCAAATGATTGAATTA
Source organism: Drosophila mimica (assembly GCA_037043585.1). Taxonomy (NCBI): domain Eukaryota; kingdom Metazoa; phylum Arthropoda; class Insecta; order Diptera; family Drosophilidae; genus Drosophila; species Drosophila mimica. Next base: position 1,533,587 of record JBAMBE010000585.1, read on the forward strand.
CTGACAAGTATTTTTTGCCTAATTGCCTGGGCTTACAGTAAGTCTGGACCCGGGGCAGGAGCAGAAGGTGCTGGGCTATGGGTGGGGTGGGGTGAGGTGGGGCAGCCTTGGCTAATACGTATTATGGCCAAATTAGGTGCAAGCTGTTGATGGTTGCTGAGGCATAGTTGTGCATGAGTGCGAGTAGCTAAGCAGAAATATTACGCATACGCCATGCAGCCAGACACATGTATAGACAGACAGACAGACAAACTGTCTGGCAGGTTGACAGGCAGGCGGGCAGGCAAACAGGGCCATCCATCCGTCAAACAGTAAATTAATTATAATAATTGTGGCATTTAATGAATTTAATGCATGCACACAACACAATGGCGGCCATGACACGTTAATTATTTGCAAAAATGGCGGCTGCCAGATATTTGCGGCTAGAATCAGCGTCAATTAAACATAACAAGCGCACAGCCATAACCCAGTTAAGAACAGACATATCAGCGTTATATATTTATTCGCTGACATATTTATATGTGTACATACATATTATATATATATTCATATACGATATAGATATTGCATAGGTGAACTGCCAACATTACTGCACATAATCAAGCGGTACAAATTGCTAAATTGCATTCGGCCCGTTTTGGCAGTTTGAGTTGAGTTGATTGTCCTGTCGTGCGTGAGAGAGAGACAACCATATGGTCGCTACACACTGCTACACATGCAAATGGGGGTGTGTTTATTATATATGTATGTATGTATTTTGCTTCTTTTTTTCGGGTGGGGGATGCCTCTAAGCGAACAGCGTAGAGCAACTGCATTGCGGCAACTAGGGGATGGGCTGGGCTGGGCTGTGTCCTGCATGCTGTACGCTGTATGTTGTATGCTGCATGTCTGGGCACTATTCAGTTTGAGTTCGGGACATCGTTTAGAGCGATTTGCTGGTTGATGTGCGGTGATTGCCGCAAACTCAACGCGACCGTCAACGAGTAAACAACCTAAGCGCGACGGCAGCACATATCAGGACATCCAGGCAGGACATGTCAACGCTTAATGAGCACAGCACCAGCCCAGCAGCAGCAGCGGCAGCAGCAGTCGCAGCACCAGCGGCAACTGCTGCTACCGCGGCAGCAGCAGCAACGGCGACTGTTGCCAACAGCAAGAGTCTCGCCACAACGACCACAATGCTAACCACAAAAACTCCATTCTCCATTGAGCATATATTATTTCCGAAATTAAATAGTGACGGTAACAATAATAGCAATAACAATAGCAACAACCACAACAACAGCAGCAACAGCAGCAACAGCAACAACAGCAACAATCACAACAACCAACAAAAGTGCAGCAAATATGCAGTGAAAAGTGCCAGGAGTAGTTCCAGTTCCAGCTCCATATCCATATCCAATTCCCTAACCAGTGCCAGTGCATTTGACAATAACAGGTATCCAAGTAATCATCCAACAGCAGCGTCGGCCTCATCGCGCCCAGCAATAAGTCCAAATCAATCAGCGTCGGCTTATTCCAGCGAGGATTACGTCAAATCCATGCAGAGCCAACGGTTAGTTGAAGATCAAAGACTCAACATATATAAAATATATTCCTCATTTTAAAACATATAATCAATAATACATATAATGAATTAACTAGTGTGTTTAAAGATAACGCTACAAATCTTTAAGGTTAAATTTGATATAATTCTGCTGTATTCTTAAAATTCAACGCGTTTTTTATTGTAAAAGTACAAATTTTTTAAAAAGTGAGAAAAATATGCGAGAAAAAAATAGAAAAAATACTTATAAAAATCATAATCTTCTTTACAATATTATTTATGTGTCGCTGTAATGCAAAGCATTACTTAATTTTCCGTTCTTAAGATTAGTTGAATACACTGTATTCTGTAAGCTTTTTTAAAAATATTTTTTATTAAGATTCATCAGTACCGACGGCTAGATAAATCATTTATAAATGTATCTTATCGCTCCACATTTGAAGCTTTTACTACCCCGCAATGTAAAAATTACGTTCCCAGAAACCTCATCAAATTAAGGTTTTTAACATTTAGCTTGGCTACTCAAAATGATTTAAAATTGTTAAGTAAAATAGATAAGATAAGAGTCAGTTTAGTTTACTAAAAAAAAGGTATAACAAAAAAGATAATAAAGAAATCTCTAACTTAAAATATATTTAAGTTTTAGGGTAGCGAATCAAATTATTTCAAAATCGTAAAGATTTACTTTGCTGACTTATATTGGTTTGCATTAAATATTTAATATGCAGAGATATTTTTAACTTAGTCATATTGGACAAATAAGAAAGTATTTGGTTATTTTTATAATAAACGATTAATGAAAGTGTGGTATTATTTGGCTATAGCAATGCAAAAATCTTAACACATTTTCTTTAATCGTTCATTAAATGTATCCAAAATTTGTCCATGCCTAAATAAATTCACACTTTTTTAATCGTTCAATCTAAAAATATCGAAAATGCTTCATGCTTATTTAATTAGCAAACCTGCTCACCTAAATGCTGAAATATCAATAATTATCGTTAACAGTACACACCAGCAGCGGACACAAGCATCACACTATGCCCATGCCAGTTCTGGCCAAGTTACCGATACGGGTATACAGCAAATGACATCGACACAAGCACCAACTGCTCCTCCACCGCCACCGCCACCTCCACCGCAAGCAAATGGTGTCCCAAATGGTGTTCTCTATCCGAGTTCTGCATACGGCGATCATGGATTTCTGCAGATGACGCTGGGCTATCTGTCGCCATCGTCGGGCACGTACAAGTCGGTGGATCCCTACTTTCTGTCCCAAGGTACGTTCAATGACAATGGCCATTAGCAACACCAAAAGTTTGGTCGGATGCACAAGTCCATTTATGGGCGCACACAACACAACACAACACAACTCTGGTCTGGTCGTGTAATGCAATTAATATTGAAGTCATCTCTCCATCTCTGTGCAGCCAGCCTGTTTGGAGGAGCGCCCTTCTTTGGTGCGCCCGGCTGTGTGCCGGAACTGGCGTTGGGCCTGGGCATGGGCGTGAATGCGTTGCGGCATTGCCGTCGTCGCAAGGCACGCACCGTATTCAGTGACCCCCAATTGTCCGGACTGGAGAAGCGTTTCGAGGCGCAGCGCTATCTGTCGACGCCGGAGCGCGTTGAGTTGGCGACGGCACTGGGTCTGAGTGAGACGCAAGTCAAGACGTGGTTCCAGAACCGTCGCATGAAGCACAAGAAACAGCTGCGACGACGCGACACTGCCAATGGTGAGTTGTTGCCCCTGGCAACTTTCTTTGCACAACTTCTTTGGCACTTTGATACTCTTGGCCAATTAGGCCGCAGACCTTTTTGGCTTTTAGCAGCCTGACGAAAGTTTTCTTAAAGTTATAGTTTTTGCCCTAATCAAATTAGTTGTACAATTTACGCAAAAATTCGCAAAATTCTGTCCGCAGAACCCGTTGACTTCTCACGCTCTGAGCCGGGCAGCAAGCAGCAAGGCGACTCCGCTGCTCCCGCATCCTCTACAGATTCTAAGCAGTCCAAGCTGGCTGGTGCAGTGAGCGGCACACAGACGGCAACTAGTCAGCAGCTGCAAATGTGCTTCCTGCAGCATGGCTACTCCACGGATGACTATTCCGATCTGGAGGCGGACAGCGAGGATGAGGATAACTCTAGCGATGTGGACATTGTCGGCGATTCCAAGCTATATCAACTTACATAGGCTGTAGGTGGTTGAAATTTCGCAATAAGAAGACCAAGAAATTTAGTAAGGAAAAGAAAAATTTCAATCAACTTAATTATTAAATATTCAATTAAGTTTGCAATATATTTATAGCATACCGAAAGTTTATAATTAATAATTCTTTAATTTTGGGTTTGTTTCTTGGCAATTTTAAAGAATAATAATATTATTTATCAAAATAAGTCTGTACAATTATCGTAATATAACTGTAAATAACCATCAATAATAGATCACCCGATTGAGCGCAAGTCTAGTCACAGCTATATTTAAGATCAATAACTGTATACATATTTAAAAACTAGTGATTTTATTCGAGTACTTCCATTTTAAGATCTTTGTCACACACATGAACTCCCTCTCTCTCTCTCTCTTTCGCTCTCTCTCTCTTTATCTATCTAAATCTAAATCTATCTTACTCTCGCTGTCTGGGAGTGCGTATTGCTCTTAATGGTTATAATAATGTGTTAGCCAGCCTAGTATTAATGCATTCAATAAAAACTCATGTGAAAATTGAAAGGAGTTTGAGCTATTCTGGTCGTGTTCGTCGTGCAATCAAATCCAATTGAGGACCAACAAAAAGTAGGCACTAATCAGGTTAAACTGCTACATTTCCATAGGGGTGAAGTAGCACTGCCCACGACCACGCCCACAGGGATGTGTGTTTTTGTAGAGGGTGAACTTCTGAAGTGCTCTCGACAATGGCAAAATAATTGCGGGTTATTAGCAAGCCATTTAGTGAGACACTTTGTTGAGTCTCGCCAGCACAAAGTGGTTGAATGCATCCAATTGACTTGTAATTGTGGGTGCCAGTGCCGATACCAGTTCCGGATTACTTCCCGCGGCTGCTTTAGAACTTTCCATATGTTTGCTCTTAAGGTAAGTACTTTTTATGCCAGCGCCCTGAGTGTTATTTAGTTAAAACAAATATTCTTAATATTTTGAAACAGTTTGAATCTAAGAAATATATGTTTTTAAATATTAAGTTTATAATTAATATTAAGTTTATTTTTTAACAAAGTTTGCAGTTTCTCCAATTTCGAAAGTTCACATAAATATTTCCATATATTGTTAAGTTATTACAGCATTTCAAATCTATTGAATAGATGCTGCTAATTTCAATAATAATCTCACACATTTCATCTACGTCAACGATTCAAAGTACAGAATTCATTATAGAAAACATATTTATTATTAAACACTGTTGCCACAACAAAGCTGCGCGTGTTTTTTTCATTTTTTTTTTTTAAATTTCGTTCGCAAATTAGCTAAAATCGAGAGCAAATCATGCTCGTATCAGGCAAAGAATAAAACACTATTTAAGGTCGCAGCAATGACAAAACTTAACCAGACGCATAAAAAGCGAAATCAGTTCAATACAAATGTATGAAATGTTTACTAATATAGTGTATTAGTTGAATTATTATCAGCACAATTGTGAATGTTATCTAAAGTGGGCAAAACCTCAAAGTGAGTCGAGCCTCCACTGTAATCAGAAACAAATTAAGTTATAATGGAGCATTGTTTTGTTTAAGTTATTCAGAAGTGTAATTTTTAATACACACTGTATCACTCACGTTGAATAATTGCCATTTTTCTTATACGCCTTAAATTCTTACTTCAACTCCAATTTAACACATTTTTCTTCTGTTTCTCTGTTTTACCATGTCCCATTCTCTCTCTCTCTCTCTCTCTCATTTTTGGTGTAGACAACTCTGCTCATTAGCTCAATCAGCATACATGCTTAAGCTGGCTGCTCGGGAGCAAGTCTCGCTCTGTTTATGTTCTCTCTCTCTGGCTCTATTTTGGTCTCTTCCCTCCACACTGTCGTTTATTGCAAGTATATTTACATGTTATCAGTTACACACACTACACTCAAGTGAATAGGGCGTATTGGCACAGTTTTGGTGGAACAGTTAAGGGGTTAATTTTCAATAGACAAAGCTAAGACTGCTTCTATGGAATCTCGATTCTGTCTGTTGATATTAAATATGATATATGATATAATCTAAATATATTTGTTATATTTGAAGCGAGCTGCTCCTGTTAGCAGAGTATACTTTTAGTCGTTCATAGCTAGGTGGTTCATATTTTCTTGCATGTATTTTTATTCCCGTCTGGCAAATAAATGTTGTGACGTTGCCTTCGTTCGCCGTTCCCATTGCCAGCTGAAAGTCAACGTCGCTCAGTCTCTTCAGTACAGCCGTCGATAGCGGTTCTTTGGTGGTGCCTCTTCTTCGTTCATCAGTGTTCTGTTTTGATCAGTTCGTTTATTGTTGCCTTTTCTGTAAGTGAAAGTTCTGTTGCATTGTGTTTCTATTGCATACAAACAATCGTGTGGAAGCTCCACAAATGTTGCATTCAGCCATATGGCTGGGTCACTGCAAAGTTATAGACAAGTTGGCAATACTTATAGATGGCTCACATAGCAACATAGTTTTTGCTTAATACATACAGTTGCTCAAAGCGAGCGTTAAGCAGCGACAAGCAAAAAATTTAAAGTGCTGTAAAGTTTAAACAAGGAAACAAATTCAAAATATTGAAATGCCAATTTGTTTAATGTTATATCACATTTCAAAAAGAAACTTTAGTTTTTATTAAAATATTAATTAATTAATTAAAATTAGTCAAAAACTGAAAACATATCCAAAATACAGGTCAAAGCCACGTTAAGCAGTCTTAAGAAAAGTTAAATATTTGGCGTATAAAACATTATGTAAGGATGTTAATACTTAGTATGATATCCTTTAACCTTAACAACTTCGTTTAACCTATTTTTCATGGAATATACCAGCTTCCGGGTAGTTTCTGGGCTGATCTTGCTCCACTCCTCCAGCAGAGCATTTTTGAGATCTTGTTTGCTGGATATGTTGTAATTCCGGATGTTATTTTGCAACAGAGCCCACAAATTTTCAATAACATTTAAGTCTGGAGACTGGGCCGGTGAAATTATCACGTGGGGGCAGTTCCAGATAAGCCAGGACTGTACTATTCCGGACTTATGCTTGCGGTCTTTGTCCTGGTAGATCCGGAAAGTGCGTCGGATTCGAGCTTCTCGGCACTTTGGAGTAAATTTTCCTTTAGCATATCGAAGTACACATTCCTGTCCATTGTTGTTTCAATAATCACAAAATTTCCGCCACCGGCTGCCGAGATACATGCCCATACCATTACACTTCCTCCGCCGTGCTTGACTGTTGTCTTTAAGTGATTGGGATTCAGCTCAGTATTGGACTGTCGCCACACATAATTCCATCCGTCCTGGCAAAAAATGTTGAATTTGTACTCATATTCAAATATGACTGTGTTCCAGAACTCCAAATCCTTGTCCAAGTGGATTTTGACGAACGTCATCCCAGACCCTATATTTTTTGCTTTTACAAATTTCTTTTTCCGTGATTCTCGAGCCTTAAAGTCATGGTTTCGCAGAACTTGGAGCACAGTTCCCATACTGAACTTTTTCTTTATTTCATCCTGCACCTATTGAGTCAGTTTTTGAGCCGATAGCTTAAGATTTCCCTTTGTTTTCCTGATGATCCTCGGCTCGTCCTGCTCGGCGTAAATCGGGTTTGGTGCCATTCCGCCCTTGCCCTCCGTCCAATTTTCATCCACGAAACTCCAAATGATGCAGAAAGCAGTTGAGGTGTTTAGATTGACCATTTTAGCTATTTGGCGATATGAATATCCAATTTTTAAGTGTTCCAGGATGAGTTTCCTTTGCTCAATGGTGGTCAGTTTGCCCATGGTCCTTGTTGGCTTATTGCACCCGAATTGCAGGAAAAAACTTAACTGACTACGAAGGATTGGTCTATTTATACCGAAAAAATTTAACTTTAGGTAAAAAAATCCGCGTTTTATGGCACCCAGGTGTCTACAATGTAACTGTTTGTTGTTGGGTTTGACCCAAAAACTTAGGTAGTTCTTACATAACCCGACCTAACGGGTGTGGAAATTCCCGTTTATTAGGGTCATATATTCATTTCGGTGGTTCATATATGTACCTGCCATCGGACTTTGGAATTTTTGAAAAATAATGAATAATGAGTTTATGGCAAGCAATTAAATTTTTTGCTTGTCGCTGCTTAACGCTCGCTTTGAGCAACTGTATTTTTTATATATGATACATATATCTAAATAAAATCATGTGTTTTTAGTGTTTCCAAAAATAAACTAGGGCACGTGTCGCTGCTCTGAGCCAAATCAGCAAAAAACTTTCTGCTTGTTCCGGTTTCTACTATATTTTTCTTTATAAACATTGCATGCACATAAATATGTATGTAAGTATATATGTATGTATGTGTGTGTGTGTGTGTAGCAACTGGAACAGGTTATCAGTGAGCTCCTCGTAGTCACAACAACCAAAAAACCACACATATACATGTACATATGTACATATAAAATACATAGACAAGTTTTTGATAATAAGTTTTCATGCAACAACCAATCTGTCGGTTGGAACCGTTTTTTGACCTTCACACTCTCTGGAAGGCGTTGCCTTTTAATTTTGTGTCATTGTTGTTTGCTTGAAGGAGCCACAGGAACCGCATTATTTACTACTATCCCCAACGATGGCGGCCAGTAACGGTGATTGTAAGTGAAGAATCAAAGCCTCGCACTCCTTTCCTCTGCCTGTTTCGATGCCTGCCAATTCCCAGCCACTTTCCCAACTTGCTCCGCAATTTTTAATTTATTACTTACCCAACTAGTTTGCTGCACCCCTACACCTGCTACCCAAACCCAAGCACAAAATTTATTTACTGTAAAAGTCGCTTTTTGAAAATAGCTGAGTTTTCGAATGCTAGCAAGGAGTTCATTCGATTTCTTCTGAATTGATATTAAAACTTTATTTCATATATACTTACTGCACCGTTTAATGTTAAAAGTTAACTAACAACTCAAACTTTTTATTGCTTAGAACAACAATTTATATTTTCCAAAACTTATATATGTATATCAGTTTATGTTTATTTATATCGATGAGCAATATCACACTTTTTACACATTTTATTGTGAGACTTACAAATTATTTGACATATTAAAATTACTGTCACAGAAAATTAGTTTATTCATTTTTATTTGTTTAATAAAAGATTAATATTGCTCATCGCTAATGTACACATTTAAAGCCTTCAAAGATGTAACTAAGTTTGCTCTCCACCGTCCAGCAAAAATGACGCAACAGGGACCTGCCTTTGACTCGAACGCGATGACGCTGACGCGTTTCGTGTTGCAGGAGCAGCGCAAGTTCAAAGATGCAACAGGAGATCTGTCTCAACTGCTCAACTGCATACAGACGGCCATAAAGGCGACGGCGTCCGCAGTGCGCAAGGCGGGAATTGCGAAGCTGCATGGTATTGCTGGTGATGTGAATGTTCAGGGTGAGGAGGTCAAGAAATTGGATGTGCTGTCCAATGAGCTGTTCATCAACATGGTGAATTCATCGTTCACCACCTGCCTGATGGTCTCCGAGGAGAACGAGAATGTCATTGAGGTGGAAACAGAGCGACAGGTGAGCACACAAGTAGTTCAACTCCACAAGAGAATTGTTGATAAACTGATTTTGTTTTGTTCGCAGGGCAAATATATTGTTTGCTTTGATCCGCTAGATGGTTCGTCCAACATTGATTGTCTGGTGTCTATTGGCTCCATTTTTGCCATACATCGTAAGAGGAGCACCGGTGCGCCTACCGTTCAGGATGCACTCCAGCCGGGCAATCAGCTGGTGGCTGCCGGCTATGCGCTTTACGGCTCCGCCACAGCAGTTGTCCTGGGTCTGGGTAGCTCCGTCAACGGCTTCACCTACGATCCGGCGATTGGTGAGTTTATCCTAACCGATCCCGATATGCGTGTGCCCGAGAAGGGTAAGATCTATTCCATCAACGAGGGCTATGCCAGCGACTGGGAAGAAGGCGTCCGCAACTATATTTCAGCCAAGAAAGATCCCACCAAGGGAAAACCCTATGGCGCTCGTTATGTTGGCTCTATGGTTGCTGATGTTCATCGCACCATCAAATACGGCGGCATCTTCATCTACCCGGCCACCAAATCTGCACCCAATGGCAAACTCCGTCTGCTCTACGAGTGCAATCCCATGGCCTATCTGATGATCCTGGCCGGCGGTTTGGCCAGCGATGGCAAGAAGAGCATACTCTACATTGTGCCTCAGAAGATACACGAACGCAGTCCCATCTTCTTGGGCTCCAAGGCTGATGTCGAGGAGGCTCTTAGTTACCTAAAGTGATGTGTCTTATCTTGTTTTGGGAATTAATAGACTTTTATATGTAATATGTGACAACAATTTGGAATGAATAGAATAAAGACTATTTTACTTGGGAAACTAAACACTTTTATTACATAACGATGCAAGACGATAAAAGTAGTTAATATTTCAAATATTGGTAGAAACAACTCTCGTTGGTCTTATCAGCTAAATCTATGCAATTAGTTGGGATTAACGGAGCCAAACTTTAACTTAAACTTGTACGTGTTAAGCAATGTCTAAAACGCATTTGCCTTGTGCTTGGGCACAAAACTGAATCCTTCAGGCACTTTCCCGAGCAGCATTTCACTGAGCTTCACCCAGTCGGAGGCGTTGCCAGAACTCATTAGCGTTTCCATTTCGTCGCGCCCCCGATACTTTTGCGGTCTTTCGTTGATCTTTTGCGGCGGCGACAGCTGCAGCTCCTCGGGTATGTAGCGATAGAGGAACGACTGCCATTCGAGCAGGAAACGTCGAGTGTTCTCCACACCCTTGGTATCGGAGCCCCAGTGCTCCAGTCCGTAGTTACAGTAGCGACGCATCAGCTCAAAGCGTTGCGTCGATGTCGGCGTCCAGGCGCGCTGCTGCTTAATCTCCTGAAATATCCAGGGTTTGATGAGCGCACCGCGTCCAATCATCACAGAGCTGACATGGGGAGCCATCGCACGTTTCTCCACATAATCCTCATAGCTGAGTATGTCACCGTTGCCAATGACGGGCATCTGTTTTGCGTGCGACGCACACTGCTCGATGTACGTCCAGTTGGCCTGTTTCATGTATCGCTGTTCGCGCGATCGTCCGTGCAACGTCACCGCCGCCGCACCCCACTCCTCCACCATCGGCAGCAGCTCGTGTGCCACACTCTTATCCGCATAGATGCCGGTGCGCATCTTGACCGTAAACGGCAGCTGCGGGGACAAAGACGAACAGCTGCGCACGACGAGCTCTAGGATGTTGGTGCGTCGCATCAGGGCACTGCCGCCACCCTGCTGATAAATGAGATCAATGGGACAGCCAATGTTCAGATCGATGTAGTCCACGCGCGACGTTTCGTGCAGCACCTGTGCTGCCTGTGCGATCACATTCGGATTGTTGCCGCACACCTGCACGCCGAAGATGTCTTCGCTCTCGTGCCGCTTGGTCAGCGCCCACTCCTGACCCAGACCTTTCAGCAGCGGCACTGCGCACGCCATTTCGCCGCATGTGATGTCCGCCCCAAACTCCTTGCAGATGCGGCGAAATGGCAAATTGCCAACAGTGGTCAGCGGCGACAGGACAAGCTTCTCACGGAAATCAATGATTGGCTTGCGTTCAGCATCGCGTCCCGCTGGGCACTCATCGATGACGCTGCCAATGGGCTTCGCTGGCTCCGCTCTGGGCGTCTCATCCGTTGGCTGTTGCTGCTGCTGCTCCTCCTGCTGCTGTTTCCCAGCATCGCGCAGCTTTTCAGCCTGCTTAATCAGCTCCTTGCAGCGGCTAAAATCATATTCGTGCTTGCGCAAACGCACCTGCACCTCTAGAAAAATCAACAAATAAATATGATTGATATTATGCCAATCGATAGCTGATGCCCACCTGATCTGATGCCATTCCAGGTGGTTTGTGGCGCTTGCTCGTCGTAGTTCGCCGCCTTCATGTTTCTGCCCTGCTCATCTGTGTGCGCCTTGGCAAAGCGACAGGTGACGCCGCGCGCACAATAACCCTTGGTCGCATACACGTAGCACTCATCTCCGAGTTCCTCGCCCTTGCCCGCTATAAACGCATCCAGATCGTGCACGTAACGGCAGTTAGGCAGGGAACAGGCTGCTCCGCCGGGGCCATCAATAAGCGAGTGACACAGATGCGAGAAGCGCTCGTCCTTGAAAATGGGCCGATGCTAAACAAACAGTAGGTATATAGGTGTAAAATATGTATGTGTGTATGTAATATGTACTTGACAATTGCAGTTGACTTCATTGTTTACCTTATTCTGGCCACGTTTTCGCTCCTTTTTGCCGTCGCGCTTGTTGCTTTGCTCATTTTGTTTATCGGCTTCGTCCGTGTGCTTCCTTTTGTTTGATTCGCCGTCATCGGCATGCTTTATTCCGGCACCATTGGACTCGGCTAGTAAATACCTATTTAAATTAAATGTATTAGCTCCTAAGTTATGCATAATTTTCTAATAATATTACACACTCTGGTTTAATATAGCAAATACCCGGCTCCATCGCTCTATTTGTGTTTGTACTAAAAAAAAAGGTTTTAGCACAAAAAACAAATCGCACGTGCATCGTATGTATATCGATTAATCAATTACAATGTTTTCGATTGCTGCGGAACTGCCAACTTAACTAGTGCTGATAATGAGTGCAGTTTCTAAACCCAGTTTATTCTTGATTATTATGCAGCAACGTGCAAAATCTTAGTTATTTATTTGTGTTAGTCTGTCTTGACTTAAGCAACTTTAACCTGCATAAATGACGATTGTTATGAATTATTTTTTTATCTCGCGTTGTAAGCAGCATACTATGCCTCATTGGCCAATCAGCTGTTCGCCATGGTTCAACTGTTTAAATTCCTGCTGAAATCGACAAAATCGGTAAGAATATAAATGAAAAGCATTTATATTATATAAATATATCTCCCTTACAGCCGGTGCGTGCTCATTTTCGCCCCAGTTTCCTGGACACACTGCGTCTGACGGTGCGTGGGGGACATGGCGGCAACGGTTTGCCCAAATACGGAGGAGTTGGCGGCCAAGGCGGCTGCGTCTACTTTGTGGCCAAGGAGGGTCACACGCTGCGCAAGGTAGCGCAGGGCCTGAAGGACAAACGAGTGCATGCCACCAGCGGCGAGGACAGCAGCAAGCTGAGCATATTCGGACGTCGCGGCGTTGATCAGCGGATAGAAGTTCCTGTTGGAGTTCAGGTCTACGATGAACAGCACAAACTGCTGGCCGATCTCAATGAGGACGAGGCCAGTTGCATTGTGGCAGGCGGTGGCACTGGCGGCTGTACGGGCAACAATTTCCTCGGTCGTCCCGGCGAAAGTCGCATTGTGAATCTGGATCTTAAGCTGATTGCAGATGTGGGCCTAGTTGGGTTTCCCAATGCCGGCAAAAGCACCCTCCTAAAAGCTATTTCCAATGCCAAGCCCAAAATAGCCGCCTACCCCTGTAAGTACATGAACTGTAGCTACAGTGTTTACAAATACAATCCTTTCGTTGCTCCGCAGTCACCACGATTCGTCCACAAATTGGAACGATTGAGTACAGCGATTTGCGCTCCATCAGCCTGGCTGATCTGCCCGGTCTCATTGAGGGCGCTCACGCCAACTTCGGCTTGGGACACAAGTTTCTAAAGCACATTGAACGCACACGACTGCTGCTCTTTATGGTGGACATCTTTGGGTTCCAGCTCAGTCCGCGGCATCCGCATCGCGACTGTTTGGCAAACATCTATGCGCTGAACAAGGAGCTGGAGCTATACGACCCGACGCTGCTTGAGAAGCCCTGCGTGCTGCTGCTTAACAAAATGGATAAGGAGGGTGCGCAAGACATTCTGGCAAAAGTGAAGCCTAGCATAAGGGATCTATCTGTGGGTCTGGCAGAGTGTCCAGAGGAAGTGCGTCCCAGTAAAGTGTTGAAATTCGAGCACATTTTGCCCATATCCGCCAAAAATGCAACACGAATAGGCCAAGTGAAGAAACAATTGCGCGGAACGCTTGACGAGATGGCCGAGGAGCAACTAGTAGTTGATGGACAGATGCTCAAGGAGCAACTGCAGCAGCGGGTGGGGATAAGAGGACCCAAAATTACATAATAAGCGCTCAATCTTTTGTTACAAATGTTATAAAAATAAAAAAAATTGTCTATTGTAATATTAGTGGTTAATTGGTTAATATTAGTGAAGCTGTATTCTATAAGGGGAAATTCAGATATTGGTATTATTTGCGCATTAGATTTAAAAGCGTTTCTGTTTGTTATCACCTGTCAATTAGCTTATAATTTAAAGCACAATAGGACATTACTCTTATTCGAAGTTACAAGTTCAAATCAGCTTATGCCGATACTTGGCAATCGATAACACAGCGATATTTGAACAGGAATATATCGCACGGTGCTGCGCCATCAGTGCTCTTCACATCGCTAGGCAACCAGACAAGCACACACACACGCACGCATGCAGGAGTTTGTTGTCGCGCGTCGCGCTAAAACAACCAAACGAAAAATGTTAAAAAATTCATCGCTCGCGCCTAGTGAAACAAATTCCAATTGGTGCCAAGCGGGCTGCATGTGCTTTGAGTGATAACAATATACAAAATGTGTCCAATTGGCTGAGCAGCACCGTCTCAATTATATACAAATTGTAATAATGACATTTCGATACATACACACACACACACATGCAAAAATCTTAAAGGGCAGGGGGGCAGAGTAGAGCAGAACACTGAAAAACTGGTATATAAAAGACGACGCCAAATGAAAAACACAGAGCGTTCGTGCGCGAGCGAGAGAGAAAATAACGCTGCGGGTGTTTTTTCACCATTGTAATTGAAGCGGCTGACAATTGCCAAAAACAAAACAAAACAAAAACCAAATTAATTTATCTCTAGCGTAATGTCACAACAACAAAACAATCCCCCTCAACATCACCAACATCAACATCACTATTATCAGCAACAGCAGCAACAACAACAACAACATCACCTGCAGCAGCAGCAACATTTGCAGCATAAACAAATACAACAACAACAGCACAGTTGGTACTCACATGTTGCTTCCTATCCGCCCCCGCATGCCGCTGCCTTTGCGTCGCCCTGCAAAAGCAGCAGCAGTAATAACAATAACAACAACCACATTATGAATGCATACGGCACGGGTGCAGGACCGTATTATGGCTCAACGGGAGCGGGTGGCGTTGGGGTTGGCTATAACCTTGAGGCCAATACTGTGGCCTATGCGCACAACCAGCTGCTGCAATACCAACAACAGCAACAACAGCAGCATCAGCAACAACAACATCAGCAGCAGCAGCTCAGCCAACGCTCGTATATGCCACCGCATATAATGCACAGCTCGTATCCGTACATTAAGAGCGAACCATTGGAGCCATTGCCCGAACGCCATCAGCAGCAGCAGCAACAACTCTTTCAGAATCCTATGGCACCGCCGCCAGCACCCGCCATTGCTAATCGTCATTCTCTCGATGCTAGTGGCGAAATGATAATTAAATGTAAGTATCGAGCTTTAGGAATATCGATATCCATACTCTCCACGCACTCATGCAAATACTAGCAATGTGATAAGTAGCGATGGGGGCGTGTCTGATTTCCCCAAAGCGACACGAGCTCTCGAACCCAAAATTTAATAAAATGCACTCATTGCACACAATGATAAATGCTTATAATTTATTTTATTGAATTTATTTATTTTGTGAATTGTTGACTGATTATCTTTTTGAATTGTTTTCAATATAAGAATTGTTACTCATATACAATTATTTGATCTATCTTTGGGGTAGGATAATTACGCATAGTAATAATCACAGCTTGGAAAATATTTTTCTTTGTGGCAAAGTGAATTGAAATTTTGATCCACAAATGGAATTATTTGTCCACAAATGTTAAAATTTAGATAATAATTATTATATTTTGAGTTGAGACACGGGTCCGACTCTAGTAATAAGCAATTGACATCCGCACACAGACACACACACACACACGTACAGCTAAACAAAGCAAGAGAACGAATGTGGGGGACCACTGAGAGCGAGAACACAGTTACAGATACTTTGGTTGCCCATTTTCCTATAGCGTAAGTAGCCGTAATTTAGCTCCGTTTTTGGCGTCGCCGAATCAATAAAACGTTTTGTTACAGCGCTGAATTTGTTT
The DNA here is from genome assembly GCA_037043585.1 of Drosophila mimica. Taxonomy (NCBI): domain Eukaryota; kingdom Metazoa; phylum Arthropoda; class Insecta; order Diptera; family Drosophilidae; genus Drosophila; species Drosophila mimica. Next base: position 1,549,472 of record JBAMBE010000585.1, read on the forward strand.
GAGTTGAGTTGAGTTACGCTGAGGTTTTCGCGCTTGTTCGTTCGGTTGTTTTTCGCCAGGGTTTTCGGTTTTCAGTTTCAGTTTTCGGATTTTCAGTTCGTCTACGTACCGTTTCTGTATCTCTGTTCTGTTCTGTTTCTGAGTGCGTTTCGCCTGTCTGTCTGTCAGTCTCTGTGTATGTATCCATTTTATTTATGTACATATACTTATGTATATGTGTATGCATGCCCAGATAGATGCTATATATTACCGGCTATAACCCTAAAGTTTCTGCACATACACTTCCATCTTTCTATTGATGAATTGTGACTGTATGTGTGCGTGTTTGTTGCGTTGATTCTCATTTTCAAGTCTCTGTTCTTATGTAATCCCAAATAGATTATAACTTTTGTGTGTGTATGGAACAGACTTTCGTTACCAACAGGGCGGGGCATATGCACAAATTTAATATCTAACGATAATTTTTTTTTTTGCACTTTTTTTTTTTGTTAAAACAAAATATTATATGGAAAAAGATACTCTATTGTGTTCAATTTTTTTGATATTTCCTTTAATTATGCTTTGGGAAAATAAGAAATAGTAATACACATATGCGTTTTCTTGTTAGTGTATACATATAATAATGAAAAATGGAAAACACTCTCGCTTCTCTTATCTCGGTTTTCATGCTTATCAAAGCAGCCACCAGAGAGAACAACTCAAAACAATTAAACAATCTGTACATATGCCTTTTTGTATGTTTGTATTTGTACACACACAAGTGCATACATACATACATATGTAATAACCACAGAAACGAAAAAATCTAAAGTTCTATAGTTTCTGGGCACAGATTTTATTTTTTCAATTCTGTTTTCATTTTGGTGATAATTTGTGATTTCTTTGTATTGCTTAGAGTGCTTAGATAGTGTGTTAAGAATGTATTCCGTGAAATACATGCACACATCCATAAATATTACGTACGGAACAACACTGTTTTTATAATTCAACTTTATTCACAACACAGATTGTAAAGTAATTATTTTTGACATTATATGTTCTCTCTTTTTTTTTCTAAGAAATCATTATACAATTAGTCGGCACATTTAGTTAGTCTATCAGGTTAGGTCGTGTGAATACACTATAATTATATATAGAGATATAGAAAATTAGAGATTATTTTTTGTATAAAATTTGCACATACGATCTGTGTCGATAATGTTACAAAAATAGAATTCTAAATTTAAAATTAATTTTCGTTAAAGTGCAAAATCAGCGAAAGTGAAATAAGTTTGATAAAGAATTGAGATAAAACGTATTGCTTACTAATTAAAAATTTATATTTAATATTTGGCAGCGGAACCCATTGACGAACATGCTTTCAAGTCCAATTATATCGATGACAATACTCCCTTTGCCGATTTTAGTAAATATCCCGAATTCAGCGACGATATGCTAAGTCCCAAGCTGGAGCTGAATGTCAAGGATGAGGCCTATGGAAACCAAAAAGTGAGTGCAAAGATTAACAGACCATATTTTGTGCCATAATTACTAATTTAATTAAATTTTTTAAGAACCCGCTGAACTATCCACGGCGTAAGCTGCAAACGGATCGCTCAGCGGAGAGTATGCCCATTTGTCAGCGCTGCAAAGAGGTGTTCTTCAAGAAGCACATTTACCTGCGACATGTGGCCGAGAGCAGTTGCAGCATACACGAGTATGAGTTCAAGTGCAACATCTGTCCCATGTCCTTTATGGGCGCCGAGGAGCTGCAGAAGCACAAGCATCTGCATCGAACCGACAAGTTCTTCTGCCACAAATACTGTGGCAAGCACTACGACTCGATTGCAGAGTGCGAATCGCACGAGTACATGGAGCATGAGTACGATAGCTTTGTCTGCAATGTAAGGGGGGCAGGTGGCTTGTGGTTTACAGCTGGTTACTTTTGCTAATTAACAAACCCTTTACAGATGTGCTCTGTTACGTTCCCCACACGGGAACAGCTGTATGCCCATTTGCCGCAACACAAGTTCCAACAGCGTTACGATTGCCCCATTTGTCGGTTGTGGTACCAAACGGCATTAGAGCTGCACGAGCATCGACTGGCGGCGCCCTACTTCTGTGGCAAGTATTACGCAGCAGCACACCAGCAACAGCAGCAGCAACAACAACAACAACAACAACAGCAGCAGCAGCAGCATACATTACAACATCAGCAACAGGGCAACTATAAACTGCAGGATTGTCACATGGGCACCATTGAAAGTGAGTCGCTGTTGGGAATAGTTCCTTTGATATTTCTCATATGTAGCTGCACGTGAAATCTTTACGACATATATTTGCTAATTTCACCATCAACTAATCCATGATTTTTTATATTTTAGTGACTCCACCGCAGCACAAGGCGAATGCGACATTACCGGCAACGGCGGCGCTCAATTCGCTGTTGCAGCAACGCCAGGCAAACGCTGATGGTGCCGCTTTATATGCCTCTGCGCTGAAGAGCGAGACGAACGTGAAACTGGAGCGCAGTTATAGCAACTCCACCAGCGAGTCTGGTTACAGTATGCACGAGAGCAGCTATAACAATACCTACGCCAGCGACAATTCTCTGCATGGCGGGGGCGGGGCAATTGGTGGTCCGCAGGCGCATTCGTCGACGCTGGACGATTCGGAGGATGCGCTGTGCTGTGTGCCACTGTGCGGGGTGCGCAAGAGCACCAGTCCGACGCTGCAATTCTTTACGTTTCCCAAAGATGACAAGTACTTGCATCAGTGGCTGCACAACCTCAAGATGTTCCACATTCCGGCGACGAGCTATGCCAGCTTTCGCATCTGCAGCATGCACTTCCCTAAGCGTTGTATCAATCGTTACTCTCTGTGCTATTGGGCGGTGCCCACATTTAATCTGGGCCACGACGATGTGGCCAATCTCTATCAAAATCGTGAGCTGACCAACACATTCACCACCGGCGAGGTGGCCCGCTGCAGTATGCCAAACTGTACTAGTCAGCGTGGCGAGAGTAATCTGAAGTTCTACAACTTTCCCAAGGATATCAAGAGTTTGATTAAATGGTGCCAAAACGCTCGCCTGCCAGTCCAGGCCAAGGAGCCGCGTCACTTCTGCAGTCGCCACTTTGAGGAGCGCTGCATCGGCAAGTTCCGTCTGAAGCCATGGGCAGTGCCCACGTTACACCTGGGCGCCCAGTACGGCAAGATTCATGACAATCCCAAAAATCTCTATGTGGAGGAGAAGCGTTGCTGCCTCAACTTTTGTCGTCGCAGTCGCTCCTCCGACTTCAACATGTCGCTGTATCGCTTCCCCAGGGATGAGGTGCTGCTGCGTCGTTGGTGCTACAATCTACGCCTTGATCCGGTTGTCTATCGTGGCAAGAATCACAAAATTTGCAGCGCCCACTTTATCAAGGAAGCATTGGGATTACGCAAACTATCTCCGGGTAAGCTGCTGCTGCTCAGAATTTATAACAGAAAACATTATAATAAATTTTATTGATTCGTAGGCGCTGTGCCCACTCTGCATCTGGGCCATAATGACACCTTTAACATCTACGAGAACGAACTGTGGCCACCGCCAACACCCTCCACGCCCACCCACAATCATCAGCAGCAGCTGCAACAACACCAATTGCAGCAGCAGCCGCAACAAGTGCATCACAAATATCAGCGTCACTCGGCTGCATCCACATCCTCGTCAGCCTCATCGACATCGCATTATGTGGATCCGGAGCTAAGTGCATCCTACATGAGCATGGGCGCTGGAGGCTCATCCTCTGGCCTTAATGTCAGCGACAGCATGGACATCTGCTGTGTACCCAGCTGCGAGAGCAAGCGTCACAACAATGAGAACATCACATTCCACACAATACCCAGGCGGCCGGAGCAGATGCGCAAGTGGTGTCACAATCTTAAGATACCCGAGGACAAGATGCACAAGGGCATGCGGATATGTAGCTTGCACTTTGAGCCCTACTGCATTGGCGGCTGCATGCGTCCGTTTGCGGTACCCACATTGCATCTGGGCCACGACGACGAGGACATTCACCGCAATCCGGATGTGATCAAGAAGCTCAACATACGCGAAACTTGCTGCGTGGCTGTTTGCAAGCGCAATCGTGACCGGGACCATGCCAATCTGCATCGCTTTCCCAGCAATGTGCCGCTGCTGACCAAATGGTGCGCAAATCTGCAGCGTCCTGTGCCAGATGGCAGTAAGCTCTTCAACGATGCCATATGTGAGGTGCACTTTGAGGATCGATGCCTGCGCAACAAACGACTGGAGAAGTGGGCAGTGCCCACACTCATCCTTGGGCATGAGAATATACCCTATCCTCTGCCCACACCGGAGCAGGTTGCCGAGTTCTATGCGCGTCCCAGTGCGCCCAACAATGGCGACGAGCAGGGCGAGTGCTGTGTGGAGACGTGCAAGCGTAATCCCAGTGTTGACGACATCAAGCTATATCGCCCGCCCGAGGAGTCGCATGTGCTGGCCAAGTGGGCACATAATCTCCAACTGGAGATTGCCCAGCTGCCCAATATGAGAATATGCAATCTACATTTCGAATCCCACTGCATTGGTAAGCGGATGCGCCCCTGGGCAATACCAACGCTCAATCTGGCAACCAACATAGAGAATCTCTACGAGAATCCCGAACATCAGATGCTCTACAAGCGGCGCACGCATCTCAAGCCGGGCAGAGCCGCCCGAGGCTCTGAAGCAAGCGCTGGTGGTGTGAAGCCCACCTGGGTGCCACGCTGCTGCTTGCCGCACTGCCGCAAAGTGCGTGCCACGCACAATGTCCAGCTGTATCGCTTCCCCAAACTCAATCGCTCTACTTTGGCCAAGTGGGCGCATAATCTGCAGGTGCCGCTCGTGGGCAGCGCCCAGCGTCGCCTCTGTTCGGCACACTTTGAGCCGCATGTGCTCAGCAAGAAATGTCCAGTCCCCATGGCGGTGCCCACACTGGACCTTAACACACCATCCGGATACAAGATCTATCAGAATCCGGCCAAGCTCAAGGCCAACAAGTTGTGCTTGCAGCGCGTATGCATTGTGGAGAGCTGCCGGCGCCAGCGGGCACAGGGGGTGCAGCTTTTCCGTCTGCCTCACAGCCCCACCCAGCTGCGTAAGTGGATGCACAACATCCGGATGCGTCCCCGGGGCGCAATGCGACAACAATATCGCATCTGCTCGCAGCACTTCGAGACGCACTCGTTCAATGGGAAGAGACTCAGTGCGGGAGCAATTCCAACGCTTGAGTTGGGCCATGAGGACGAAGACATCTTTCCGAATGAGGCGCAGTCTTTCGTCGAGGAGCACTGCACCGTCGAGGGCTGCGATGCCGTCAAGGAGCAACCGGATGTGCGTCTCTTCCGCTTCCCCAACGACGATGAGGATCTGCTGTGGAAGTGGTGCAACAATCTGAAAATAAGTCCAGTAGATTGCATCGGCGTTCGCATCTGCAACAGACACTTCGAGGCGGATTGCATTGGACCGAAGCATCTGTTCAAGTGGGCCATTCCCACGCTCTCCCTCGGCCACGATGATGACGACATCGAACTTATGCTAAATCCCAAGCCGGAGGATCGCTATATTGATCCAGTCTTCAAGTGCTGTGTACCGTCGTGCGGCAAGACACGTAAATTCGATGAAGTGCAGATGAACAGTTTTCCCAAAGATCCGGAGCTCTTCCAGCGATGGCGCCACAATCTCCGCCTCGAGCATCTCAACTTCAAGGAGCGCGAGCGCTATAAGATCTGCAACGCCCACTTCGAGGATATTTGCATTGGTAAGACGCGCCTAAACATTGGGTCCATACCAACAGTGGAGCTTGGCCATGACGAGACTGATGACTTGTTCCAAGTCAATCCCGAGGAGCTGCAGAGCAATCTCTTTGGACGCCAGCGACGCGTCCAAGATTCCATGAGGATCAACATTAAGCAGGAGGCGCACTCCGACCTCGATGAAGACACTAAACTGGACATTAACATGTCGGTGGCCACAGATTCAAATACAACACAGGTAAACAGTTTTTATACCCTGAACCCATTGAAAATTGGTCAAAAGGGGCAGACAGAAGGAAGCATCTGCGACCCCATAAAGTGTATATATTCGTCCGTCCGTCCGTCTGTATGAACACACTGATTGGCAGAGACTATAAGAGCTAGAGACTTCAAATTTGAGATATAGGTTCTCATATGCGCAAATCCAGTTTGCTTTATTTTATCGATAACTGACTTCGTTACATTTCGGTTTCTCATAGCAATACATTTATAATTTAATTTAAACATAATTTGCATATGCATATTACTGATCAACTATATAAATTTCATCAAGATCGTATGAGAAACAGCCAAGTTATAGTCGAAAATATATTATCATATTGATAAAATTTTTATCAGCATTTGCGAGAAAGAGATGGCATGATAATCGATCGTCAATATGTTTGTGTGTAGTCTGCAGAGCTCCGTTACCTACAACTGCGTACGTATATCTGTATGTACAGTGTCTCAGAGCTTAATTCGAACGATGGCTGGCAGCAATTTGAATTGCCTGCCATAAACTAATTATTTGCTAAATTGGGTTAGATCGGGTGCTAAATTGCTAGGTCGGGTTATATAAAAAAGAATCCCAATTTATGGTCAATGCTTGTTTCGAACAGTTACATTTTGGACATCTGGGTGCCATAAAACCGGAATTTTGTACATTAAGTTGAATATTTTGTGTATACATAGACCAATCCTTCATAGTCAGTTTAGTTATATTCTGCATATCGGGAGCAACAAGCCAGTAAGGACTACGGGCAACTCATCCTGGGACACTTTAAAATCGTATATTCACATCGCCAAATAGCTGAAATGGTCAATCTGAGTTTGGGTCAGTCCGGGATTGTGAATAAAAATATGCGCTGCTTTAGTTATTTTTACTCTGTAGTAAAAAAGGAAAATTGACAAAAAAAACTGAAACATATTTAACAGCTGGGTTCAGGATATATCGTAGTCGAGCCCACTCGACTACAGCATTCTTACTTCTTAGTAATTGACTTTTTAAATATTGACTGTTTTTTTTTTTTTTGCACAGGTTAAAGGCAATAAGTCTTTGAGTAAATTCAAGTGCTGTGTGCCGAGCTGTGGTGGCAGTCGGCTGGAGCATGGTGCGCGCCTCTTTCCGTTCCCGAACGGGAAACAACAGCAGAGTAAGTGGCGCCACAATCTGCGGCTGCCTGCTGCCGACGTGGACAAGACGACGCGCATCTGCAGCGCCCACTTCAATCGCCGTTGCATCGATGGCAATCAGCTGAGGGGCTGGGCAATGCCCACACAGCAGCTGGGCCATCAGGAGCTGCCGATCTATGAGAATCCAAAGAATATACCGGGCTTCTTTACGCCCACCTGTGCGCTGGCGCACTGCCGCAAACGGCGGAGCATTGACAACGATCTGCGTACCTATCGCTATCCACGCAGCGAGGAGCTGCTCGAGAAGTGGCGCGTCAATCTACGCTTGTCGCCGGATCAATGCCGCGGACGCATCTGTGCGGATCATTTTGAGCCGCTGGTACGCGGCAAGCTGAAGCTGAAGACGGGCGCAGTGCCTACGCTCAAATTGGGACACGACGAGGACGTAGTCTTTGATAATGAAGGCATTAAGGCGGGTCTGCAGCAGGAGGACGAGGCGGAGGAAGAAGAGGGCGATGCCAGCTTGAAGTCGTTGGTCAAAGTAAAGACTGAGCAGGAGGATGAGCAGGAGCTAGAGAATGAAGATGAAGAGCAGCAGGAGCAGGATCAAGATATGGACGGGGATGAGGAAGAGCATCGCGACTCTGAGGGACATGGCTATTTTGATCCATTGGAACTTGTGGAAACCTACGCGGAGCACCACAGCGATGATACCTCCGCCGGACATGATAATCTCGATGATGATGAGGATGATGATGAAGACATTCCTGGCAATGACGATGAGCTGCTCCTGCCTGATACGCGGCCACTTCGAATGACAATGGCTCCACGGCGTGAGAAAGCTGTGAATAATGTGACGCCCATTTGCTGTTTGAAGCATTGTCGCAAGGAGCGCACCGCCATCCATCATCTGAGCACCTTTGGCTTTCCCAAGGATCCGCAGCTGCTGCTCAAGTGGAGCGCCAATCTGCAGCTGCCGTTGGAGTCGTGCATGGGTCGTGTTTGCGTCGAACACTTTGAGCCCGCGATGCTGGGCACGCGGAAGCTAAAGCAGAATGCGGTGCCCACCTTGAAACTGGGCCATGCCACACCGCTCACCTACAGTTGCAATGGCCGGATGCTGTCGGGCATCTATGATGAACAGCCGCAGCATTCGGTTTTTCGGCTTTGGAGCCTGAAACACTGCCGCAAACGGAAACCGGATCTGGCGGAGATTAAGCCCGGTCGTCGCTGTTGTCTGCCAAGTTGCGGCAAGCAGTCAGAGTTGCATGGCGTCCAGCTGCAGCGTCTGCCCAAGGATCGTCTGATGCTGCGCAAGTGGTTGCACAACCTGAAGTTGCCTCCAACGACGGATTGCTCCCAAATGTTCTTTTGCAGCGATCACTTTGAGCTGAATGCGCCGTGCCCCACTTTGAAGCTGGGCCACTCGGATACCAATATTTATCGCCACAATGTGGCTAGCACCAGTGGCAGCTGCCTGGTGCCCAAATGCACCTGTGCTCGTCTCGATCTCTATCGTGGCTATGATCTGCCCGCACATCCGCAGGTGCAACAGGCCTGGCTGCACTGGTTGCAGCTGCCCCATCCGCAGCCGTCGCCCAGGCACGCCCAGCTTTGTTGGATGCACTTTATGCAGCTCTACGAACTGGTGCCGCTGCCCGAGTCGGTGCCAGATGTTGTGCGCCGCCAGATGCGTGAGACTTACGAACTGATATCCAGCTCCAGCATGGTCATGAAGCTACGTTGCGCTGTGCCCGGCTGCTTTTCAAAGTATACGGACAATGTGCGTTTGACCAATCTGCCCGTTCACCCGGACACTTGCGCCAAGTGGGTGCACAACACCAAGATCCAATACGATCCGGCCCGACATTATGTCTATCGCATCTGCATGCTGCACTTTGAGCCAGACTGCCTGGGGCCAGTGCGTCCAAAAGTGTGGGCAATGCCAACGCTGCAGCTGCACCACGAGGACGCCAACATTTATTTAAATCCCAAGCTGGTTGGCAGCAGCGAAACACAGCCGACGGTGCCGCTGGAGCTGCCGCTGCGCATTAAAACTGAGCTGCCGATGTGCAACAGTCCCAGCTTTAGTGCGAGTGCGAGTCCCAGTCCGCGTGGCAAGTTGCGCACCTGCTGCATTCCCAGCTGCGGTCAGCAGGCATCCGCGCTGACGCGTCTCTTTCGCTTTCCCAGCGCGGAGACGTCGATGCTGAAGTGGCTGGTGAATACACAACAGCAGCCGCGCTTTGTCGATGCACAGCGGCTGTTCGTCTGCCAGGATCACTTCGAGACGGAGGCCATTTGCAAGAATCAGCTGCGCAGCTGGGCGGTGCCCACACTGAATCTAGGACACGATGGGCACATCATACCAAATGCCAAGCACAATGGCAACATTGCCGACAGCCAGGAGAACAAGCAGACGCTGCAGTTCATCTGGGCCAACTACTGCTCGGTGCTGACCTGTTTCCAGCAGAGTAGCGAGCAGCTGCGTCTCTACCAATACCCCACGGATCGGCCAACCATTCGGAAGTGGGCCGCCAATTGTAAGCATCGCTCCATGCAGGCCAGCAGCGATGGATTCCAGGTACGTTCAAGCGACATCTTGACCAGAGCAAGACTGCCTAACTGCGGGATACACTGCACCAGGCTAGGAGTTTCTATGCGAAGATTCATGTGCCCAGCTTACCCATCAAAAATCGATTTTAAAATCAATTATCTTTCAGGTGTGCCAGTCGCATTTTGCGCCGGATTGCTTTGATCCTGATACTGGAGAGCTGAAGGAGGACGCTGTGCCCACACTGTTGCTGAGCCGAGCTGTGGCTGAGGTGCGCTGTGTGGTCAATGGTTGCGTTAAGGACGAAGATGCATCGCGTCGCCGTCTATTCAAGATGCCCAAGCGTACCCCGCACATATTAGATTGGTGCAACAATTTGCGCCTGGATCAGGCGACCATGAGCGGCTTGGAACTGCACGTGTGTGAACGCCACTTCGAGTCAAACTGCTTCAACGCGTCTCGAGTGCTGCGTCCAGGTGCACGACCCACACTTCACTTAGGTCATGAGGACCTAGACGATGTGATACCCAATCCGGCGAACTGGGAAGAGGATGTGATCGTGTGCTGTGTGCCCCACTGCGAAAGCTCCAAGGATGCGGAAGAGGTCCAACTGTTTGCGTTGCCAAAAGTGCGCCAGTTGGCGGACAAGTGGCTGCAAAATGTGCGCATCGATCCAAGCAAAGAACAACTGGCCAGTCTGAAGATCTGTAGTGTGCATTTTGAGGCTAGCTGCTTGGAGAATGGACGACCCACGTATGGTGCAATGCCCACACTCCATTTGGGTCACGATGAGCTCGACAATATACACCCAAGCGTGGAGTCGATGCCGACGCAGCAGAAGCGCTACTGCAATAGAGATGGCGCCAGTCACGACTGCTGTTATCCGGAATGCGTGGAGCTGCGGAAGAGCTATCTGCGGGTCACTTACGAGCTGCCCCAGGAGCAGGAGCTCCGTGAGCAGTGGCTCTCCTATATGGGCGTGGAGGCGCAGCAGATCGATAAGCAGCAGCTGCCCAAGCTCTGTCCACTCCACCTAATCTTGCTCTACGATCACAGTGCGGATCACTTTTCGGCACACGCTGCTGAGGAGCTGCTGGACTCCAATTATGAGGCAGCCCGCAGCAGCGTTCGCATACGTGTGGTCAGCTGTGCGGTTCGCGGCTGCAGAACGCTAAAGCCACGCGACGGTGGTCGGCTGCATGGTTTGCCCACGCGTCGAGATCTGCTGGAGATGTGGCTGCACAACATGCAGCTGGTGTTTTACGAGCAACAGCGTTATATGTACAAGATATGCAGCAAGCACTTTGAGCCCAGATGCTTCACGGAGACAACCAAGCGCTTGAAGCCGTGGAGCATGCCAACGCTGGAGTTGCCGGAGAGTCAACCGGGCGAGATGCCAGTTTATCAGAATCCGACAGAGTTGGAGTGGCAGCACATGACTGAGCTGCAGGCCAGCGAGAAAGTTGCTGAGGCTCAGCCGGAGCCATTGCTCAAGCTGGAGCCGTTGCCCAAGCAGGAGCCACCAGCACCGCAGATTGTGGAATATGAAGAGGATTGCGACAATAACTCACAGCAACCTTTGGAAATGCAGGCGCTAGAGGTGCTGCTCGAGGTGGGTCATGTCGAGAAGTGCACCACCTACGAGCAAATGGATACCGAGGCAAATCTCAACTATGCCGAGCAGTTCTCGCACAATCCACTGAGTCCAGGTCCACCCCAATGCCGTATCCCCGTTGTCCAGAATGGACTCCACTACAGCGCACGCCACTGCAGCGTGCATGGCTGCAATGTCACCTCGAATAATCTGAGCAGCAGCATCAAGCTGCACAAGTTCCCCGTCTCGCTGGATGCCATGCAAAAGTGGATGCACAACACCCAGGTGCTGGTGGACATCAAATTCGCTTGGCGCTTTCGCATCTGCAGTCATCATTTCATCGAGGATTGCTTTCACGGCTCGCGCATCAGACGTGGAGCGATGCCCACGTTGCGATTGGGCTCACGTCGACCAAAGCATATCTATGATAATGAGTTCAACGCCCAACTGCAACTGGAACAGACTAAAGAAGAGATGAGGGAGTCTCTCGCTGCCCCGCTGGAGTCGCAGCAACAGTTGCTCTCTGCGAATGTTGGTCTTCGTCTGCCGCGCCCTGCACCGCCCTGCAAATCCAGCAAATACTGTCAGATCGAGGGCTGCTCCAATCATTTGACCAGCGAGAATGTGACGCTGCACAAGTTTCCCCATTCGTCGGACATGTGCGCCAAGTGGCAGCACAACACTCAGGTGCCCTTCGATCCCGAGTTCCGTTGGCGCTATCGCATCTGCAGCGCACACTTTGAGCCCATCTGTCTAGGCAATGTGCGACTGATGCACGGCAGTGTGCCCACCCTGAATCTGGGACCGTTTGCGCCAAAGAAACTGTTTGAGAATGAATTCATGCGTCTGGACAAGACAATGGGCAGCTCGGAGCTAGGCATGACAGTCAAACAGGAACAAATGGAGCAATTTGATCAATTGGAGCTGGAAGATGGCAACCAGGAGCAGGATGATTTCAGTCTGCTGGAGCCCGAGCTGCAGTTGCACGAGGGTAGCGAGGATGAGCAACAATATGACAATCATTTCAGCCAAAACGATTCCTATAATTGGTCCGATCAGCGTCTGTCCAGCATTAATCAGGAGAAGGGCACCATCAGTTACAATCCGGTCAAGTCCGGCTATGATAAGTGCTCACTGGTCCACTGCCAACGACAGCGTTCCCAGCACGGCGTGCACATTTACAAGTTTCCGCGCTCGCGTCAGTTGCAGCAACGATGGATGCATAATTTGCGCATCCATTACGATGAGCGACGGCCGTGGAAGACAATGATATGCAGTGCCCATTTTGAGCCGCACTGTATCCGTCTGCGCAAGTTGCGTCCCTGGGCGGTGCCCACGCTGGAATTGGGGGACAATGTGCCAATGGAGATCTTTACGAATGAGCAGAGTCACCAGCTGTTTGCTCAGTCCGAAGCAGGCAGCGAGTGTGATGAGGTTGAAGTGGATGTTGAGGACACCATACTGGAGGACTTAGATGATGACTATGATGACAATGATGCTGATGTGAATATGGATGCTGATGATCAAATGCGAACGGCTCCATATGTGAAAAGGGAGCGTCGCTCTCGATTTGATCCTCTGCCGCCGGGTCAGCTACCCCCGTGGAAGATTAAGTGCTGCTGTTTGCCCTACTGCCGCAATCCTCGCGGTGATGGCATCAAGCTCTTTCGCCTGCCCAGCAACATCAGCTCCATACGCAAATGGGAGCAGGCCACTGGCATGCGCTTCTATGAGTCCCAGCGCAACACAAAGCTTATCTGCAGTCGGCACTTTGATCCGCAGCTTATAGGCGTGCGTCGCCTCATGTCCAATGCGGTTCCCAGCCTCCATTTGGGCCCTGAAAGCGCGGAGCACGAGCTGCCTGTGGGACCACGATGCTGCATGCCCGATTGCTCTGAGGATGTCAATGTCCAGTTGCACAAGTTTCCCAATGGTAATTTTTAAAAATACCTGTACAAGTAGCTTAGCTAATCAATATTTAATTCAATAATAGATCCCTTGCTGCTGCATCAATGGTGTCAGGCGCTCAATCTGCCGGATGTTCAAAGCTACTCCGGCAAACTTATTTGTGCCGTACATCTGCCCGCCAACGCGATGAGCTGTCTGATTTGTGGCGTGGACGATGTACAGCTGCCAATGCTGAACTTTCCCCAGAATCGGAATCAGCGCACCAAGTGGTGCTACAATCTGAAAATCGAGCCTCTGCCCAAGTGGGATAACTCAAAGCAGATTTGCTGCAAACACTTTGAGAGCTACTGCTTTATCCAGCCGGGTCAACTCATATCGGAGGCAATGCCCACGCTACACCTGGAGCACGGGGATAGCAACATATTCCTAAACGATGAGGCCATGGATAACAGCAAGTTGTTGCGCATCAAGGACGAGCCAATGGAGAGCGACGATCTGATGCTATAACAAACAACTGAAAATAGTCAGAGCGCAAGCGATATGAATATTGTGTCATTCTATATTCAGCTAATGGATGCCCATGTGTATAAGCCACATTATTTTAGCCTAGTGTTATACGAAACTAATTTATAATACTTAAAACCTAAGTATCTATCATATTTTATATACTTAAGCATCACGTATAATATTGTAGTGCCCCTTCTACTGTTAAGTAATCCTCATCTTCCCCCCAATCCCAAACCATACATCATATAACATAGTAGCTAATATTATAATGAAGTAGTCGTGGTAATCCAGTGATTTTTACTCGTAAAGCGTTGAAACTTTGCTGCTTAGAGTCAGCCCATATATTATTTAGTTCCCACACCGAGGCACACAATGTTCCTTAGTTAGCTTTTGTTTTCATTAATTTTTGTGTGACAGGTTTGCTATTAATTTTTAGTTAATCACGAATGATGATTTTACAAAAAGTTGCAAACAACTTGGTGCTAGCACTAACAAAAGGATAACAACGTAATTTTCACGATATCATAGTTTTTGCGTTATCTTCTTTGCATTATAATTGAATGTTAATCGACAGTGTTGCGATCATCACACACAGAGTCCTCGGAAACTTCTTCTTTGGTGGGGCCGATCAGAAGTATTTCGCAAAAGCAATGAAAAAAAAAATCATCAACATCGTAGGTATAACTAAGCTGTGTCCTTAATAAAAATAAAAGGTAAACCGGATAAAACAATATGACTGTCTGACTCAACATACCCTTTAATATCTTTAAGCATATACAAATATGTAAACCTGTAGAATATACAAAAGTACTTGGTGTCTTATAAAATATGCATATAAAATGAAACTATTAAGCTACTTGCCATAAAAGTAAAACTTGACTTTGACTATAGACACTATATATATATTTATATATATATATATATATATATATATATGATGTATAAATAAAAAAAAAACTATTTACCGTCCCTTTAGTCTTAAATTAAACCCCCGTTAAAGGCTACTGTTTGCCAGCATCGCCGTCATCGGTTTGCATATAGCTGCTGTCCAGAAATAAATTGCGATCCGATTTGTTTGACTGCGAAGCAAGAGAGAAGCAACAATTAGATGTGTGCTAATTGCCACCGAATAAAATATATTTCCACTCACCTCGCGATATTTTTGCAAGTAAATAGAGAGTGGCTCCACGTAGTTGTCAAAGCCCAAATTGTTGAAGGCCACGAGCAAATCGTCGCCGTTGACCGTCTTGCGATTTTCGGCGACACTGCGCTCAATGGCCTCGCTGCTGATAAATGATATGAACTCCGAGACGCACTCCTGTATGCACTCTCTCGCATCTTTGGCTATTTTACCATTCTGTGGCACTGGCACTTTCATTATCTTGATTATGTTGCAGATGGGCAAAAAGCGATCCTGTTCGCGCAGCATGCTCCCATGTCCGTCCTGTCTGTCCGAATCGTCTACATTACGTTAATAGAACATTACGTTAATAATGCAGAACAATAACATTGATTGATTACCGACCACCCGACGCCTCATCCTCCTCTTTGACCAGCATATCGTTAATATATTGTTGGGAGTCTTCGCTGTTGCTCATTTTTTTGGCTTACGCTTGTGAAATTTTTAAAATAAACATTGATTTATGGTATTCGTTATGCAGGTTGCTCCAAGTCGTCGCCGCGGAATAAGATTGCTTTGTACGCCCAGCGCTAATGCGAATGTGTTGCGTCAAGCAGTTTCCTTCAAATTACCAATAATTATTGAAGAGAAAAAGTATTTTGTTTGCTTTTTATTATGCTTGCTTGCACAGATTCGGATTGTTGTTACAGTTCAATGTCACATGTGAAATCGACTACAGTGCGCTGTACGAAAAAATATATCGATATATCGGTGCAGGAATGAATTGCTCGATGTTTTTCGGAGATAGGTCGATAGATTCTACTGATCGCAGCGGTAATTTATTTTGCGCACTTTTTTTTTCGCTCAGCGCGATGCATGAGGAAATTGTGATTAAAACGGAAGAAATAGATATTGATGATACAACGATAAAGCTTGAGATCGATGAGGATGAGCCAAAATTGGAATTGTCGTGCGGTAAATATATGAATTAATGCTCTTGTTTGCTTATGCCCATGTGGGTGTGTGCGTACGCATGTGTTGCGTCTATTTTTATATTACGCACTACCGTTAGCTTTGTCTCTAGTTACTCATGTAAATTCGCTCATTTCTTGCAGCTGGCGCCTTTATGAAAATAATCGAGGAGCGGCCGAATATGATAACGGTGCCGGTTCACGACTGCAAATCTGAGGACGAGCTTAAATTCATAGCGAGCCTCAGCACTCTCGACCAGCAGCAGAAGGTAAGTGCTAACCCATATACATGAACATCAAATATTTAAGTGTGACAGTAAACTTTTCTGTGCTACAGTTATTTGTGACTTCATCGGATGAGAGTGTTGCCGTTCTTGGCGAATTTGCGTGCAAAGTATGCAGCTTTACGTGCGAAAATCACTTATCGCTTGCTTCGCATCAGATCAATCATCAGCTAAATCGCCATTTCTGTTGCTGTGGCGAGTGGTTCAACACGCTCGAAGAAATCCAGGAGCATGAATATCGAAAGCATGCGGGTGGAGTTAACAATTTTAACTGCAGGGTAAGTGCAATATATAAAAACATACATGTATATCTTTTCACATACATCATAAAGTGAGAGATCGGCTTTATTGTTTGTGTTTATAAAGTTTGTGTTAATTAAAATGTTATTCCTTGCAATGCAGATATGTCAGTTGGAGTGCATCGATGCAGTCAGTCTGACGAGGCACATGAGCAGTCACTTCTATGTGCGTCGCTTTGTGTGCTCGATTTGTCGCCAGCATTTTGAAACACGCATGGAATTGCAAATTCATCGGCAGAACGGCAATGAGCTGTGTGGTCAGCTCGAATATGCGGATATGCATGGAAATATCGGTCAACTGGTGGCGATCAGTAAGTTGGATACGGTACTGCCAGCTGAGCGGTTCTGTGACATTGAAATTAAATCTGAGCCGATGGAATTAGAAGATCAGCTTCCAACTGGTGTTATAATCAAAGCGGAGCCGCAGCCTGAAGAAGCTGAATTAAATTCCACTGGCCACGATGACAGCTGGACTCGAAACAGCCTAGCTGAACAATTACGCAGCAAATTGCGCTTGCCAGCGATAAAGCAACCGCCGAAAGAGGAATGTGTAGAGCAGGAGAAACCAAGAGCGCCTGTGATTCCATCGCACTGTAAATAAATCTTTACTAGTTCTTTAATATATACACATATATAATATTAATATTCTTATCCCTTTGTAGTTGTGACCACTGCTAAACTGATACCTTTGCCAAACTCTACAGCATTACTTAATCGCTCTAACATTTTAAAGCCAAAACAATTAGACAATCAACCGCCAAGTACTTTGAAGAAGAACATTTCCAAACCCATAACAAAAATTTGCTCCAACGTCTTAAAGGTGGTGCAAAGAAATTGCATGGTGATTAAAGTGCTGCCAAACAAGAAGATAATAAAGCTGGCACCCACCGCAATGGGTATTAGCACTAATAGCTTCAATATAGGAGGCAAAATAATCACATTGCCAAGCTCCATGTCGATAAGTTCGGGACATAAACGTTCAACGGCTGGCCAAACGTCAACAGTTCCAATCCCATCTGCTCCCACTTCGCTAGAATCGACTGCACTGCCATTGTCCTTTAATCGAAATTCCCATTTTAATGCTATAAGTTTGTTTGAGAGTTTGCCAGAGTCTCGCAAGATCATCACGGATATCCAGAATCAGATACGCAACATAGAGCAAACGCTACCATTGCCCGGCAGTGTGCTGCAACCGAAAAATAGAAACGTCAAAGTGGAGTTGCCTACGCAGCTGCAGGTGCTTCAACTGCCGCCCACCAAGGAGAGTAATCTGAAGATCCGTCGATTGCGCACCACATATTTCGATCATCGCTTTTATTGGGAGTGTCCTAGCTGTGCGCGCTGTTTCGAACAATTTGCGGCATTCTGCAAACATTTGACAGTCACTCACGACATTGAAGAATCGAAGTTTGAGCACATGGTAGTGGTGGTCAAGTCTTATAAAAGTGAGTATCAGTTATGCCCCATATCTCAAATATAAATTGAACTAATCTTTTGGCGCCTATTCGTAGAATCCATTTCATCGACTCCTACAACTGTCAAAGCGACAGTTACTGTTGTGCCAGATATTGCAGAAGCGTCTCCATTAAATGCTTCTGCTGATCCAGATCCTGTGCAGGATGCAGGGGCAGCTCCTCCAGCAACTGAGGCTCCTGAAATTGCCGCTTCTGAGCCAATCTTACCGACCACGGCGTCTACTAAAGTAACCCCCCAAACAGCAGCAGCAGCTTGGGCTGCTCAATTTAAATGCGATGATTGCTCAAAGTGCTTTACAACTATGGGCGGGCTGCGCATCCACAAGATGATTCACACCGGCGAGCTGCCACATAAGTGCAACTACTGTGAGAAGCGCTTCCGCACTCCTGGCCAAGTGCGTGTCCATCATCGCAGGCACACTGGCGAGAAACCATTCAAGTGCAAGGTAAGCGATGCAGCACAATACCGTTCCTTAGATACCACTGATGTACTTTTAACAGGTCTGCTCGCTGGATTTTACACATCGCGAAACGCTTATCTCGCATCTCTCGCGTCACATTGGCATGAAGCGCTACAAATGCTACGGCTGCGATAAGAGCTTTGTTGTGGTCAGTGGATTGCGTGCTCATCGTCGTTTACGTCCTGACACGTGTGGCAAGGTCACGTTTACGGCTCGGGCACACGGACCGCGAGTTCGCGTAATACGCGGCGAAGTCGTCTTTGAATCCCATCCCGAGCACAATGGCTACTTACGCAGCGAAGACCCATTAAACATAATGTCTGAGATGAATCAGTGCGCCAAAGAACCGTCTGTGACTAATGAGTCCAGCTAACGGAATCGTTCTATATATATTTTTGTCACTTTTATTTTACGTTTCTGTTATGGTCGTTATTTTTTGTAGATAAGTAGGCACATATAAATATTTTTACAAATTAGCGAGCATCATTGGCTCAGCTCGGCAACTTTTGCCATAGATACTTTCCAAATTTATTTTTTGAATATCCTTGTAAGATTAGATCGAAAGAAACACAAGTCAACTTACCAATAAACAAAAGCTATGTGTACTAAATACTGGGTATTTTTTTTTTGGGAAATTGGTTAATTTTACGTAGTTGCTGTTCAAGTTGCTACAAATATTGAAGCATACTTTTAGGCGGACACAAGCAAATGAAAAATGGATCTACTTCGTTCAAATTTTGCATATTTGCTAAAGGAAAGGGAAGGGCATTAGAATCTTAAAAACGAATTGTATCGAGCTGCACTCAACTAAATGTTTGGCTTAATAAAATAAATGTCTCTTTTGTTGTCCCTACCCATTTGTGCAGGTTAGGTAAGTTATACATAGGCCATATTTGGCCCGTTGTGGTGCCGTGTGGATAGATTTAGCCAGAAAGGTTAATAGAAGAAAGAAAAGGAGGCAGAACGAACTACTACTGGACTAGACAACAACAAACAACCATGTTTGCAGCGGGATTTGAACCCGCGACTGATTTATGTAAGCGATGCAAAGACTTAACGCTTACGACCATCAAGCCGGCCACTTCCCATTAAATAGACTAGTAAATTTTTCATAATATGTATTTTATTTCGTCATTAAATATTCATTTTCATTGGATTTTCGGTTTTCGAAATTTATATATATATATATATAATATATATAATATATCTGATACATATATTTGTTTGATAATATTGAACGTAATATCTTTCTTATTTAAACAATTATGTACATATATCTCTGTCAAATATAGATGCTCGTATCACATACCTCTATGCACTCGTAGGTAAGGGCAGTGTTCTGAAGTATTTTGCTTACGCTTATAACAGTATTCGAATATCGTTTTTTTGTCTACTCCGTAATACCAAACGAGCAGAATCAGCACCAATTACACTTATTTTCAAAAGGTTAATTTAATTTCTTGATTGATTTCTGATTCTGTTCCATTGCCCTAGGTTATACGAGTCCAAAAATAAGTATGCTTCAAAGATCTGACTTAATTTAACCGAGATATAGCCATTAATAGTTATTTCCGAAACTTTAAACTTGTACATATGAATGAATATGATTTTCTTATGTTCTGTATGTACCATTAAAATTGTTTTATATCTGACTAATTGGTAAAATATATGTATGTCTGTATATATTAAACAATTTCATATATTATTAACAAAAGTTGACAAGCTGACCAATTTTTGTAATGTACAATATAGACTTGTAGTTGATTTATATAGAAGTATGCTAAATATGCTTGCAACGCTGTGGTGGTTACCATTATCTATTAGACATCTATTGTTGCTATTCGTAATATTTAACGCTATAATTTGTATTTATTTAATATTTTTTTTTCCAAATAAGCCCCAATCATATTCTGGGTTCTGGCATACGCCAACTTGTCAATTTACTAGGTCCTAACTCCAATTCATCCAATTCTTTTATTAGTG
The DNA here is from genome assembly GCA_037043585.1 of Drosophila mimica. Taxonomy (NCBI): domain Eukaryota; kingdom Metazoa; phylum Arthropoda; class Insecta; order Diptera; family Drosophilidae; genus Drosophila; species Drosophila mimica. The sequence goes on from JBAMBE010000585.1 coordinate 1,569,801, forward strand.
GGCAACGCTCTAAATTTGCTCGTTATAACAGATACTTATGCATGTTTGTGTTGGTGTGGATTATATCTATAATGCGTACATATGTATTAATATTGTTGTTTAACATGTGTTCTGGCTAAATAATTATTATTTAGTTTTTCTTTTTTGCTTTTACGCATTTGCTTGCTAACGTCTTTTATAAATACTATCGGCCGATCAATTGAACAGCATATCAAATATGTATATACATTATTATAATTCTTAGACCATAATACATTATTGTAGTGGTGTAGCGTTATAGGTATAAATGGTTGTTATATATATAGACGTATCATATAAATATTCTACAATACATATCTACAGTTATCTTATTACTCATTTGTCTGTCTGTAAGTTTTCTGGGTTATTATCTATGCTGTCTTTTTCATACACTTTAGGTACCATATTTTTCTAGATTTAGGATCCTAATTACGCGTATATATATCTGGAGGGGTTCTGGTATATACAGGATTATGTAATCATAAAACAAATTATAAAGGGATATCTTAAAAATAAACAAGGGCCGGAATGACATATGTTAATATTAAAAATCTCCAAAACTCATAAGGACCAAGATCTTTATAATCTGGACAATTTTGTTTTACCAAGCAAATATGGGGAATGTTAAGATATTCAAATAAAAGCATGTCTAATAGCTTAACTAAATCTAGAAACTAATTTAAAACTATCTGCCTTATAAGATATGCACTACGCAAGACTTTTGACTAATTGCACGGTTTACATTTGTTTTTGCGTTAGATAAGTTATCGAACCTAAGTGGACTTTTAAGTATTCTCAAGTATAAAAAACACATTAAACATATTTGATTGTTGATTGTTGTACACACAAATACATACATACACTTGTCTCTAGAATGTAATGATAATTGGATTCGTTTTCCCATCCTCTTCTTACTTTTCGACTAAGTTCAAATGGCAACTACTTGACTTCATTTTAGCTTATGTTGTCTCGAGATTCGTTTAGGCGGTAAGTTTAATATCTACCAAGTCCTTAGTTCAAATATGTATAGGTTACCAAGTGGGTCAACGACGCACCACAACAAGTTGATTGACTACTTTGATTAGTTCGAGCAAAAACTGAATGCATATATACAAATACATACATATGTATGTATATATATGGATGTATGCACATAAGTATAAATTACTGATCATTAAACGTGTAACAGTCTTTTTGAGTTCACATTATTCAAAATTGAAACAAAGACCGAGTAAAACAAAAAGACAAAAACCGAAAAAACTAATCAAAATAGATTCGAAAATGAATACAACTTGAATACAAAAAAAATTATTTTATAAGTAAGTAAGTATGGGGGCAGTATCTGGCTATAATACTTTAAAGTTAAGGTATCCGTGTATATCGTAAATGCGTATTATGCGTACAGTTGCAAACGTACATGCAACATATAACATTAACTTAAAGTTAACAACGTTTTTGCTCTGTAGCCTGGACTCCAACTCCAAATCCTTCTACGGCTCCTGCTCCGTCCACTCAGTTTGCATAGTTGTCGAACGAGCCCAAATACTCCAAAGCAGCGCGATAGCAAAAATGATATTGATCCTATTAAGGAAAATCGTATTTAATTAATAAATATAGTCGTGACTCTTATAGTTTTACTCACCTCCGTCTGCACCATGGCTGGTCGTTGGGAGCGCAGTATGCGCACAGTTTGGAACACATCCAGCACACCCTCGTACTGCATCCGCTCCAGCACAATGCTTAGAGTGATAAAGACACCCGAACGTCCAACGCCCGCTGAGCAGTGCACCGTTATGGGGCCATCCTGGCCAAACTGTTCCTTGGTCTTGTGCACCTGCCCAATGAAATCGATGAAGCCGTCACCCGACTTGGGCACTCCCTGCTCCGGCCAGTCGATGAACTGGAACTGACGCACAGTGCGCGAGGAGCCATCACGTGCATCGGTCACCTGGGCGAATGTGGAGAATGTGGATTAGAGTCACTTTATACAAGGGCAACGGGTATCGAATCCAATCTTACCTTGAACTCACGCAGCTTGTACTGAGGCATATTGTACTCGGCAATTGGATCGACAACATAATACTGATAGCGTACGGAGCGCTCATGGGGCCAGTACTGGAAGCATTTCTCCTGCAAAAGAGCAATACTTTAAAATAGAGAAGGAGCGAGTATTGAGCTGTTAAACTTACCCTTCCCATTTCCTTGAGTTTGGTTAGCATAACAACTATGGTGGAGTTGTGCTCCCAGAGCATGCGCCAAAAGTCCTCAGCGGTGTCCTGCACGGGTCCCTGAGCCGCAATGTAAGCAGACCTATAGCGATAGCCATCGATAAAGCTGGCGTTGACGTAGTCACTGCCCTCGATGCCATGGATGGGCGTCAAATAGACGCGACTCGACTCGTAGGGCAGAATGTGAACGAGACGATTCTTGTGCTTGTTGCATGCTAGATTGGCCGTCACAAATTTGGAAGAGTCCATTTTGACATTGGATAGCTTTTTGAATTCAACCTCCATGCCAGAAATACTCTCGCCCGGCTCGGTGGTGAGTAGCTTTTGCAGATGGGTATGCAGATTGCGAGCGGCGACCTCGGTGAGACCACAGATGATGGCTTCTATTATGGCGTCGTGTATGAAGATGTACTGATCCTCCGTCTGCACCATGTAGTTGCGCTGGGCACGCAGACATGTCACATGGCCATAGATATCGATGATCTTCTCATGCTTCATGCGCTCCAGCATCGAATCGATCACAATATAGCAGCCAGTGCGACCCACTCCAGCCGAACAGTGCACCACAACGGGTCCCGACTCGGGTGGCGTCAAGGCGCGACAGCGTCGCAGGAACTGCAGGAATGGTGCTGGATGATCGGGTACACCGTGATCGGGCCAGGCCGTAAACTGTAGCTGCTTAACCTCTCTGCGATCGTTAAAGCCCTGCCGGACCAGCTGGAACGTGCGTATGCTATAGGTGGCCAGCTCCTGCGTTTCGGTGATGGTCACGAAGATCTGACCGTAAGTCTCGGTGCCCCTTGTGGGCCAATACTGATCACACTTAATGCGCGTTCGTTCCTCCAACCGGGTCATCATCACAATTGTCGCCGTTTTCAGCTCCCAGCACATGCGCCAAAAGTCCGCAAAGGTCTCCTGCAGCGGTCCCTGGGTGGCCACATAGGCATTATGCTTCCGATAGCCATCACAGTAATTGGCATTAATATAATCCGAGCCGAGGATGCCCTCCTGCGGAGGCAGCTGCACGCGTGAGTGATCGTAGGCGGTGACATTCGCATAGCGATTCTTCGACTTGTTGTGCTCGCAGTTGGAGTTGTCCCAAGTGAACTGCTGACCAGGCTCGATGCTCTCGTACTCCTGCGAGAACTTCTGATTGTCATTCGACTTCAAGCGCTCGATGTGATTGGAAAATTCCGATATGGGAATAGGCGGATGCGAGATCATGCCGGGCGTTTGGAAGTTCAGTCTTCGCATATCCACCGGATCACTGGGTGTTGGTCCGGCGCCAAGATCGGCGGCCATCAAGGGACGCGTCACGGCCGCTTGATCGGGCGTTTTGCAGGGTTGCCGACGACGCCGCACCACATAGAGAACAATCAGTGTGGTTGAGACGACAAAGGCGGCGATTAGGGGTAGCACCACCCACAGGATTTCGGGCTCATCTTTGTTGCGATTGACCGAAACCTCCGGCTCCGAGGGCCAGTTGGGATCAGGGCGATGCGGACGTTCGCCAGGCGGTGCCTCGCGCATGTCCAGCGACAGGAACTCGGAGAAGGGGCTCGAGGTATACAGATGCTTCTGTGGCGTATCTACCACGGCGCGCACAAAGATGCGATAGCGTTTCTCACGTTCCAGCTTGCGATTGGTAAAGTTGTGGTAATCATCGCCCGAACCCAGGTGGAAGGTGAAGGGAATGGAGCGTTGCGGAAACTTAGCTGCTATATACGGTGCATTCGGACGCTCCGGCTTGTTGCGACCGGGCAGCAGGTCGTCGGTGAGAAACTGATCCGGATTCTTGTGCAGATTGGACTTATCCTCTGGGACGACAACGAGATAGTAGTGCGATATGGGACCATACTCCTCGGAGGCCTGAGGCAATATGACTAGAATCTCCTCCCCATTCACCACGCCATAGAAATCTGGCTTCACCATGGGCTGTGGTGCGGCCATTTGTGTGGTCACAGTAATCTTTGTTGGGGGTCTGTAGGAGTAATCGGAGGGTATCGCGCTCACATTTACATTGTATGTGGTAAAGGGACTCAACTCGTTGATCGTGTGTGTCTTCACAAAGTGCTTCAGGATGATCTCGCGCTTCGTCACCCCTTGTGTTTGGGAGAAACCCTGTGAATCCACAAACACCTTCATCGCATCGAAGCTGATCTTGTAGTTCACGGGATTGAGGCGTATGGGTGGCGACCAGGAGAGGGTCATGGAGTGTGTGCTGACGTCGTGAGCACGGAGATTGAGCGGCACATCCTCGGGCTTTATGCGCACCGTTACCTTTTCGCTGAGTCGACCCAATCCATTCTTAAATATCGCTGCTATCGCGACGGCATATTGAGCGAACTTCTCTAGGTTCACCAGATCCGCTGACTCAGTTAGACCCACCGTCTTTGTCTGCCAATCATCGAGATCCTCTACAGCGGTCATGGTGTAAAAGATCTTATAACCGAGCAGTTTGCCACGACTGGGCACCGGCTCCCACCAGATCTCAGCCGTCTGTTCAGAGGTAGCCACCGCCTGCACCGACATCGGAGCACGTCCCATATCGCGCTCCGTTGACACAATCATCTTTTCACTGAAAGGACCAGCGCCCTGTTTCGTGTAGGCGCGCACACGAAAGATGTAGTCGGTGTTCTCCTCGAGGTTGGTAAAGACCGCCTTGCGGAGCGTCATGTTGCGCTCGGAGCCCAGGCCGTGATCGATCTTCTTATGGAACTGCACATCGTAGCGCGTGATCAGGCCATTGCGCTTATCTCGCGGCGGCGGATCCCAGGTGACGCAGACGACATCGGGTGTCTGGAAGCGCTTGGTTATATTCGAGGGTGCTTCGGCAGGCGATCCCTCGGGCGTCTGGAAGATCTTGACAGTCTCCTGGCCAATGCCAATGTGATTGCTGCCCGCCACACGAAACTCATACTCCACACCACGTTCGAGGTCGTTAAATCGCTTCTTGGTCATTTGGGGTCCCGAGAGCATTTCCTCTTGGAGCATCTGATCCTTGACGCCCCATCGCAAACGATAGCCACGCAGCTCGCCGTACGTTTGCGCCGGTCGCTCCCACTCCAGCTCAATGGAGACAATGGGCTCCCGCTCCATGATCTTCAGACTTACCGTCGGGCGCACAGGCACACCTCCGGGCGTTTTCACAATCACTGCCACACTGCGATCTCCATCTCCCTTGCGCGTCAATGCGGCCACCTGAATCGAGTACTTGGTGTCAGGCTGCAGCCCCGTAACGCTGTATTCCAACGTTTCGACGACATCAAACTTGAAGGGTTCGTTGAGAAAGCCCTTACCCTGTTTAATATACGATAGGATGTTAAAAATTAATCATATTTAATAAGGGGTTAAGTGAAAAGACTTATTAGGTTTCGCTTATATTTTCATTTCTCAATCGAATTTCTAACTTTCTCCCGTTGCGTTTAAATATTCTTGTTTCTGGTCAGTTTAATAAAATTGCAAACACACCTCATCTCGCATTTCCTGGACGTGTATATGATAGCCTCTTATGATGCCATTGCGATCCTTTTCCAGTGGCGGTTTCCAGCTTACGTGTATCGATGTGGAGTTCAGAGGCGTGGCCTTCACATCCTGCGGATCTCCGGGCACTAGAGACGACGACGAAGAAACAATAGATTAGCTTAGGGCCAACATAAGAATTGATATTCGAAAAGGGACTGTTTGAATACTTATAGAGTGCTTATGAGTTAACTTAGACTAATATAGACTCATAAATAATTGTTTGGGCCTGAGCCCTTAGACTAAGTTGCTTAGATTAGATACATAGATGGAGCTAGAGACAATAAACACTAAGTTCTAAAGTTGCCTTAGACCCTAGGAGCAATATACAAAACCAGAACGAACTTAGCTCCAAGTCAACCAAGTCACCACATCACAGTTAGAAAAAACAAAATATTTATAATTGTAGAATTGAAAGAGAGTGCTGCTTAAGTGCTATATGTATAGAGTTACAGTTAGGTGGGTAGGTAGTTAGGTAGGTTAATTAAAAAATAAATGCTTGCTCAGTATTAGGTGCACAAAAAGTGAATAAGAAGTGCAGTCGATACCTTGCTAAGTATATAGATTAATACTTATAGAGTTGCTCAAAAATGTACACAAAAAGTTGACAATCGAAACAAAAATTTGGACCAGTTAGTTAATGGTCTCAAATTGTTCCATTCTTTCGACTGGGCAAAAAACAAACATGTAAGCATTCAAAAAAGTTTTCAATGTTCGTGTGCAAAAGTAAAAAATATATAGTGGAAATTAAAAAATATATATGTACGTATATATATAAGATCGTTAGATATTAACTGTTGGAAAAAAATCAACAGCGTTTTACATAAAATCCTCGCTGACTTTGTGGGTTTCAAAAAGGTTTTTTTTTTTGTAAAATAGAAAAAACATGTCAAAAAAACAAAAAGAAGATTTGATTCTTTAGTGACAGGTCAACAATATTCTGGACCAATACAAAAGAACAGTATGAGACAATAGATAATGTATATATATAGATATATATAGATATTTATATATATATGTATATATATATATATATATATATATATATTTGAATATAGTTAAATATAGGTTGCTATTGCATTGCATTCTTAAACATTATAGACAAACCATTTAAAATACTCACTCTTTTTCTCTAAATAGATTTAAAAATGTTTTTTATTGTATTTTTATTATATAAACCACCATCCATTAAATGTTGCGTTCAAAAATCAAATTTCGCAATAATTTTGTATTCACATCAAAAAAGTTTTCAAAATTTTTGTGTTACAGTTTTCCATTTCGAGTTTGCATTCAAAAAAAGGTGCACGAAACAGAGCAAGTAGTGCAAGGTGCGAGTGGCCAAGCAAAGATATATTTGGTATTTTGTTATAGTATATGAAAAAAGATATAAGATATAGCTCTTTAGTTTACAGTATACAGTTTCAAAAAAGTATTCAGTGCATATTACGGGAATGTCATTAAAGTGGAAATCATAAATGACAGATGGAAACGAAATATTGGTGGAAATTGGGTGAAACCAAACCAAATAAATATAAGATACAAAATGTACATATTTGTTGGCACACCCGCTTTGATACTCTACAAAAGTGTTGCATTTGTAGCTATTCGATAATTTCTGTACTAAATATTTGTTATGATGTGGTATTTTGTAATGCTTCAAACTTACAGCGACCTTAAGACTTATTGAATAACTTACGCTTATTTTATATATTTAACGGATTAGAAACCTTGTTTGGATACAATACAATACAATACTTTAAATTCCAACAATATTTACAACATTTTAATGACTTAAGGAGTTGTTCAAATTATTTTGCTCGGTACGTTGACTTCATTAGTTGCAACTTTGTGTAGTACGACTTATTCAAATGCAAGTCGCGGCACCAATGTTAAATTATGCTTCATTAGTGTTCTCCGAAGCACTGTACAATAGGGAAAACAAAGAGTAGGGATCTGCAGAGGGGCAATAGGGGGTGGTGTATGTCAACCGTTGCACTTCGCTGCAGCTTTTTCTGTGTCTTGTCATTTTACATGCTTTCATTCCCACACACTCGAATACACACACACACACACACACACACACACACACACACGCACACCCAATCTGACAACACGCGCACTCTAAAAGTATATAAAATAATTAAAATGCTACCGTTAGAAGGCGCTTGCATATATATATTATATATATATTATATATATATATATATATTATTCTTGTGTGCTGCTGAATAGAAAGAACGAAGCACGTCCAAAGCTGAGCTCACATTTTTTGAGGTGTTCCTCCTTTTTTTTTTTGTCTGTATTCCCTGTAAACACATAATATCAGAAAATAAGATTGATTTGAAGTTTGAGCACTTTCGAAAAAAACGTTCAATAACACTGTGAAAAATAAATCACACTCTCTCAGCTGTATATCATTTATCAAACTGACAGCATTATTAAGACTTTCACAATCTACAGGGTAATTGCTAGTCGTGTTAATTTAGCTTGCAGCATTTTTTTCAAACTTTATTTCTACAGTATTTTTTTTTGGTTACTTTGCCAGCTTTGCACGGAATGTCAGCGAGTGACAGAGTATAAAAAAGGCAAGTGCCCAGCTTTAGGCCAGGTGCTATTTGCATTTCGCATTTCGCATTTCACATTTCACATTGAAAGCGATGCTCAGCGAAGCTAACAAGCGCATCATCATAATGAAATATACGAGTGTATACGAAATAAAAATTAAGAATATAAAAAATATATGCATACATATATGTAAGTGTACATATATGTACATACATATATATTCTCACATACGTACATGATGCAAAAAATAGTGTTGCAGATTTATATGATGACCCTTTTACTGAGAACTGTTGCAGCCGCAGGTGTATCAATGGAAGAGAATTAGACAGAGATACCCACACATAGACACACACACACACACACCAACACACGCTTTTGATTGTGCTGAATTGAGTACAATTAAAATATAGTGGACGACACAGACGAGAATAGAGCTGTGTTGCATAAAGTGCGGACTAGACACATTCGAGTGCTTGGGGTGCATTGTTCATAACACATTCACATATTTACCTCTTCAAAGAAATACCAAAAAAAAAAAAAGAAAAATAAATAAATAAAAAAATGTAGCTATACTTATAAGTAGATTTCACCTGAGGCATTATTATTACAGACATTCTCTTTCGGCAAATGTGCAAATGTGCTTCTAGGGATTGTTTTGTTTTTTTGTTTTTTTTTTTACTTTGCTTTTCAGGTGCTTCATGGTGCTTACTTAGATGCTTAAATAATCAAAGTGGCTTTTGTAGTGTGCTTACGGCGTAACTTAGTTGCGAATGGCTGACTAGAGAGACGTACTACAATAGGTGCTTAACATTAAGTAAGTACATTTCATTAACTGTGCTTAGCTAAACAAATTAAATTAAGTGAGTGCCAACAGTTTTTCTTCATTGTGTCGACAAACTCCGAAACACAATCAAAATGAAATGAAATTTTATAAGGCATGAAAAGTATTTGAGCAAGCAACTTTACAGCTAACAAGCAGTTGGTGGATATTCGTAAAGCGGATGAAAAATTAAAAAGTGTACAAATAAAGCATTGAATCTGTTGAAAAGGGGAGTTAAAAAAAAAACATCAAGATTTTGAGAGGTAAAAAAGTAGCGGTTCGACAATGGAATTGTAGTAATAATATGGGAAGTATCTTTAGTTTGACTTGTCTTACAAAATTAAATAATGTTGGAAATAAGGTATATTTTATATATAAATATTTTTATTTAGTAACACCAATACTTTTTGTCGGAATAGTTTGTATTATATAATCTTAAAAGTGTAAACTTTAATTTACTATGTAGACTTTTAATGAAAATCCACAAACATAAATAAACTATGTGTTGTTTAATTGATATGTTCACTGTGAACCGCTTACTTAAAAAAATAAAAAACTATTTGTGCACAGAATGGAAACATAAACAATGTTAAAAATTGAGTGCATTGTTGCCTCACAAATGTAAGCAGCATCTACACAGAGGGATATGTATGTGGCAGGCAAAAAAGAAACGAAAGACACGCATTTGTGAAGGGGAAGGGAAATAGAGGGAAAGAGAGAGCGATAGAAATAGTAAACCAGATGCAAATGTGTTAACGGGGCAAGCATGCAGGTGATGGCAAATAAAACTTAATCAAATGTGTCAACAGAATACAAATTAAATACAACAATCAAATAATTTGTATGTGAAAATCAATTTAAGGATTTTCCGCTTGTTGTTGATGTTAATGTCGCACATTTGCATAGCGATAAAGAAAAAATAACAACAAATGCGTTGAGGGAGCGACAAAGTGCAAAAAAACACTGCAAATAGCAAAAAACAAAAACAAAAACAAATTCAGGAGTGAGGCCCAAAAATATCACACCGACTGCTAAAGTTATTAAATATGTATGCGTATATGTAAATATATGTGAATAAATATGTATGTAAGTATGTGTAATAAATGTATTTACTAAATGTATGTCAGAGTTTGAGTTTGTGGCAATACGGGGGGGTTGGGTAAGAACTATAAACAACGAAAAAACAAATAAATGCAGCAAAACGATTTGCGTTATTTGCCGTAGGTAACCAAAAAAGAGCTTATGTTGTGGTAGAAAAGTTGGATGGGGGAGGAGGAACCGGGGGTGGGTTCATTATGTACGGTATTTGAATTCAACTATGCCTTGTTTAGGGGTGGGGAAGGGAGGCGGGCTTGTTTACATTTATAATTGCATAAATTTAATTATGTAAATAATCAATTTAACATTTTATGCGGTTCTTTTGGTGGTCCACAAAAAAGAAAACAAACAACAACCAACTAACTAAATTCACAAAAATTATTAATTGATATTTTTTTTCGTATTTGTTTAGATTATATTTGAGTGTGTTTAAGATATGTGTGTGTAAGTATTTTATATATCTTGTGCGCTTACAAAAACACAGAGCGTATGGCTTTTTTTTTGTTGGGTGCTATACAAATTACCACAAAAAATATGATGCATTATATCAAAAAGTTATCATATGTATTTATAATATTTTTCCAATTTATTTATTTTTTTTTGTATATATTCAGACGGTTGAAAGTCAAGAAATAACAAAAATTTATTCTTGCATATAGTACACAATATAGGAGTTGTGCTAAAAGAGTTGATTCTGATTTTTCATAGAGATACAAGTGCAAAAAAGTAGTCAAAAATTGCGCCAAAAAATATGCAATTTTATAGTACCAATAAAAATTTCAATTTGTTTTTGTAATATTTTTCGATTTAAATTAAAAATAAGAAAATTTGTTTTAAATAAATATGAGAATAAATTTATTAGGATAGAAGTAGGGAATGATTTTTCGATACTTTATGAATTGTATGTAATGTAGATCAAAAATAAGAAATGGTCATTAAAGACTTACTGAAGGAATTTAAAATATACTTCTTAAAGTATATAAATAAAAATTGAAAGATTTATTTTTAAGTATTTATTAGAGATTTGCTGAAGAATAAAAATTTTCATTAGATTAAGAATTTTACAAAATATGTTTTAATAGAATATCATTTATTTAAAGTGATTTTAAAGTGGGTGATTTTTTGGAATACTCGTTCCAGAAGTATTAAAAGTGAAGTCTTCTATCCCGTAATAATATAAATATTCTTTAAACAAATTATAAATTGAGATATAAACAAACTACAATTGAAAATAATATAAAAAAAATCACAGCTGGATTCAAAAATGTATGTTTGCAGCATTTTAAAACAAATTTATATGTACGATAGTATATAGTATAATGTGGTATTTACGGCCAGTCATTTAGCTGAATGACTTTTGGTAAGACACACATACGAATATACAAAATTTGGGTTAAATCAAAAACAAAACGCTCCATCGCGGCGTTCCGGCAGCTCCTGTGTTGGATGCTCGTTATCAAAATTCAAAAATTGTACAAAATATTTCGTTGATTAGTTCTGAGGTGTAAGTTATGTAAATCAAATTTAAATGAAACTTAACAATTCAAATAATTATAGTAAATGTATGTAAATTGTTTTAAAAGATTATAAGATTAAAAATAATTATTTGAATGAAAAATGATAAGCGAACGAATAGAATACGATTTGGGTTAAGACTTACGCATAGGTAAGATTGTCATTGGCATACATACCATCCTCTTGGGTGCGTATTATGATCGGATGGGAGCGCGGACCGTCCCCCACCGAGGTGCCGGCGAGCACCCAGATCTTGTACTCGGTCCAGCGCTTGAGCTCGTCGAGCACAATTTTGGTCATGTTCAGCGTGAGTGTGGACGCCTCGTCGTCCTCGCGACCCACCTCGACGAACAGCACCTTATAGTATATGATGCGCCCGTTCGAGCGCTCCGCGGGCGGAGGCAGCCAGCTAAGTGAGATTGTTGTCGAGCTGTTCGCAATGGCCGTGATATTGCGTGGCGGAGCACCTGGTACTAATTACATAATAGATGGGAACGGTACGTATTTTGTGTGGTTGTTTGATGTTGTGCATAGAATTGGATGCGTTATAGCCAACATTATGTTGAGAGATAAGTTGATGTTGGTTTTTTATTATTATTATTTTGATTTTTTTTTTTGTTTTTTTTTTTTGTTTTAATAGCGTTCAGCGATTAGCGTTAAAACCAAACAAAATGTTTCAAACCAAAAAACATGTAACGAAAGAAAGCACAGAAATAATATTTGAATAAATGACATAATGGATAGGCATAAGTATATAAGTAGGCATGTAAGATAAGTATATCAAATCATAAATGAAACTCAAACTCAATAATATCCAAGACATAATTATATCCAATGGCTTATGCAAATAATGTTGTCGCTTCCATATTTTGATCAACAATTGCGTTTTGTTTCGTTCGAGAATTTTAGTTTCTCGCTTAAATTAAATTGTGCATATTTTTTGGTAACGATTTTGAGCTGAAAATTTTGTACTAACTACGAGAGCGAATGAGAGAGACACACTCATAAATATACATATGTACACAAGATACTTATAAACATTAAATACTGCAGGGCATGCGCTATTAAATAAATTATACATATAATATATATATAAAATAGAGTGCATATGTTAAACACTAACTTATATTAATTGTGAGGCTCACACACATTCAGACACACAGATCGAAATAACAAAGGTGAACATTTAATTTGCATAAACCATGTGGCTGAGGTTTTTTATACAGAAAACACATTAAGCGAACTAAGATATTAATTTAACCAGCAGCTAATCATTAAATACAATATTTATGTAATTTAGTCTTAATAAATATAATTTGTGGTATCTAAAGTGAAAGAGTGCACTTAAGCTAAGCTCAAAATATTAATGCAAATAATAATATTTTGCACTACACGTAATTGAAATGTAATAGGTAAAATTATATATCAATTAAAATTGACAGAACCAAATTGCAAAACCATTTCAAATAACTCACAAGATGCAAGAAGTAAATCAATTCATTAATCCACATGTCAAACTTTTATCTCATTTGGCTAAATGTTTTCTTAACTCTCCTTCTCTATTCGAATCTCTATTTCTGTCTCATAACACGGAGAAGTTTGGCAGAACTGTTCAACAATATTTGGCAGCCGCAAAACAATCGTTAAGCTACGAGCCACATTTTAACCACTTAAACTGAACGAGTATGCAAAACGTGCAAATATGAAAACCATGAGTCAAATACGTATTTAATATTAATATGTATGCACATATATATTTATATATATATATGTAATAAATGAAGTGAATTTACTACTGGCAGACCAGATACTACTACTACTACTACTGGTACTTGCATTCCGCATTTGTCCTTCTGGGTTTCTCTACTAAAATGTATACTTCAAAATCAATTACTAAATACAGACAGATATAGAGATAGAGAGGGGGGCTGAGACAGGATTGCAGATAGTAGAAGTGGAAGGAGATTAATGTCTAGAAATTTTGGTTTGTGGCTTTTTGTGCATTGTTGTGCAGTTGTATTAAAATTTGGACATGCTGTTGCTTAGTGCAAAAGTTGCAAATGCTTTTGCCATAATTTGCATAATTCAACACTTGAAATAAAAGGTATACATAAATTATTTGCCAGCATTCCATGGATAAATATATAAATTTGTTAACAATATATTCACATTTAAATAGAAATAATTTAAAATAATAATCTGAACTGTTTTCTGTGCTGTTGTATGTGGTTTGCAGACTGTCATTTAGTGATGTTTACAGTGTTGGCTAACGTGAGAGTTTTTCTTTGGATTTGTGACTAGTTGTTTGGTTTTGTATATGTATATTTATATATATATGTGTGGATAGTATGCCTAACTAAACTGTTGTATGTATGTTACGTATAATCTTAAGTTAACTAACCGTGTGTAGTTTGTACATATGTATTTAGGAGTAATCTAAGATCAGTGTATGATATAATATGTATATAAAGTGAAGTAAATAACTTGCAGGAAACTAGAATCAATCACATCTCATACAATATAATAATAATAATAATTAAATATTTATAATTTCATATAGTTTAAGGCAGAAAAGTGCAATACCTTACGCTCACACACACACTCACACACACACACACACACATCGAATTTTTACCTGTCTCCTTGTGAGTGCCATAACACACAACAAAAATATTCACACACACCCACACACACACACACACACACACACACACAGGCACTCGCACAAAACAGTAGTTATTAAAGTATTTCAACTGAATAATCGACTACATTTATAGACTACATTATGTGTATATAACATACATGTTGTTGTTGTTAATAATATGTAATAAATGTATATATGTAGTTATATAGTTAAAATATATATTTATCGAAATTTCAATTTAAAGTTGTAGTTTTGTTTTTTTTTTTTTTGTACTTAAACTATAGAAAGTCGTACAACTGCTACGGCTTAATTGAGTTTTCATTGTTTGTTTGATTTTTCGGGGAACCTAACTTAAAGGTTAAAGATACTAATCACTTACCATATTGCTTGGTGCGAACGGGTATGGGGGGCGTGGTGGCGCCCTCGCCACGCTGCGAACGTGCTGCTAGCCAGATATAGTACAGGGTATCAGGATACAAACCATCAAGCGTATAGGACTCTGAGTTCGAGATGCGCCTACAAAATGTAATTAAGATTAGATTTCATACTCTCTTAAACAAGTGAACTTAATTTGTGATTGTTAATTATTTACGGGGGTGGGGGGTAGGACTTTAACTCACTTGTGATGATCCTGATTGGCGTATGTGTCATTCCAGTAGAGCTCATAATGTACAATATTCTCGCTGGAATGCGTCGGCTTGGACCACTGCAATGTGACTGCGGTCTCGCCAATATCAGTGGCCCGGAAATTGCTCGGTTGTGATGGCACACCTGTACAAACATAGCCATATATATATATACATAAATATATTTATGTGTACATATATATATATATATTTATCGATGTATCCAGGAATCCAAGTACGCACATATTTGGGTTTCGGTTTTGGTTGGTTTGGTAATAATGAAACGGAAATTACGGAAATTAAATAAAGTACAAACAAATCAATGTGGCATTCATTTATATGCGCCCATTCAGATGCACATTACGATTCAGATACACACACACACACACCCACACACACATACACTGAGAAACACCCTATACAGAATTATGCAAAAATTTGTGCCTGTATCAGATAAATGTAGTTCCAGCTGGCAATGGTTTTGATTGAAATGATTGCTACTCCAAATATTTAAATGCTTTCGCAATGACGAAGAATTGTGCACATTTTGACCACATTTTTCATTGGCTCAGCAAATCATTTTTTTGTATGTAAAGTTTTTAAATGAGATTTTATAGTCCTACCATTTTGAAATGCCTATTTTCTTTGTTTCTTTCATCATAATTACAGCTAGTAATCTTTAGTAGTATTGCTCTCTTGTTTACAATATTTTTCCATTACGGATGTTAACTTGCAAATGACATTTGTGTAAAATATCCCTGACAGATGCCAAAGTTATACACATTAGTAGTTTAATAACAATCTCGTGTTATTCTAGAAGTTCATACATTTTTACACTTTAAAATCAACACTTCTTGTAAATATTTGTTATCTTATATTTTGTAATAAAATCGAATCAATTTTGTATAATACCTAACACGTAATAAAAGTTGCATTTTAACTTTTCTACTACTTTTGCATGAAAAATAAATGAATGCAATTTCAAGAGAGTCTTATTTGCAGGAAATGTGGCTCAGAAAAAGCTAATCGCATTAGCCCACATCTGCAAAGGTATCAACATAAAAAGCCACAAATTTAAAGTCACTCCATAAATTGCTGGCCAACACAGTCCACCTGCTTGCGATTCAGTGCCCTCTGCTGGACCCAAGTCCTTGGAAGCCACAAAACTGCATATCAAAGAATGGAAAATGAATTTGCTTCAGGAGTCAAAGTAAATGAAAATTTACACACTTGGACAGATGTGCAGTAAATTTTAAAATGGTGTTTTATTTCATGTTTGTAGTTTAAGGGCAGAGTTGCCGATAATTAACACAAACTAAACATTAGCCGAGACTGTTTTAGACTCCAAAATGACTTAATGCGGCTATATTACAAATTACATGCCATTTGATCTAAAATTGTAGCCATAATTTAATAATTGGCGTTATCTATGCGGGTCAATTGAGCCGTCCAATTAAATTGGTGGCATTTCATATTTTATAATACACATTGCGTGTGCGTGTGTTGTGTGTGTAACTGAACAACATAATTGGATCCGATTACGCAATTATTTTTGGGGGGTGAACCAACACACTTACCTTGCTGTGTCTTCACCTGCACCGGGGTGGACATTGGACCGGCTCCCATTGAGGTGTAGGCCTGCACTCGGACCGTGTAGATGGCATGAGGTGTTAGCTCCGATACGGTTGTCAGTTCGCTATTATCAATCATTTGGGAGTTCCACGAGGCCTCCGGCTGATTCGAATTGGTCGTGTAGTACACCTTGTAGCCCTAATAAATGAGAAATGTGCTCGATAAGTATAAATATCTTAACGTATTCCTGGTTTCCTCGCTGTGAAACGCTTACGAATGCCACACAAAAAGGAATGACAAATTAACAGTAACCCTTCAAAAATATAATATATTAAAATTTTCATTAGCACCTTTTGATGCATAAATCTGAACTAAAAGTAGCATCTTTAGATGCACATTCTCTACTATAAGCAATTGGGAAATGCTATTAGCAGGGATTGTGGTTACAGATTTGCGAACTTTATAATCTTGGCATTGTGGCGAGTACTGTTGGCAGCTGCTGCTCGATGTATGCCACACACAACAGAGGAGACCACAACAATTGCGGCCTAGCACTTAGACTCGATCAACGTGCAGCAAGGGGCAGAAAGTAAGCCGGAAGGGGGAAAGATCTGACTTTGGGGTTTGGGGGATAACTTATAGCAACTGGCTAACTGTGTGGCTTTGATTTCATTCGCACATTTGCATTTAAGAGCCTTGCTTTCTGTGTCCTCCTTTCTCCTTTCGTAACGTGACAAAGTGTCGACCCTTGCCCTGTTGTACAAGCTGCAGACTGCAATTGGAGTCGGTGTCCCCCTGTTGGGGTTGTTGCTTAATATGCGTACTCTATTCTAGGTACTTACGGTCACTTGTCCATTGGGCGTCTCTGGTGGCTCCCAAGTAATAACCATAGTTGAAGAGCTCAACGGCCGCACTTGCACATTACGTGGAGCACTCTCCATTTCTGAAAAAGACATAAAAAGGAGATAGGGAAGGACAGATAAAGATAGATTATTATCAATGTTAACACATAGAAGATAAGCCAGGAGAGATTTGATTTGTATATTCTTAAATAAAATGAATAAGAATAAACTGCTACTGATTTTTATATAGAATTTTGGCCAAATCCATGAGCTAGATGAATAAAAATGACGATGAGGAGGAAAAACGACAAGCTTTAATTTGCTTAAGAACTATATTTTGTCTTATTTTGATGATTTTTGTCATAGGAAATTATATCACATATTCCATTTCATTATAACTGAAGACTAATAAAACTTTGCCTTTGTCCTCAGTTTGTTCAAATTTAATGCTAAGCTAATATCGAAGAATTGACAAGTTGAAAGCTGATTTACATAAGTATACGAATATATACGTAATCATTATCTGAAATATTACACTCTGTAAGAACTGGTTATTTGGTTATTTAATCACTTCTGTATATACAAATCCTAAGTGAAACCTACTTCCTTCATAATTGTTTGCATGCAATCCTTACAACAACTTGAATACTAAATAAATGGATATTTATGAATAAATAAAATTATTAATATTCCATTGAAATTGGGGTTTCAACAACTAATATTTGAGATTCGATAACCAATTAAAATAATTGCATGTCGAGTTATTTAGTCTTTTCTTGTTGTAGTTGCACAACAGACACACAATAGTTGTTGATCATTTAAAATCAGATTCACTTTAAATATGACATGGAAAATGGCTAAAGACCACCCACCAACCACCACCCAAAAACCTTACAACTCTCTACCTTTACAGCCTGCCTGGCTGGCTGCGTTGTCAGTCATGCATATGCAATTCAGTTAAATGAATTTTCAGCATTTGAGCAATAGTCAGGGTTTTAAATCAAATGCAGGACCAGACAGCGAATAGACCAGGACATGACAAAAGAGCGTTGGTCAGATGAACAAACAGCTAGAAAGGGGGAAAAAGAGGGGTAATAGCAACGGTATTAGGGTGGCCCCAAAAAATGTTTTGCCATGCAAACAATCATCCATCACAATGAAATTTTGCTAAATGAATGTCCGTCCGGCAGAACTCTCGTCATTGTAAACATTTTTGCACTGCTGCCTGCCGTCGCATGTCCAGTCGAGTCGAGTCGAGTCCGGCGTATTATAGTGCGAATTTTGCATTTATAATGTGTAACGCAATGCTGCAAGACACGCACAACACAACACAACACAATAAACATTTACACACAATAACTGATTTTTGTTGTGCACAAAAACAATGCAAACACATTGCCAGAAGCCCCACTGACCGGACCTATATTATAGCAGTGGCATATGCTATGGACATTTAATTCCCACATCCTACAGATATAATCATAAATGGTGGCATACTGCGGATGAGATCAAAGAATTCACTTATGCCAATGTAAAGCATCCAAATGCCAAATTAGTTGCCGCATTGCTGACAAAAAGGCAGCAACAATTTCAGCAGCTTCATTGTTGAATGCCATTTTAGAATTGCGATTATATTTGCTTAATTTGTAATTTGTTTAGTAATGTTTTAAATTTTTCGAATTTCAGCGATTTACCTGTTAATTCAATATTATTAATATTATTTACTATCTGAATCCGGATTAATATCTTGTTCCATATGTTTTTCTAGGATCTGTCGTATAGCCCAATAAAAACCATTCTTAAATTTAAAGAAATTTTCTACGCGTTTGACCTTTGAACTTTAGTAAAGGGAAATTTTATCTAGCATAGGCAGCTGCACATGCTTCAAATACATTTGCGAGGCGTGAAACCGTTGGAGATGTGAGGGGATGGGGGAGGGTTGGGACAGCAGAGGCGAACACGAGCAGAATGGAACTGCTAATTAGTGGGGTACTGAATTGGATCGCCTCAATTACTGACAAGTTTCGGTTGCGAGTCAGTTTTAGTTGCACTGGCTGCTTTATGTGGCATCCCTACGGACTTGGACGAAGAGGATGTATGCACAAAAGGGGTTAAGAGGTTTCATCATTTCCTCTTCTTGTGCTCCTCAATTGGTTAATGGCCAATCAATAAATTCCAATTCTCACAATTTTACTGCAATATCTACATGTGCCACTGCAGCGTTTTACCCACAATTTATATCTCAGGCATCTCATCTGTTACACAAGTGTGTGCATGCGTGTGTGTGTGTGCGTGTGTGTGTGAGTGGCACGGATATAGCCCGGTTGGCATTGCCATTTGCCGGGTCTAGGCTAAGATTTGCATGCAGCACATGGGGCATTCAAAAATTGCAATAGCTTGCCTGGGCAGACACATTCTAACCGCTTGCTTCCCTGCCTGGCTGCCTGCCTGCCGGCCTGGATGCCTTGTTGCCTAGTTATCCTGCTGCCTGCTGCCTGCTCCTTTGGTTGTGTGCATCGTGTGGCAGCGTCACGTAAGCTGCATTTAAGAGCATATACATTACATACGGATACGCTCCATTAATATGTATCCCTTGCAATGCCAGACTCACGCCTACTGCTTACTGCCTGCACATAGCACTAAATTCTTAGCAGCCTCTTTAACACACCCGCACAACCGCACACACACAAACACACACACACACACCCACATGAAAGACATCAGAACCATGTGCCCTCTGACCTATTACATGACGAAAGGAGCTGTTAAAGAGTTGCCAACACACACTCCTGTCTACAAGTGAGTGTGCCTGTGTGTGTCTGTGTGTGTGTGTGTGGAAGCATTAAATTTAAATGTATTAGACCATATTAGTTGTATGTATATATTATAGCCAAAATGCAATACAAGTTAGCAGTTGCTTCAACACCTAGGACTCCCAGGCAATCCTTGAGGACAAGCTGC
The DNA here is from genome assembly GCA_037043585.1 of Drosophila mimica. NCBI lineage: Eukaryota > Metazoa > Arthropoda > Insecta > Diptera > Drosophilidae > Drosophila > Drosophila mimica. The sequence continues at coordinate 1,590,212 of JBAMBE010000585.1, forward strand.
ATATCTTTATAATTGCTATGAGTCCAGAGAAAGAGTACTTTTTGGGTTGTGTGAAAATTGTCAAGTCCCTGATTGGATCAAGTCTGGTAGCAAGTCGAGTAGTTAATGAAAAGCATAAATAACTGATGCGAATCTTGAAAATCACCAAAACATTTGTTAATAGCCTAAATATGCACATGTGAGAAATGCATTTAAGTAATTTCAAGTGAGAATAGTTTAATTAAATAATTATTAAACATTATTCTTAAAATTCCTATACTTGCACCGACTTACAAATGTAACAGAATGTAGAGTTTGCCACCAGATGCTGCAATGCCACCTTAAGCTGTCTAGTATTTACAACATTCGATTGTTGCACTTCTGCTTACTGGCCATAAACAGAACTTTGTCAGCTGCTACCTAACCAAACTGCACCCAACTGATCCAACTGACACGTGTCATTATCCAATGCTGCCACATTTCCAGAATACTCGAAATTCGCTAGTTTTATGTGTGCTTCTGCTGCAGCTAGCTGTAAACGATGCTATCGAAATAATATTTCGAAACGATATTGGACAAGCGATAAGCATAATTGCAACAATAAAAGTTTTCAGCTTTTATACAAGCAAAAAAAAAAACCTCGACAGGCAAAAATGCATAGAGAGAGAGAGAGAGAGAGGGAGATAGGGAGAGTGAGTGAAAGAGAGAGAGAGAGAGAGAAATGGCAGTTTGTGAGAAGCGTTTGCTTACCCGCAATTGCCATGGCTATAACCTCGTTGCATATACACAGGCGCCACGCATCAGACCAACTTCTACACACACACACACACACACACACATCCGCACACACACATCCGCACACACACACACACAGATACATATGCAGGGCACTTGTAAGCTTACAACGACATTGATGCGCACTCATATGGACGCATAACAATGCAAAGTTTATGCGTTGCCAGCCACGTTCGACGGGGAAGTGGGAGTTTAAGGGCTACTCGGATAGACGTGAGGCAGCTGCCTCTTGACACACACGCACACACATATACATCAGCAAAACAACAAAAGTGTGTGTGCGTGTGTTTTTAAACATTGCATTTACCTTTGATTCTAAGCGAATCTTTAGAGAATGAAAGTGGAAGAGTTTAGGCTAATGTTATGTGAATGCTGCTCAGGAATTGTTATGGAAATTGTTTTGGCCATAACATTATATAGTAGAAGACAAGGCTAAAGATACTTACTTGTGCCACCAAATGAGAAATCGCCTAAGATCCAAAGGTAAGCGTGGGAAAAGAGAGAAAGAGAGAGACAGATAGAGGGGAAGAAACGGAATAACGAGAAACGGGTGAGTGCCGCAGTCAACATAAAAAATAAAACCGTTTACGTAAAGAAATCAAGAAAAAAATACAAAAAACCGAAAATCGAGTTGCGTAAAATTCTTGAAAAAATCCTTTTTTGTGGCCAGCATGGATATAAAGAAAATATATATATAAAGAGCAGTTAGTGGGTTTATCTTTAAATGGTGTAACGTTCAGAATGGCTACTTACTTGTCTCACCGGTGGTGCAAGTCGAAGGCGCCGAGGGCGGACCGCGTCCAATATTATTCACAGCTATCACATAGAACTCGTATTCCGTATAGGGGCTGAGGGCGCGGACCACATAGTACATGGTTATGATGCCGCTGATCTCGCTGAAGGCCTGGTTCGCATTCTTCGGCTTGTACTGGATGACGTAGTACATCAGGTCCTCGGGTCCCTTGTAGGACCACTCCAGACGCACTGATGTGGCGGTCACCTCAGAGATTTGCACGTCCGTTGGCGCCGTGGGCAATGCTATCGATATAGATATATATGATGAAATGTTATTTTATAAGTTGATGTATTTCCCTGCCACTCACATTGTACTTTGACCACGGATACGGCTTCAATCTGACCCAGCGAGGATGCAGCTATGCAGGTGAAATTCGCGCTCTCCTGTATATTACTCAGCTCCAGCACATTCCGTCCTATGGGTATATCATTCTCCGGTGTCAGATCTTGTGCGCCTATATAGCAAAGAATTAATTATTTGCGATCGTCCAAGTAAACTTAATTTAAAATTACCCTTTATCCATTTGACGTGTGGCATGGGTGAACCAACGGCAATACAGGACAGATTCAGATTTGCGCCCAGCATCACTTCGCTGATGGACTCTGGTGGGCGTGAGAAAGTGGGCGGAACGCGACGCACTTTCACATACAAATGTGTGGCCTTCGAATGTTCCGTTCCAATTGAATTTTCTGCAACGCATTCATATTTGCCCTGATCCTCTTCGCGACTGTTGTTAATTGAAAGGACGCCTAGAAGAAAACAGATTAAGTATTATTTAAATATGTATATATATTTAAGAAGTGTGTAAATTTATATTGTTCTCTGTTAAATCTTATTTATATACATATATATGTATTATTTTTTCCTTCTATCACTAAAAAATATTTATAATTTCTATCAGGATTTTTCTCCAGTCTCATTTATCATATGTTAATATTTTGACTGCTGAATGTGGTTTCCAAATCTTTCTATAATGTACTTCACTATGTGCTTAGCAACCTAGGTATATCCCAAATCTAGGTAGTCTTTAAAGTCAGGTAGAAGCCTGGTTTTTGGGAGCAGATAGGGTTAATACCTAACTCCTCAAAACAGCTGAGAAAACAGTTCGAAATGTGGTTCAACTTATGGATTTGTGCTAGATTATTTGGGCTCAATTATTTTTGGGACAATGCTACCTAGATATCCCAACAACATCTACCTGTTTACCTATATAACATGAATCTTTTGTTCCACATAATTCAGTTACTTATTGGCAGCTAAGCTAAGCACAACCATGTTTCAGTCAGTTTTAATGTCACTACTGTTTATTTTGTTGGAGGTCGAGAGCAACTCGTATTTAACAGAGGAGCAACCACTTGCTGAACAATTTGAGATGATCGATCTGCTGGACTTGGGCGACAGACCCAGACGCCTGGCCCATCCGGAGTTGCATAACTCCGCCTCAAAGTTCCTGCTGGAGGTTTACAATGAGATCAACGAGGAGCAGGAGCCGGAGGAGGTGCTGCATCAGCGCCACAAGCGCTCCATAGAAGATGATATACTGTTGACTAGGGCGGATCGTCAAGAAATAGCCAGTAGCAACAGCATATTGACTTTTTCCAGTCGCAGCACGAACGTTGACAATAAGTTGGATCTGCATATAACATTTAATACGAACGACGTTCCCATGGATCTAATGCTAGTGCAGGCCATGTTACGCATTTATAAGCAGCCCAGTTTGCAGGAGCAGCGCCAGAATCTGACAGTTTCCGTATACAAAAAGATTTATAGTCACAATCTGGATGGGGGCGCATATCGCATCTTGCAGTCGGTGAATACCACAGTCAATTACAAGGGTTGGCTGGAGTTCAATCTGACGCAGACGCTGCACACCTGGCTGCTCCATCGAGGCCTCCAGAAACAGCGGCACGAGCTGCGCATCTCCTTAGGCGACACAGAGCTGCATGCCATGGCCGCTGGCCTGGTACCGCCGCAGGAATTGCGCACCAATTTGGAGCCGTATATTGTTGGCTACTTCAAAGGGCCCGAACTGCTGGTCAAGGTGCAAAAATTGCGCTTCAAGCGGGAGCTGCAGAAGCGCAAGGCGACGCTGCCGGCTACTGGTTATCATCAAATGCCACCGCCAGATTATTATAAGCCACCGCAGTCGTGTGAGCGTCTCAATTTCACCGTGGACTTTAAGGAGCTGCAAATGCATAATTGGGTCATTGCACCCAAGAAGTTTGAGGCATACTTCTGTGGCGGTGGCTGCAATTTTCCACTGGGCACAAAAATGAATGCCACAAATCATGCGATTGTTCAAACGCTGATGCATCTCAAGCAACCGCATCTGCCCAAGCCATGCTGTGTGCCCACTGTGCTGGGCGCCATAACCATACTTCGATACCTTAACGAGGACATTATCGATTTAACCAAATACCAAAAGGCCGTGGCAAAGGAATGCGGATGTCATTAGAAAAGCGCAGAGAAATGGGGCGGAAAACCAGTCGGCCTTCCAAAGGTTTTTGTTAAAATATCAAAATATATCAGACGAACTGAAACAGTCTAATCTGGTTTATAAGGCATTAGTATAAAGATGAATGTCCGCCCCACTTTGACTTGGAGTACCGTGAAAGTATTGGAGTGGATGAAAGCTAAGCAAGAGTGAAAAAGGCTCAATTTTCATCCCTCATCCCGTTCCAGTTTTGATATTTGTAAGCAAATTTATATTTAAGCAAGAAAGCTTTAATGATTTATAACCTTTTATGAACTCTGAGCGGACGCATATGTAAGTAGCCTTAAGATCTTAGATTTATCAATCAATTTTAAAGTCAATGTGTGCAGGATGCCCTTTCATTCGTTTTGTAGCTCGGCTTTAATGGCCAAATCCGCATGATACTCATTGGCCCATAAAATGGCCAGAATTTACCTTCCTTTTATGTGTGTGTGTGTGGGTTTGGAATGTGGGATGTTCGGAAAGTGGATTCGGCTGGACGAAGGGATGCAACACATGAAAATTAACACAATTTTTATATGATTTTAAAGGCCGTATAAAAGTTATGACAGTGTTGTTGCCGATGCGAGCAATCCTCAGCCACGGGTCTATTAAATATTGAGCGCATTTTTTCGGCATATTAAGCTAATGTGAATGACACATATAAAAGGTCATAAACTGTGTCGAAAGCCCTCGCATTATATTTATATGACCGATAAACAATGAAATATGTACTCCAACGAGCTAATTCCGGCTGTCATAAACCTACACGGACATTACAAAAATACACTCACAAGTGTGTGCGATTGTTAGTTAAAGTTTGTTCAAAATTTCTTCGAATTTCTGTATTGAAAACAAATTAATTTTGGTTTTTTAATTTCGCAACATTTTCACATCGAATATTATAATTGAAAAATTTTGGGTTCGTGAATTAAACAATTTATGCATGAATAGACTACAATTAATCAGTTGCTTTCATTTTTAAATATTTAAAATTCGCCATAAAATGTTTATGGGAAACACTCGCAATAAAATATGCACGATATATGTGGTAACAGATATTTTGCACGTTTAAACAATTACGAAAAGAATATTCGTAGATTTTAATCGTTTTATTATTTATAGAGCACATTTGAAGCGATAAAAATTGTGCTATTTTTTTTATTTATTCAGATTTGGTTTCACGGGGTCTTTTAATTTTTCTTCTCTTTTTTTCATAAATGGTTGACAAAAAAATTGCTCCTGAAATTGTATTTATAATCTGAGAGGATTGACAAAATGTTTTTATTATTTAAATTTAGTGGCGAGCAGCTCTTATATGAAATAAAAAATAAAGCACTCGCTTACTTTGTGAAGATCCCTAACAAAATAGTGGTTCCTTTAATATTAATATGGAAACTTATTACAGAAAAAAAAATAATTACAGTTTTTTTTTACTCATTTTAGTGGTTTATAAATTTAATAAAATATTCAAGGCATTTTACATTTTAAATGATGTCGAAGTTCTGATTGCAATAATTAATATAAATATAAATTTTAAATTACATGACTTTAAAGTCTGGGCTTTAAGTTCAATAGCCATGAGTAGAATAAAAACAAAATTATAAAAAACTATTTTTCTGCCTAGCGAAAATGTGAAAAATTGTATTTAAATTTATCTATTTGCGATCTGTTTTATGTAGAACTTGCAGCCAATGTAAATAAATTTTTCATAATTGTCTAAATGTGTGTTTTGACGCTGGGCAATTAATGGAAATGTGCTTCGCTTCGTTGCAAGCAGCAGAATAATAAAAATAAACTACAGCCAAAAGAAATGCAATAATACGGGGGACACCGAGTACAGTTGAGTGAATCATTTTAATGACTCGCGTTTTTGCCTCCCGCCCGCCCCGCACCCCTGGAAGTGTGTATATAAATTGTAGAAATCGAGCCGTGCTAAATGTTGCAAAAATGGCTCTGCTACTCGTGTTTATTATGAGAGTCCTCTTTTTTTTTTTATTGGAGAGGGGCGGGCGGCAACGGAAATGGGAAAGCAGAACAAGTATAAATAAAAAGCAAACAACTAAAAATGATGATGTATGCTGCTAAATGATTGTAGCGTTGTTCGTTTTTTTTTCTTTCTCATTTTTGTCCACGGTGTACAACAATTTTGCGATGGTTTTGGTTTTGCTTTTATTTTAGTATTTTTTTTTTGTGGCTGTTAGGTGAACATGCATCAAAGTTGATTGTTGTGAAATTTATTGCATACTTTTTGGGCTTGTAGCGCTGCACATTTATTACGCTTGTTGCGCTTTCCGGATCGCCAGCAACACCACTTTCGGTATTGTTGTTGTTGTTGTTGTTGTTGTTATTTAGGAATCGCTGAACCATTCAAACAGCCATTAAATAGCACTGCATTTTAACTATGGATATTTTGTACGTAGTCTGTTTTTTGCACTTTAAATATATGAATACACAACCACCGGTGTTTGCCTGGTGGAATGTTTCGCAAAAGGTTGATTAAAATGAATGCAAAGCAACTTTCATTAAAATTGTTCGCAAGCTGACAAAACATTAACATAAGCCACACACAATGTGGATGAAATAATGAGAGAGTGATATATATATATATATATATATATATATACAGAGTTAGGGGATGCTGCAAGGGTTTTCAAAGCCATCCAGCACTTTTGCCCGTGCAATAAAAATTAAGCCATGAAACATACAACATCTGAGCGTCATCTGGTGACCTTTTAGCCTCCATTTCCTCTTCCTGTCTGTCCCAAGTGTACGTGTGTGCGTGTGTGTGTGTGTGTGTGCGTAACTCTTATGAAAATTAAAAATTCTCTCAAGCATCATAAAAATAAAGAAATGGCAAAACTTAAATTGGGTGCAGAGCAACCCGGTTTGGGAATGAGTTATCAAAAACAGGTGCCATTTGTGCTTGCGGCTTAAAATAATAGAAACAATTGCCGGAAGTATTTCTCTCAACAATTTTGGATTAATAAACAGCATAAGCTGCTGAGAACTGCGGTCTCTAAGTAAATTTTGGAAAATGGCTTTTGCTGAGTGCATACTTCAAGCCGCAGTACTTTTAATCGAATTAGAACCACCGAAAATTGTATGCATACCGGAAACGAAACCATTCAAACCATGCCCAATAGTTGGCATCTTTGTGTAGCACTTTGGTGGCGCTGAATTGCTTTTAGTGGCCCAAACGACTATTTAGCCAAAGTCAATTGGAGCCCGGCGACAGTGGCAAAAGGCAGGCGGACGGGCGGGCGGGTGGAGGAGCAACGCGTTTTTGTCTTTTGTGCCAGTGTTGCCATTAACAACAGGCGCGAGACAATGGCGGCTCCCAATACAAAACCAGACACGGACATGTGCCCAGGCCACCAGCCAACCCAAACCTGCCCCAACATATGTGTGTGTGAGCATGGCACACATGTGGCACGCCACAACTGCACTTCCGCTTGCGCAGTCATTTTCATATTTTGTAACTTCCGTTGCCACACACACACACACACACACATACATACTCTCACACACACACACACAAACACAGAGAGGAGGGTAAAACTTATCGCTTGGCTGAATCCCATAGCCACTAAGGCGTCTGCTCACAGCTTGGCACAATGTGGCCAAATGGGATTATTAATTAAATTATACTTTAATTTAAGTAGTCGTCATCTCTAGCAACAATTTGATGTTAATGTGTGGAAAGGGATTGGGCACATAAAAGTTTAAAAGTTTTTAATTTAACCAAGACTTATAGCTACCAAAATAGAAGCAAGTAAAAAAAAAAATGTATGAAAAACTTAACTGACCTCCGGAATGGAGGTCGAATTGGGATTGAGTAAAGTCTCTGAAGGGCCGCCTCTTTCAGTCATGCACAAATTTTGGGCAATTACTGTCTCATTTTCAAGAAAAGTGACTGTCAACTCTTTGGGAGTTGGGAGTTGTGTGTTGAGTGGGGGTAGCTCATAATTTAAGCATTCAACTTTCTCAAATGCTTTCAAGTTGACTTGGTCTTAACTACAGTTTTACAGCTCAAGTAAATAATTGCGACTGCCCCGCCCCGAGGCTGGCGCCTGCCTGCTCACGACAAGTGCCAGTCAAGGGGATAAAGTGCTGCGGCGTTGCGGGATGGGGCATGCAGCGCACGATTGTAATGATGGGCACAGTAATTAAAGTTATAGTCGCATGATTATTTTAAAGGGGGGGCTGAGTGCTTGTTTTTAAAGAGGCTGCAGCTGCGCCCCAAAACGTTGCCACGTGTAGTTTAAGTTTAACAGTAAGTTTAACAAGAGTACATAAAAGTGGCAAAAAACACAACACAGAAAGAGAGAGCGATATGAACAGAGAGAGAGACAGAGAGAGAGAGAGAGAGTGCGTGTGCGTGTGTGTGTGTGTGCACAACAAACGGACAGCTTGGAGACTGCGACAAGGTGTATTCGTTTACGACAATGGGCAAACATAAAGATTAAACTGCTATTCGGGGCTTACGACATGGGCATTACGAATTTAAGGCAACATTGTGCTGGCAAAGATTTAGGACTGGACTTAAAGATAAATGTTTGTAGTTTTACTAAGTTTATAAAATAAGCGTTAAGTTTCACTTAAGTGTTCCCTTTGTACTCAAGTTTAATATAGAAAAGGAATCACGTGCTTTAAACACATTGTATAATTTATTTCCCATTCCCTTAAAAGTCACCTTCTGCTTTTCCTTTTCCCATTTTAAGTTTACTGCCAATTTGCATTATTAAACTAAGATAAAAATACATTTTTTTCAATCAATTTTCGTTTCGATTTATGGAACGTTTGGCTTTCAATACATATAAATATAAGCCCAATTTGATTCGCCTGAATAATTTGTTCAATACAAACAATCAACTCACTTATGATTCTAGCTGTCTCAAGAACCTTTTCCAGCAATACAGCAATGTGCTTCAGTTGAGCTCTCTTAAGTTGATTTTCCACTTAATTCCCAGGTTCGTCATGTAAATCATTAACTGCTTGCCATTGCCATTTGCCACTTGCCACTTGCCACTTGTCGTATTTAATGCATTGGACAATGACAACCCTTTGTTGCCGTCTCAGTCAAGCTTCATGGGGTGACAGTTGTGCGCGTTCTGCGTAAGCTCATTGCCCATTCCACGTGCCGGCCATTAAAACAATTGGCCAAGCAAAACCAATTTCTGATAAGCCTCTTTTGCTTAAAAGCTAAATTATGGTATTTGAAAAATATTCGCTATACCTTTTTTCCTGTTTTTTTTTTCTCGTGTTGTTGTTCGCCTGGTTGTTTTTTCTTTTTCGCAATAAGCAGCACAGGATTGCAAAGACCCTGAACCCCCAGCCCTAGCCCCCAATCCAGTTATAAAGTAATTTCCCCAGACGCATTGAACCCTTCTAAACAAAAAATGGGAAGACGAAGAAAAAGAAGAAGAAGCAGCCGCAGAACATGGTCAGTAGAAGCGGCGAATGCAGGTTTCCTGCTGCTGCTGCTGCTGCCGCTGCTTGTTTTTATTATTATTTTTATTTTTTATTGAACAAAAGCCCTTAGGGACTATTTGGCGGGCAGGCGAATAAAAATAAAGGTATTATGCTCAATATTATTGTCGGACTTGTCTGTCTGCCTCTCGGTCTGTCCCCATAGCTGCGCCTATGCCACAGCGTGGACGAAATTAACTATCAACGGCAATGCGGCAATGCCCCGAAGTAATTTTAAATAAAATATTTATAAACGTATTTGCGCATTGAAGTGCGACCGTTGTCATTTGCCAAAGAGCAGAAGCGGATAATAAAATGCCAAATGCAGCTATTTACATAACAACGAAGTGTTTTATACCCTTCTCGCTGGGTCACCAAACACAGACAGACAATTAAGGGACTTGATTAGAAAGTACTCAATATAAATGACTCTCAATTGTTATATAAAGTTTTATGTTCATCATTGTGCCAATTTTCTGTTTGTCTAAATTTATCAGTAAGAAAATAATTTCCGCATGTCATTACAATTTATACAGGCTCTTACTCTTCTTCTTCTTCTACTCCCATGGGAACAAATTTGCTGTTTCAATTCAGCTCTGTTGCAAATTCAACAGAAAATATACGCATTGAATTTAACTTTAATTTTATGCATTTTCTGAACTACATGAACTAAAAATATATATTAGATATATAAAAACGCACTTTAATAATTTTTAAGATGCATTAACAATTTGAGAAAATGCTTCACAAGGGCCACATAATAATCACATTAACGCGTCTTAAAGCAAATGGGGCGTGACCGAAGGCGGAAAATGATTGTAACTATGACAAAGGCGACAGCGAACATGGGACCGGAGACGGCAAAGGGATACCCAAGGCGTCTTATTAAAATAATAAAGTTCTAATTTAATTATGAAGCAAGCGCAAAGACAGTGCAGGGGAAGGAGGGCAACCCTGGGGTGGAAGGGGACAGATAGAACGCAATGTGAGCTATGTGAAGTACGACTATGTGGAGTTACTTTTCATTTTGATAACTCACGTACCCCTCCCGGGGGCCCTAATTAGCAGGCAACGGCCGTATAACCGAAAAATCAACGCGCCTCAAGCTGCCTTTTGTGGGTTGGTCTGTGGCGTGGGTGGTTGGAAGAATGGTTTGCAAAATAAAGGACCATAAAGTGCTAATTGAATAAAACGGCACATGACTTGCATAACTTATTTTCAAAAATATATATGTATATAATACCATCATTGCTATGCAGCCCGAATAAAATAGAATCTGAACTGTACTGAACCTAACCAAGCCGAACCGAACCGAACCGAACCGGACCAAATTGAACCCGTCCGCGCCTGAAGCGAAAATTTATTTCATTTTCATAAATTTAAAACGTACTTTAAGACAAAAGTAGAGACACACGGCCAGGTCAGCGCTGGTGCAGGGGAAGCAGGAGGAGGAGCAGCAGCAGGAGCAGCAGCAGCAGCAGCAGCAGAAACAGCAACAGAAGGTGCCGCTTAGAGACGTTTAGGGCACCCAAAAGGATATTTAGCTGGCGGAAATATTTTTACGTTTCGTTTAACGTGCCAAAGATGGCGACTGGCTGTCTTTTAGCCAGCTCTACACCAAGTTACCAAGTTGTGCGGCCCACGTAAAACTAATTTAACCCGCAACGTCCATGGCCACTGTTGTTCGTGTTACGCTAAATTAGTCGACCTGTGCCCCACGCCGCATGCCACACTAAGAGGCGGCAGGAAAAAAAAAAAAAAAAATAGAAACGAAAATTTGCCTCGGCATTGCGAAACAAGAACAACAACAGAAACAACAACTACAACAACAACAACAACAACAAGAGGAGAGCACACACTATGCTAGACCGTAAAAAATGATTTTACCTTGGGGAAATTTTTGCAACAGTTTTTAATTTGTAATGCGCTACGGCCACTAAAACAAAGTGGTTAGTTCTTAGTGGGTAATTGCAACTGGCCATGAGTTTGATATATGTAGGTAATGCAAGCTAACAAGAGTTGCAACGACTTTGTAAGGAGCTTAGAGCTAATGGTGGCTACTGCAGAAACAGCAGAATTCAATTTCTGTTTAAGCGAACAAATGTTAACTCGATATTTTTATAGACCATTCAAAGTATTTCAAGTTTCTATTTTAATTTAAAAAAAGCCGAAGGAAACTTTAATGAAACCTTGAATATCGTAGAAATAAAATGATAAAATTGGTGAATTGGCAACAAGGATACTGTTATTGAAATATGGAAATGTTTATGGTTAAATGAGAATCTTATCTATTATTAACATAATTTCTAGTCTCAACGGCAGAGATAAAATGTTGTTAATTTTTTTATTTATATATTTTACACAAGTTGCTCATTGGTTATTGTCAACGTGTTCCGCTAATGAGCTTACAAGCTGGGAAGTGCAGGGCATTCAAGGACTTCCCGCTGGCCGAACCTTTGTTTGGTGTTGCGACGACGAGTCAATTGTTTAGTGGGTTGTCATTAAGCGAGCGTCCATTTCATTAGCATTGTGGCCAGGTTTTGACTTGGGCTCTTGCCATTTTTACTATGCCCAACACGTTTTGAATTGTTAAAGCGGTTGCCACAGGCCGGACCTTTCCGGAGTTGGCTTCCGGCTGTGGCGCCGCTGCTGTTGCTGTAACTGGTCATGTCAGGACAGCATTCATTCAGACCAGGCTCTGATCGGCCTGCCGCCTGTCGATAACACTTGCAATTGAAACGTGATGGTTTTTGTACCCCCAAACCAACCTTCCTCATTGCTAGCCCCCCGTCACCACCACCCCCATTGTAAACCTTGCCGACAACGCAACGCAAATATAATTATTGTTATCGCGACTGTCGCTCGGTCTGTCGGTTTTGGTGACGCCGCACGGCGGGGCATCGCGGCCATTGATGTCATTTTAAAGGGACTGCTTTAATGCATATTAATGTCAATATTAATGTCAATATTTGCGCTTCTAATGACCGTCCACTGCTGTTGACGGCTTTGTTAGATTCATCAACGACACTCCGTTTGATGTGTCACTCCGGGCACACAAGCAACTAGCAGCGACAACAACAGCCTTATCGCTCCTTATCGGGCATATGGCGTAATTAGAAATACCTTTTGGGAACTCGAAAAGTCAAACCCGAAAGTAGTGCTTGATTAAAGGACCCGGCGACATTCTGTTGACATTTGTAAAGTTTTCTACCTAATAAGATCTCAGCTAGCCGGCTCATAAAACAGCCGCAGCTGCCCAGCACCAGGAAAAAAGGAGCGCCATCCTTAAAGGACCAACTTTGCCATTTGTCAGGCAGCCAAGTAAGCTAAGCAACTGGGGTGAGGCACAGGTAAGGTATGAGGCATGGTAAGGTAAGGTACGCAGCAGCAGCTGCCAAAAGTCAAACGTTAACTAAGCGCCGAAAAACTTGTAACACAAAATGCGGCGAAGCATAAGTAAACTCCTAAGAAATTCAAATGAGCGTAAGCGCAAAATACTAAAAATAAAACTCGGAGATGGGTAAAAAGAAAACCCCCCCCCAGGAAGATCCCAAAAAGGTAGCGACAGAGACTTGAATTTTAATAAATGAAGTCGTCTCTCAGTGAGCAGGAACTCAGCAGTCCTGGCAACGGGTTTGCTCAAGTTATGTGTTTGCTAGATGCACATGTCCTCAATGCCAAGAAGGAGATCAAAGGGATGGTTGCCACTGAATTGAATATTTTACAAAACTGGTAGTGGGAGAATGTTTGATATTGAAATAGATGCGCATCTGTTTAAGTTTTGCAAATAGTTTTACAATCACTTTTACATTCAATTCTCAGCAACATTAAATTATCTACCGATTTACCAAATACTGAGTAATATTCTATTGAACAATCTTATAATTTATTGTAACTGCCAATAGTTTTATTTTTTAGATTTCAACTCAGTCTAAAGTAAATTTTATGCTCAGTTACTCTGATATTTTAGATGTGCAAAATAATAGTTATTTATTTTTAATTAGAGAGATCTTAACTTACCGTTGTTTATAGAATAGCGCGGATTGGTCATGTCCACCTTGGTCTGGTTGATGATCCAGTAGATGTTCGGCGTCGGATTGCCGATGGCCTTGCACTGCATTTGGACTGTGTGACCCACCTCGATGACGCGTGTGCCCGGACCCTGGGTTATAACCGGAAAGCCCGCGGGTGTTTTATCGCCTGCAATGCAAAAAAAGAATGAATGAAAATAAGTCGCAAAATGTTTGAAAATAAAGAAAAACCAACAGCGTTGAACCGGCTCTCAAAATTATGTTGCATAGAGAACAATAACAAAAAATATATATATATATATACATATATATGCATATATATTTATATGGAATGTGTAGAGTTTTTATAGAAGGGTATGGAGTTCTCGAAAACAATATGCCACAAATATGCACGCACCCACATACACACGCACATACACCCAGCCACACACACACACACACACACATCACATATACAAAGTATTGTTTTACATGCAGCTTTTATAGACGGAAGTTGCTGTTTTAAAAAAAAGCTTGCCTCGCTGCTCGGTTGCCTTTGTTGCCGCTTTCTACGCCATTTTGTAAGTCAAACAATGGCGGGCACCAAACATATACACGCACACATACATACATACAAACATACACCCACTACATGAGCGTGCGTGTGTGTGGAGCAAGGGTCAGCATTTTTCCTTGTGACAATTTCTTTTGTGGCACACTTTAAGGGCTTGGCATTCGCATTCGGATTCGGATTCGCATTGTTTTTGCGGCAAACAGTTGTAGGAGGGGCGTCTAGTTAAAAGCAAATCCGCGACTAGCAGTCAAGTGGCGGCTGTGGCCGCTCTCGACTGCATCTTTCAAATGAACAAAGCTCATTTACATTTTCCAATTAAATCCAGCAGTCGACGGCAACGGCTACGTCTGCCCCCAAATTACCCCGGCAGCTACGATTACAATGCATGCCACATCTGCCGGATGCTGTTGGCGCTTATCCCCTCTGGTGCAGTAGGAGTATTCCAACTATTTTATAAGATATGTAAGTTCATATACATAAGTGTCGTGCATTAATCAGCTGAATACAAATGGAAATTTAAACCTTCCGATATTTGACGCTTTATTAAACTTAGCCATTGCAATTTCCGTTAAAACTCCTAACTATTTGCAAGTTAGGCTCTTATTTTATATATTTATTACATTTTAGATTTTTAAATACGACAAAATAAAATCGAATGTCGCATAAATGTAGGTAATTTAATTTATTTATTTATCTTATTTAAGGATTTAAATATTTACTTTATTTAAATAAATCTTCAAATTTACTTATTTAATAGTAATTTAGCTTAGTTAAAGCTTTAGCACTAACCATTTATGACATCCAGACTAATCATATTTATTTCATTTAAATTAATTTGTATAAAAGTATATTTTAAATTCGTCGAGTTTAGTTGTAAACTCTTTTTGTGTGACTTGTTTTTATTATTTTCTCTTGGGCATTGCGCAAAAAACATTTAACAGCGGCAACATCAACAATAAACGGCATAGGAGATATCTGCAGTCCTTGTTTTCTCAGCAGTCCTGTTCTACCCCTAATCCTACCATCTCCTTCATCTACCCGTGTCCGCAGAGCATTTTCTTACTTACTTACTTGTTCAGCGTGAAATTAAAATTTAACAGAGACAAAAAACGCCACTGCATTTTAATATATACATACAAATATACATGCACATATATATATATAGTATATCTGCATATGCATAAATGCACAACAAGAAGAAACAGCAGCAGCAGCAGCTCAACAACAATGACAACGGCACAGCCACAACAACAACAACAACAACAACAACAACAATCAACAATGAAAAAACAACAATATTGATGTTGACATTTGACGTTGCCGTCATTGCCGCCTCTCAACGTCCTTTTTATCTCTTAGTCTGTGTGTTGGCATTTTCAGCCATTTTTCGCCAACATTCTGCACTCCTCCTGTGGCACGCTCTCTCTTCGTTTGGTCGCTTTATTTATTATTGCAGCGCCACTTCTTCACAAATGCATAACGAAAAACACAGAAAGCAACTGAAAACTGTGCCAAAATTAACAAATAAAACTTTTTATTAAACAAATGCAGAAAAGTGTATTCTGCTTGCTTAGCAGCGGGTATGTGTGTGCATCGTGTGTGTGTGTGTGTGTGTGTGTGTGTGTGTGTGTGTGTGTGTGTGTACACATGTGTGTGAGTTGCGGAATAAAGGAGAATATTGCAAACAGAAAGACACGCGCACAAACAACATACAAATGCTGAGGGTAAATATGAAGTAGTGCTAACTGCGGTACAAAAAACAGATTTTTTACAGTCCAAATTTTAGTGGAATCCCAAATCCACGACGCACATTCATACATATGGACATATACATATTAATACATATGCATATATATTGCAACCATAGTTTCTTTTTGCCAACATTGGTAAAAAACTAATTTATACTCTTTCTTTTTTTTCCCCTTCGACAAAGGTTCAACAGAAATCTGAAAACTATAAGAGGAAAACTTCTGTGTCACGAATTTAGTCCCAAGTTTATCCCAACCACACATTCACGGAACACATTATTTTCTGCTAGACCCGGAATATTATACCACAAAGTCATGATGCACTTGAAATCCAAAAACTAACATCATTTTAATTTATTATTTAATGTCGGGACGGCGCGAACGCCATTCCCGGCTACCAAAAATTGTACGCACGACTTATTCACATTAGGAATAGTCGCAGACGTCAACCCCACCCTTAAAGTGCAATGGCAGAGTCTCAGTCCGGAGGAACCGCCTTGATGATCACGGTTAACCTCTACGCCAGGTAAGTATGCTTAACTCAGCTCATCCCTTGCGTTATTATGCAGCAGCAGCTAGAACCGTTTGGAAATTATAGTGCAAATCTAAATCACATCAAGGATGTAGGCAGTCAATTTTTGCAGGAGTTGAGGTATTAACTCTGGTATTGGAATGTTCCAGATGGTTGAGTTTTCTAAGGATACTGAAGTAAATGAAGATTTAAAACTGCTTTAATATATTTTAGAATGTATTCTTTAGGAGCATTTCTAGTCTATGTGGCATAGCTGAAAGTTTTATTTAATTTAAAACTTGGTTGCACATGGATTATGAAATTTAACACAACAGATTTCTATGCGATTTTGTTGGTCCACAAGGCATCAAAATAGATAATATTGAGTACCCAATTTAAAGTGGCATTGTTTTTTTTTCGGGTGCTCTTAAAGCATGGACAAATATTTGGCATTGTTCTAACCCAAAATTATGCAGTTTTCAGTGGCAGTGGAGCGTAAATACTGCACCATGACCAACTGGTGGCAACATCACTAGACCCACCAATATTGTCAGCAGCAGCAACCAACACACAAACACCACACGCTGGTTTAACGACTTTCTGTTAAAGACTAAAGTTGTTGATTTTGATGCAATTGCTATTGTTTTGTTGTTGTTTTTTGTTGTTGTTGTTGTTGTTTTAGTGGACCCTATGGGCTGGCATTTGTGTTTTTGTCGTTGTTGCCTATGCGTCGCCAATTTTGAAAATGCAATGAAAAATTCTAAAACGAGAGGACAGTGAAAACTCAGAGACTGGTCAACGGTCGAACACTTCATTTACAGCGTTACGAGAGGCATCGATGAAGTGGAATGGTAAAGGAGGAAGGGGGAGTGGAGGGCGGAGAGTAACGAACGCAACGCGCCAATGCTTGCTGAATGCGTGTGTGCGTGTGTGTGTGTGTGTGTGTGTGTGTCAGTGTGTACATTTATTATAAAGCCAAGCAGCCAGACAGAGAGAGAGAGAGGGAGAGGGAGAGGAAGAGAGATGGACAAGTGGAGTACACTGCTGTCGTTGACTGCCAAATTCATGCGGCTTTTCATGCATTTCAATTAAGCTGCTGCTGCTTGTTGTTGGTGGTTGCTGCTGCTGAAAAGTGTTGGAAAATGTGCGAACAATGCATTTGGGCAGCAGACGAGACAAGAGACAGGCAGGCAGCGTATTCCTCGTTGAGTTTGGCGACAGCTTTTTAATGAATTAGCTAATAAAGGCAAAGTCGTGTCGAGTACTCCACCTGGTCACACTTTGCTTTCATTTCACTTCTATTGGGATCACACACACACACACACACACACACACACACACACATATATATAATAACACACAGCAACATGCACACTCCTCAATAGAGTGTTGGCAGTGTCTTGACGGCGATAAACATCATTAGACGGCACAAAAGCAGCGCCACATAAAGCGCTTTATTTGCATGTTGTCTGCTTTTAGATGCCACTGACCCCCCTCGTGCCACACAAAATACGAAGACGCAATAGAGGGTGTGTGGTGGAGCTAGATGTGAGCTGGAGGCGAAGCCGGGGAGCGCAGGACATCCCATACAACACATACAAGCCATGGGCTCAGATGGCAGGTGTTTGCATTATTGAGTCACTTTCAAAGGCGCATTTTCACGCCGCGTTTTTTCTGTCTCAGTTTTACTCTGATAAATATGCTGTTTACCCACCCGGGTTGGATGGAGGGGCGGGCCCAGGGCTGTTCGTATACCCTGCCCATGGACAATAACAATATTTCGATAGACTTGTAATGGCGGCATTTCTCGAATTCCATTAGGCACATAAAGTTTACATACAAATACTGTACACATTGATATAAACCGGATTCCTATTATATGAAGTTGATCTTTATTATAGCTAAAATTGATTAATATTAGACTACTATACGATTAAAGGGTATCTCATCTTCGGCACTGCTGAGTGAGCTCACGGTTCCTTAATGTTTGAGCTACCTGCGTGTTGGTATAGCAAACATTTCACAGACGCCAAAAGCTAAAGGCAAAAAGAGGCAAAAGGAAAACAAAAAGAAAAACAGCAACAGCAACAGCTCCACAGGAAGGGCGAACACAAAATTACTGTGAACTCAGTTTAAAGAGACTTTGTGACTTTCGACTCAGGACTTGGGCTTGGTAGCGGTATTGGACTTGTGCCTTTAAGGCAACTAGCAACTGGCCACAAGTAAATTTACATATTTTAATTATTCATGCATTTTTAAGATTGATAAGAGCCGCCTTTTTTTCATACCAGCTCCGTTACTGGGGCCAAGCAAGGGTCGACTTTCGTTGCTGGTTCTTACTGGGAAAATGCCATTTTCCCACTACTCAGCATCTGGGAGAATTAGCATTAGCTGTGGCATTTGCATCGAATTGTTGTTATTGTTAAATTATTACAAGAGCTGAGATGTCAAAAGTATGTTTTATAATTTATTGGAAACCTTAAGTGTTTTTATTGTATTTACTTTATTTTAAATTAGGAAAATTATATTTAATGATACATATAAAAGAATTAATTTACGTAATATATTAGTGTGAATTTCGTTCAAATTGATATTTGGATGGAATTTTACGAGTTTATAAAATATTTTAAATTGTTACTGCAATCTGCTGTTGACTAGTGGATACAGCATTCCACTCCATGTCTCCATGTATCGAGTTTTGGGTATTATCCCAAAAACTTTTGCTGCCAGCAATTGAAAACAAATCAAAGCACCACCAGTCAACAATTGTCGCAACATTAAAATGTATTTATAGGCCTCGGCTTGGGCCTTGCCTAAGCAAACAGTTGCGGGCTTCTTAGCAAAGTTTCCAACCAACAACCTTCAACAGGGTGTGTGTGTGTTTGTGTGTGTGTGTGTGTGCCAAGAAGTATCTCTGACAAATCCCAAACAAAACATGCTTGAAAATTGAGTGTTTATTGTGTTAAGTAGGCACACACAGGCAAAGCTGGCATCAGGAGCAAAGGAGAGGCGTAGAGGGAATCTGCCGGATAGAGTGAAAAGTATGTGACAAGGCAGTGGCAGTGGCAGTGGCAGCGCCGCCTGCGGCAACTACAAGCAGAGTAAATAACCGTTTTTTTAGTGGCAGCAGCCGGGAAAAAAAGGCAACTTGCTGAAGATGTTAGACAATGCCAACAATAAAGCCGCAAGTGCCAGCGGCAAAAAAAAAAAAAATAATAAAAAAAGCAATAGCAAAAGCCGAAGCCGAAGCCAACCCAGAAGCAGCAGGAGAGGGAAAAGTAAGCGAAAGCACCACAAGCATGAAGATATAACAAAGTTGCATCCGCAAGATGCTGGCAAATTTGTGGCCAGTCAACACTTCCTGTTGGCAAAAAGGATATGCCACATGTGACGTCCCCCTTTCATGCTGCATGCAGCCTACTGTCTATGCCTGATGCCCACTAGTGACATCAAGCAGCCCATTGATCAGCCTAATGAAGGGCCAACGTTTGCCTAATTGCTGTCGCTTCCAACTGGCGCCCAGCCCTGCTCCCGTTATATATCGCATACACATACATCCCTATATACATCTGTGTGATACAACCAAGGGATTGGGATGAGTTCGACTTCGCTTGCAGCAAACAATTGAATCGCACAGAAGGGTCCCTTGAGTGGGCCATAAAGACTGCCTAAGTAGATCGTAATGATAGCAGTTAATAGATATCTGTGTACTTATGTATGTGTGCTTCAAAATTGATTGTGAATATCGGATGAATGATGGCCTGCTCACAATAGACGCAGGCACAATGTATCAACTATTTGAGTGGCTCATTAGCTGGTATTCAGTTGCAAGATGCGAAAAAGCACAAGAAAAGTTAAGCACTTGCTGAATAAGTGTATTTGTTACGGATGAGAAATCAAGTAAGAAAAATTCTTGGAGTGAAATCTTAAAAAAGTTGAAAACAACTATTAAATAGAGGAGCACATCCAGGGATTATTAATATTCGTGCTCAAGAATATAATAAAGATTTTCGTAGTCTGATCGCATATGAGATATTTTAAGATATTTGTTAGTGTTTTTTCTTATTTATAATTCTATGTCTGTATTTTACATCAAGTATTGACCTATAACTATCAGTTTAATTTTGATTGATTACATGATTTTGGCTGCTACACTAAATGTGGCTGCATTCATTTGGTAGATGGAAGCACGTTCCCATTGTTCGGATATGTGTATTTGAAGGGAAGCCACAGCATGATGGTTAATACAAAATGCACTACAGCTCTAAACATAAAATGTTTACTGATTACAGTTATATGGCAACAACTTGCCTGGGCTAACAAATTTGCTGACTTTTCAAGCTGTCCGCTTGTTCTGCGTCTCTCTCTGTCTCTCTCTCCATCTATCTTTCTCCCTCTGCTCTATATCTGGCACGGCGACAGATAAACTGACGTACCAACTGACTTCTTCTTCTCTGTTTGTCTAACTGTCAGTGGAGTCGTGATAGTTGCATGTGTATCCACTGACAGACGACATGCCCTGCCAGACGGATCGGGATACTGAGATGGCGGGCAGAGAGGATGGCATACATCTTATTAAGTTTGCATTACGAATCCTGCTGCTGCCACTGCTGCTGCTGCTGCTGCTGCTGGTGCTCCTGTTGCGGCCCCGGAAGATGGTCGTCTTGGATGCCAGCGTTTCAATTTCGCTGTCCAGGCCATGTGCCTGTCGAAGACTATTTTAACATATAGCATTTCTTCCATCTTCCACTATTTCCCTTCAGCATCGGTGTGCAAACCCACTCTAGCACTGACTACTCACAACAATTTAATTTAATTTTTCTTGTCGTAGACATTTGATAATGCGGCCTGCTGCTGGCTGCTGGCTGCTGACTGCTTACTGGGCAGTAAAATGTTACAAGAAATGTTGCAAATGCCGCACAGCCACGCCTACAAGTGCTCCCCCTCCCTCCATTGGTTGAGTCTCTTGTCTGGCAGTTATGCGCTGGCGCATTTTATAAATTTTTTAACTTATGACTCATTTTTATGCATTTCCACTGACTGCACACTGAGATGGCTGAAACAAATGTCTGTGCAGGATATGAATAAGGGACGACCAGCAGCGGAGATGCGTCACTAAAAATGGACAAGTTCTGGGTAAGTAACATTTCCTGCCACTGGCAACAACTGCTGGCTGCTGTGCTGTTTACCTAATGTGCTCTAATGCAATAATAAATCATTGGAAATCCATTTATATTGTCAACACAAGCCTGGCAACAACTGGCGACTCGCATGCGACGGGGCCATTAAACGGCGCCTAGAATGCAATAAAATAAAATATGAGAATGGAAAACAAGTTAAGACAGTGCGAAACATAAACACCTTCACCTTGTTGCTGACCTTATTAATGAGCTACCACAACAAACCAGAAAGTTAAAGCCAAATGCGAAGCAAACGCCACAAAGGAAATGGCAATTAAATATTGTAGATACTCTTGGCTCTTGATTGTTGATCAGGAATATTGTTATTAATTAGATCTGATTTTTTTTCAAGAATTTTCTAGCTTTCAAATTAAAGTTCATAAGAAGTATTCCAAGTTGTGATACAATTTTACAAATATGTACATCGGAAAATAAATACAACTTAATATATAGATTAATGTTTTGTTGGGAATCTAAGGGAATAGGCGCTTTGTAATTTTATCTTTTGTGCGGATGCATCGAATTATATTAATAATTATGATTTATTCAATTGCAAACACAGTTTTCAACAATTTGAAGTAAATATCGAATTAATTTCTCTCGTATGCATTTATTTGCTTTATTTCAGCACTTATTTCAAATTTTGGTATCTGATCAAACAAAGACATAAACTTGTTATTGGGTTCCAAAATAAGCTGCTTTTCGTGACTGAAGTTCAAATATGCCCTAACAAGCATATAAGGAAAACACACAAAATGGGGGAGAAAGAGAGATAGAAACAGAGACAGAGAGAGAGAGAGAGAGAGCAAACGATGCAGACAGACAAAACAAAACAGACGGCAAAATTAATAAATAAATTAATAAATTACAAATAATTTATCACGAAACAGGCGTATTGGCAGCCAGTACTGTGTGTATATATATAAATGAGTGTGTGGTTGTAGGTGTGCGTGTGCGTGTGTGTGTGTTGGTTCCTAAATAAGTCTATTAGAGAAATGAAAATAAATTGCGTGCTTTCAGGCGTCTGCCAGTTGCCAACATCGCTCGTCGCCCACAACCCATCGATTGCCGAGCTGCCAACTTGGCCAGAGAACGTCAAAACAAGGGCAACAACAACAACAACAACAACAACAACAAACGTCAAATTCAATTATAAATGCGTGTAACAGGCTTTGTCTTAGTAAATATATATATATATATATTTATATACCATATATGTGTGTGTGTTTGTAGGTGTTTACTACTAAGAGCAAGTGATTAATTTTTGACAAGCACATTTGTTGTGCGGCATTGAAAACAATCAATGCGAAATCTATGAACACGCCCCCTGCCACCTCTAAATGGGGATACGAATGGATGGATGGATGCAAGTATAGATAGATAGATTGATGGGTATATTGACTGTGCGTGTTTTTGTTGATGTTAGCCGCAAGTCAAGAAATTGATAAGCAATTAGATAAATATATACGGCAATAAATGTTTTAACCATATCACACTCTCACATGCATACATATGTACATAGATATATATATATAAATATAAAGCTGCTATTACAGTCAACGAGCTTGAAAATTAAAATATAAATAATAGTAAAGTGTGTGTGTCTGTGTGTGTGTGTGGGTGTGTTTTTGTATCCTGGGAATAAGCATCTGCAATAAATGCCTTGCCGTGAGCGAGTTAACTGAAGGCATCTGCATATCTGAATAACAAATCGATGGATCGATAGGAATATCACATTCAACACACATTTACAAAAGCAAACAACTTCAGCTACAAGTACAAAATGTGAATTTACAGTTGCTTACATATAATCTCAATGGAGTTCAGATTCCTGTCCATATTCTGATGGGTTAATTAATATAGAGTGGTAGCCAGAGCCAATAGAATTGATAAATTAAAAACAAATCGGAATTTGTGTAGTCAACTTTGCTAACTTGTTGTGTGTTAGTAATAAAAAAAGGGAAAGTGCACCTTTCATCTTGTTGGTGAGTTTAGAAGTGTTAAAAGGACTTGTGAATTGAAAACGCTTAAGTTGAAACTAACAACTCGTTTACTGTGTGCAGATTATTTTTGAAGTTGGAATTGCTAACTTGTTTTCTAGTTGGGTAACTCAAGTAGACATTTTGTCGTTTGCCATAAGTTAAGGCATTATCCCGATTTGTAAATTGTAAAGATTTCAGATTAAATAGCATGTAAAATGAATACTTTTTTTAAGCTGCAGTCGACTTGTTCTGTGTATTTACAACAGAACGCTTGAGTTACTAATTTGTTTTCGTTGTTCATAAATCAAGTGCAACTTGGCTTAGTCAATTAACTTATTATTGTGATGAATGTGTTGTAAAGTTTTAACCGAAGTAATATGCAATGTGTTTAAATAATTAATTACCATAATTTAACCAAATATACCCAATTGTATCATGGCATAGTTTAAGCATAAAATGCATTTGCATAAATTGCTGCTTGGTTTTCAGCTCCCAATAAGCTCACCTCAGATTTACACAACTGGCGCCTGGCCAGTGTCCATTGTTATTTAGGTGTCTCAACCATAAATCGCTACATTTTATAACAGCCCCCTCTCCTCCCACTTCCACACCAAACGCACTTAACTCAACTCTCAACACTGGCATCCATCCAGCTGCGCGTTTATTTTGGTTTTTTTTTTTTCCTTTTTTGGTGGCAGCACGTTTTTATGAGTATCTTCCCTGGGCCAACAATCTGAAATGTGCGTTTGGGGTAAAATTATGCCATAAGCCACGTGCTGCGTACACTGCACAAACAACAAAAAAATGACCAAAAATTATATCGTTGTGGCTGGGAAAAACCACACCAAACCGAATCCAGAGCAAAGCAAAGCAATATGAAAGCCTCTAGAAACCGACGCACCACAGCCATAATGCAAATTTATGATCAGAATTCAATTATGTGCTTATTGGAACGCAGCTGCTGCTTCCCTCGACGACACCACCTAGTTGCCCCATCTGAAGCTGCTACCTGCGCTTAACTGGTATGGCCTGCTGAGCAGAGGACAGGCAGTTAATGCTGCGCTGTTTAACGCTTAAAGCCAAAATGCTATGATTTACACACGCACACACACACACGCACACGCACAGCAATTGCATTTGTGGCTTAAAGTGCGTGGCACGCATTTTACGACGCTCTGGCAACTGTTTTGGCTCTGGCGTCATTAAACCAGTTAACAAATAAATACTTTGCGGCCGCTCGTCACTGCCGTTATGAGTCAGAGAGAAAGTGCAGAGCGACGCAGACGAGAGACCGGAGACCAGAGACCAGAGCCCAAAAGCCAAACCTAAACCTCAAGCCAAAACCCCAAAGCAAAAGGCGCTATTGCGACTTTACGACCTTGTAGGCTACCATTTTATGCCCTACACTGGGGAATGCTGAGTCGGTGGGGTTGGGGCATATTAGCTGTGGCGAGGCGTGCGTTACAATCTGAGCTTAAATGGGAAATGGGAAGTTGTTTTAGGTGAAAATACGGTTAAAGCGAGGTAATAAATTTAAATAAGCTTCTTGTGTATGCATTTCTAAATTTACCATAATTACGAGGGGTTTACTAAAAAAAAAGTCTTAACTCAAAAGTTAAGTATATTTGAATTAGGAAAAGTAAGCAAACCTTTAATGTTACGAGCATATCAACATATTATTCCAGCTTGTCGCCCTAATAAACTATGAATAATAAATAAGTAGAGTGCTAAGACAGAGAATATAGCCACTCATCCATTTTATTTAATCCCATTTGCTATCCAGCTTCGTAGAGCATCCGAGATACACTCCGAACTATTTGCCAGTTTTTATTAACTGCGTTACTTTCTGGGCCCCAAACGGTCAGTCTTTAATTGAGCACAATGCATAGTGCGAACAAGCCGCAGGCTGTGAAGAAGTGTTTTTTTTTTTTTTTTTGTTCAATGTTGTTTTCGTGGTTGTTTTTATTTGTTAGCTTCGTTTTACGGGGCCAACGCGCGTTCATGTATAAATAATTTGAAATTAATTACATGTAACATGTTACTTTGTCTGGCCATTCGTCTGTTTGTTATTTGCTCGCATTTGCTTTACTCCTTTTTTGCCATAATTTTTTGTTGTTGTTGTGTATTTCAGGCTAAGGTAGTCGGGGAGTTATAAAATATATATGTATGTGTATATACAGCTCGACGACTGACTATATGCGTTATGTGAGTGCAAATGGGAAAAACTGGCAATGAGGTCCCAGTTTGATGACGACGCTGGCAACGGCGACTGCTGCACACAGATTTATGGCACACAATTAACATTGCCGTCCATTAAGACCAACTACAACAATAATAACTACAGCACAAGACTGATCTCGAGTCGAAAAAAACGAAGAGAGAGAGGGAGAGAAAGAAAGAGAGAGAGTGCAAGATAGACTAGTAGCTACCCTACAACAAATCTTCGATAGGTATTAAATTTAGATATGCTATTTATAATTTAGTTAACAGATTATACTAAAAATATAACGTTTTATTTAGCTGCCTATTTTTGTGATTAACTCAAATGCTGTACGAGAAAATACTCCTTTTCTCTATAATTTTATATCTACAGGGTATGGCAACAAAAAACAACCAGTTACACTTACAAACCCAATACATTGTCAGCTGCCGCAATGGTCATGTGTGCATGTATTTGTGAGTCTTCTGCACATCCACACACACACACTCACACACACACACTCACACACACGTTTTATAGCACACTTTTATGGGCAACAAACAGGAGTTTTAATGCGTTTTGCATTCGCATTCGGCTTAAATGTTTTTGAATTTAAAGTTATAATTAAAAAACTTTCGGCGCACACTGTTAGCCTTTTAATTGGCTCTTTGTTACGCTTTTTGTCCCTGCTCCCCCTTTCTTCATATCCCCACACTTATCCTCCACTTCGTGGGTTTGCAATTTCAATTCAATGCGCTCTGCCATTAAATCTTTCATATGTAAATGACATGTTAAACATTCAAATAGACTCGCATAAAGTTGCATAATTGCATTTACGTAATAAACGTGAAACGACTCCGCCGCCATCGAATTACATTCCATCGACCATTTTATTACATATGTATATATGTATGTATGTATGTATGTATGTGTACTTGCCCATTTTTGGTAACGAGAATCTGTCTGCGAGTGAGCGTATATATTATTTATCGCAAATATGTTCATAAAATGTACAAAAGCCGCTGGACAGCGGCGTAAATGCTTAATGGCACCTACCTGTGCCATTTCGACACATGTTGGCAACTCTGCCGCCAGCCACCACATAAGCTACGCGCAATAAAGTTTGCCCGGAAATGTGTTTCATTATTATTAAATATTGTTAAATAGTGTGAAAGCAACGAGGAAATACTTTATTTTTAATTGATGCTCTCGCACTAATATACTCCCTGGCTCATTGTTAATTTATGTTCATTTGCGATTTATCTGGTTTACTTAAAGTATTTAAAACTTAAAAAAAATAAATTAAGCAAAAATTTATCGTTTGGAAAATGATTTAAAAATATATAGATAAATGATTCCCGATTTCGATTCAATCAATTAGAGACATAAAATATAATTAAGCTAACTGACTGAATTATCCACTCGCATTCAAATCTCTTCCGATGCAGTAAAGCGTCAACAGGGGTCATAAAGCATTTTGTATATACACACACCTGTATGTGTAACTCATTGCATATTTGGCTTTATTGTTGTTTTAATTAACGGCTGCAAGTTAAATTAAGACAGTAACATGACCACAAAAATAAAAAAGCCAGCCAGTGCCTTGATTTCCACACACAGACATAAAAACCACACACACACACACACACACACATATGTAAACGAGCTCACATAAAAAATGCCGGAAATGCCGCTGAAAAACTAATAACCAAACGGAAATGCAAAAATGCACAGATATACATACATATATGAAATACATACATATGTGTATTACATAGTACATTACATGTATCTCTATCTCTCTCTGTCCGTCTGTGTTTTTATTAGCCATCCAGCTCGCTCTATTTGCCACTGTCTCTGTGTAGGTAGGAGCCATAAAGCAGGCACATTAAATGTGGAAAAGCGCGCTGGCAATCCACAAAAAATTTAATTAATTTCATATGCGAATCGAGTTTTCAGCCTCACCCAACCGTTCGTGGCTCCTCTTATTCGCCACTCTGCGTCCATCTTTCACTTTTTCTTTATTATTTCTTATATTTTTTTTTTTTATCTTTTTAATATAAATCAACGAGATATTTTTACTATATTTGCATTCAGCGTTTACTCCGCTATTTTGGCATTCGCATTTCAATTTGTGCTTGACATCTATTAAATTTTTGTTTTTTTTTCCGACGTCCCACACGCTTTTTTCCTATTTTTTCCTCAGAGCTTTCCTGCTTTTCGGTTTTTTGTTCGTGCTATTTTTTATAGCCGAACATTTACATAATTAAATTTATAAACATTATTGGTCGCATGCTTTTAGCTTTATTAATATTTCTGCCTCATTCTGTTGCATATGTCAGCATTAGTTCTTCCCGTCAATTTCCATGCCCTTCATGTGTGTCCCCAGCTAGTTGTATTTGTGGAGGGTGGGGAGGTGCGGTCTGTCTTAATTATATTCGGAGCTAGTTCATTTGATTAATTTACTCGCTTGTAGCATACAACAGGAATATAGACCAAGTGCGACAGTTATCGATCAGTTCGAAGGCCAACTGAAGTACACCCAATTTGAGTGTAGATATTTTAGCGATTCCATGAAAATTCATTAGGCGAGTGCATACAGTTTTCTGTTTTCACTTTCCTTAGAAGCTTATTACATTTGATTTGAAATCGAAAAGGTCACATATCTATATTTATATAATCATAATTAATTTCTTTTCTTATTGATCATCGAAGCTAACAATCTGTTTAATTGAATATAGTTCCCTATTATATCTTTGGAATCAGCTTTAAGTATTTCCCTTTGACCCATTTTTTTTGTATATAAATTGTACTGAGGCACTCGTTTAACTAAGTACTCAATAAAGTTCCCAACCACTTAAAAAAATAAATATGAATATAAAAAAATTCAGTCATTCTATTCACTTTGGGGGGGGTGGAAATAATTTTGATGCTGCGTCTGATGCGCACTTGGCGCATGAGTCGCTTGGTAAGTGGCATACAATTAATTGAAAATGCCAGCAACAACATCAACTAGAACTGAACCAAGGATCTGACAACAACATTAAGTTGTTGGCACAACACAACAAATGCACAGCAATCAAAGAGAGTTGGGCGTTGAGTTTTTCTTTTGCTTGGCAAATTCAATTATTTTTCATTCGGTCTTTTTTGTTTTTTTAAATATTAATTATAGTTTAATTAACGAAATGCTCAACGCAGCACAGCAAAATCAGTCGTGCTTATGGGCGTGTCCAGTTGCATAGAAAAATCAGAAAACAGATGCAAATACAACAAATACAACAAAAATGGAGTCCAGTCGCCAAGTGCATATTTAATTCCGTGCTTTGGCGAGCGACAAAGTTTTGTCCGATTGTTGTTCAGATTATTGTTGTTGTATCTGCTCATTATAAAGACATGAGGCAGATGCGTAAACAATACTACGAAAAGTTTATAATTATGCTGATTGTGCGACTGACGCCAGTCGGGGCGCAGTTTGATGTTTGACGCCACAGAACAGTTTTCTTTCTATTTTGTTTTGGTTGGCAACTGCAGTTGGCTGTGTTTGCTTCTGGTTAAGATTGAGATGAGTTTTGGGGGCCTCTATTGGCTGTGTCGTATTTCCACTTGGCCATAGATATGCAAATGTAATTAGTTGCATGCCACACCGGACGCACAAGACTTACGGACGGATACGGGCAGCAGCCAACTGTAAAACGCCGCACGCTCCACGATCCCACACACCACACAGCACACAGCACCACACCCATTTCGCCGCCTTGTAAAATGTTAGCGCACCGAA
The DNA here is from genome assembly GCA_037043585.1 of Drosophila mimica. Taxonomy (NCBI): domain Eukaryota; kingdom Metazoa; phylum Arthropoda; class Insecta; order Diptera; family Drosophilidae; genus Drosophila; species Drosophila mimica. The sequence goes on from JBAMBE010000585.1 coordinate 1,619,710, forward strand.
ACAATTTATAGTGAAAATAGAATTAAAACCACAAAAGCAAAACATAACAAACAAAACAAGACAACAAAAAGAAAGCGATACAAAAAAGATGTGAAGAAAAGAAGAGAAATGCAAACCGCCATGCAAGGCTGTGGCAAGGAAAAACGAGTCGGCAAAACCAAGATTTATATGCAACAAAAGAATTAAGTGTACTACTCCACGACGGTGAGGCATATGCAACTCACAAATATCCTGTAGAAATCGATAGAGCAAAGTTTGTACTCTATTCAATATTCAACTCCAATGGGATAT